>CAWUFW010001780.1:2205000-2601699 GCA_963921515.1 Calotriton arnoldi
TGTTAGTTTGGACAGATTAAATCAAATTGTATTTTATGAATGTTCTTTCAACGAAAGTGATTAATTGATGGGGATATTTATTATTAGTGTTTATAACATTTTGGTACTGTATGATTTTTATGTCTGCTTTTATAGTTTTAATTAACCAAATAAAGTATTCCTGACTCACTAATTCACTATGTCGCGATGAGCTTAGATATTGTAATTCACAGAAATGTGTCCCATGTCAGCAGCAGTGCTGAAACTGAGTAGACAGGCAGTCGACAAAGTGCCCTGAAGGGCATGAATTGAGGCTTGCACCTTCATCTTTTTATGTTTCATAGTCGCCATAAATGAACCTTGACTTTGCAGTGGAGTTGAGGCTGCCCACTTGTCTACTTTGGTTTTCGATGGTGTGAGATGGGGCACCAGAGACAGTTCATTGTTCTCTTTGGTTGGCATGATGTTTATCGACGCACCACTGTCTATAATGAATGGCATATAGCAACCATTATCCTTCAGTTTTATTTTGGGACAGTGTCCAAAGGAATTTCGTGATTTTACTTGTCGATCCTTTTTTGACTTGTATTCTTCCTTGCAGGAAACCAAACCTACATGCACATGTCTTTTGGTGTCCAACATTGACATCGCACACCCATCTTCTTCACTGCCGCTTGACCTTTCGATGACAATTGGCATATTTCAGTTTCTACTTACCTACACTGATTTTGCCGTTTACTTTGGTGGGCATCACCGGAATGCTTCTGAGCCTTTCTGGCATCCATTTTGTGTGCGTTACTTGAAGCACTTGCTCTTTCTTTCGCTTTGTAAACTGTAACAAAATGGTTCTCCATCCCACAGCCTTTACATACTTGCCCAATGGTGGCACATTTACCTTCACGTGGAACGGAATATCCACATCGAATACACAGCTTCTTAATCCACATCGAATACACAGCTTTTTTTTCTTCAGAGACATCACTCTGCGGCCTTTCACATTGTGTTTTTTCTTGCTTTTCATACTCTATGCTGATTTACTCTGAGTTCCTCCGGCCTGCAAGTCAACACCTTGTTTGTCAGCACGTTCTTCAGCTCTGGCCGCCATGAGCACACGCTCCAGACTGAGTGTTTCTCTCAGCATTCGGCGCCTGAAGGAATCAGACAGGCAACCATCTATGACTCTAAGATGAATGGCTTCTTCGTCATTGAACTCGTTGAACTTACAGTGTTTGATGAGCATTTCAAGTCTTTCAACTAATTCATCTATCGTTTCACCAGTTCTCTGTCTCTCTTGATTGAAGATGTACCTTTCATAGTCAACGTTCTGCATCAGAATGAATTTGATGTTCAGCACTTTTTTAATTTGACGGTATGAAGTTTCTTCTCCTCTTGGTGTTTTCTTTCTCACTTCCTTCACTCCGTCACCTGCAACGTTTTTGAGATATTTGATTATCTTTTTGTCATCTGCTTCTTCCAGCGCATCAATGAAATTATCGAAAGCTTCGATCAAGAATATACATCTAGTGTAATATGCTGCTTCTTGGCAACATCGAAAACTGACGGTAGTTTTAGGAAGGCGGCAGCGCCGTATAGAGTGCTCTTTTTGGCAGCCATGAAAGAGCTAAAAAGTTGCACTATTCCAATCGCCATTCACATTTGGCAGGCTTCGACAGCCTCGCAAGCACAGCCCCTGTGCTTATGCCTGGGTTGCAGTGTCTGGCACTGAGGTTGGATAACTCTCTTTACTCTAGATGTTTGGTAAGTAGATGATGGTTTCTTGTTTCTTCGATGCGCTGCACTTGGCGTTTCTTCACGTTTTCTTACAACTGGTTGACCTCTGCCTCTTAGTATTTCTTTGTGCTGATGTACTTCTGCTTGCAGCATTCTCTTTCACCTGGCTGTCATCGTTTGCTGCGCTTTCTGTACCTGGTTGATATTATCTTTGAGGTTTCTGCACTGTATGAATGACGGCTCTGTGTTAGGTTGTGGCATCGCTCTTCTTATCTCGGTCGTATTAGCAATTTTCTGACCGACGATAAATGAAACTTTCTGTGGGGCCTTCGCTTTTTTTAAAATTCTCGTACTGGTTGGATTTGCGCTTTGACACCATGTTAGACTTGACCCTTTTTGCAGGGTCATCCCTGAACTTTTTGCCTTCATCCTGGTATTTTTTCTGACCTGGTGTTGGTGGTTTTAGGACTCTGGGCACTTTATCACTGCTGTCCAGTGTAAAGTGCATGTGCTCTCTATGGTAAAACGTGGTAAGATTGGTCTACACCTGTTTGGCGTATTTAATTTACCTATCAGTCCCTTGTAAAGTGGTATCTCAGGTACCCAGGGCCAGTAAATTAAATGCTACTGGTGGGCTTGCAGCGTTGCTTGCGCCACCCACCAAAGTAGCCTTTCAAACCTGTCTCAGGCCTCTGCCATTGCAGGGCCTGCGCGCGCAGTTTACTGCCGCTGTGACGTGGCACATAAAGTGGGTGCCATGTCTGTGACTCCCCTTTTACTACATATCAGTCACCCCTAAGGTAGGCCCTAGTTAGCCCTATGGGCAGGGTGCGCTGTAGGTAAAAGGTAGGACATGTGCCTTAGCTGTGTGGCATGTCCTGGTAGTGACAAACAGCCATTTTGGTTTCTCACTACTGTGAGGCTGCCCTCTCATAGGAATGCATTGGGTATTCCCTGATATGTGTTTCAGTGGTAATTCCTGACATGAGAGGAGTAGCGTGGTCAAGTTTCGTATGTTTGGAATAGTGGTGATAAATGCTGCGTAATGGTGTGCACAGATTTATTATCACTATTTTAGAAATACCACTTTTAGAAGTGGGCATTTCTGTGGGCTATGTGCCTTTGTGCCTGCCTGTTGTGTATTGTATGTCTGGCTCTGAGAGACAGAGACTGGGGAGGTGCAGTGGCTCCAGAGGGACTGTGTGAGTTAGCACCAGGCTGAATAGGCCAATCTGAATTTGGAGTGGTGGGAGGAGTAGCACCTGGGCCTGAATAGGACAGAGCCTACCTCACACAATGCTGGCTCCCCCCCCTGTGGTGTGTCTGGGGCCAGGACCTACACTGACAAAGGAGGGTGTTGTGCACATGTGTAGGTACCCCCAGAACTGGTTTGGACCGGGCGCAGAGCCCTGTGCCAGGGGGAGAACAAAGACCTTTGCAATATAAGTATTGGGGCTGTGACCCCATGTAATGTGCTTGGTGCTTACTTGGATCTGAAGGAAGGACTGCTGGGCACCAGGAGGAACCACCGTGGGACCCAGCTGCTGACTGAAGGGGGCTAGAGGGGCTGCTCTCTGCTGGGAGGCCCTGCGTGCTGGCCTGCCTGTGCTCAACCCTGCCCAGGGTGACTTTGGGACTTGGAGTGTTGTGAGCGCTTAATTTCCCTGGCCCCAGCCATCAGCGCGCTTGAAGTGCTCTGCTGTTCCCTTGCTAGCAGAGCGTGGTGAGCGCTGTGCACCCAATCGCCGCAGGGACTGTCTATGACTTGATTGTCCCAACCACGTGGAGGGTGCTGGCGGATTCGGCTTCTAGGAGCCCGAGAAGTGGGCTCAACCTTCTGAGACGCGGCGGGCGCAGTGTGTGGTTGCGCCGTGAGAAGCCGCCGTTCGAGAGCAGTAACCTGGCAACCCACCCTGCGGTTGGAAAGCCGGAAGCCAGGCAAGGGCCAGGCCTGGCCGTGGGCGGGGCTCCCGTGAGGAAAGGGAGAGCCCCGCGTGTGGCCAAGGCGAAGGTGAAGTCTGTGAGGCAGCGGCGTGTGCAGCCCGACCCGACACCAACCAAGAGGGGGTCACGGAGGAGTCCAGAGATGCGTCTGGACTCCTGAGGCTGCGGGAAGGTGAGCCAGGAGTACCGACGGGCCGTGAGTTGGCCGGACCTCAGGAGAGGCAGAGGAGGTCTGAGGGGAGCCTCGCGGGCTGTTGTAGCACGACAGGAAGCCAGGCGACTCGGCCTGACTGTGGGAGGTGCCCTGATCCAAAAAGAGGAGAGCCCATGTGTACAGGAGCGTGAGGGCTCCACCTGAGACAACGGAGGCTTCGCTCTGGGCCTGGCTGTTCCCTTTTCACCTTTTCCTGAATGAGCAGCTGCACCGCGTGGTTGCGGCAGCCGCGGATTAAGGAGCCAGGGAGGAAGGCCCCTGATCTGCCCTATTGGGCATTCCTGGCATTGTTGGCAGCTGTGCCGCATGGTCGCGGGCAGCTGCATGCTAATCTGCTCGTGAGAGGCAGAGACCGGGTGGGTGTACGCCCCACCCCCGCATTTGGTGTACTGATTGTACACTACTGTTTGGGGGCATTTTCCCTGGCTGACATCACGGGGGAAAAGAAACCGCAATGGAGGTCCTCGCTTTATGGACTGGGGGTAAGGAGAAGCCCAGTAGGCAATCCGAGTGGTTGGCCTAGGTGCCTAAAGTCTGGGGCCTACTTGTTTTGCCCAGCCCTGGAATTGTGGTGTGATGCACAAGCTTTTTGCCAGGCGCTTGCGATTCATGTAAGTCCAGGACCAGCATGTTATGTACAGCGTGTAGGGGCCCTAACAGTGAGGTTTAGTACCAGTGCCTTATGGCCAGAGGGGTCCCAGTTGATGGGCTGATGAGTACCCGCGTGTACAGTGATGATGATGAGGTTTTGGCCTAAGGTGGACCTGATGTGATTATGATGTATGCATAATAGACTATTCTATGTAATGCTATGATGTTCATGCCTCATGAGATGTGCACCGTGGTAGGTGTTACTGTGGTGCACCGATGATTATTATAATGTTTGCCTAATGTGTTTATGCTGAGTGTACTATTGCCAGCTATTACTGGTTGCTTTGCTAACTGTGCATTCTAATGGTTATTACAGTGGCCTGATTGGCCCTGTAATGTATATAATCCCCTGTAAAGTCATACCTAGTGCCAGGTGGCACAGTGTATATATGTGATTGCGTTCTAATGTGTTTTATGAGTAATACAAAGGCTATTTTTTATATAACCTTGTGTGGAGTTTCTTTTGTGGTATGCCTAGTGTGTCGCTGCTGTGTGAGTGTGTTGCGCACACGCTTTACACATTGCCTCTGGGATAAGCCTGACTGCTCATGCCAAGCTACCAAGGGGGTGAGCAGGGGTTATCTTCAGTGTGTAACTCCCTTGCCCTGACTAGAGTGGTGGTTTCTGCCTGGCTTAGGCGCATGCCCTAGCCAACCACAAATCCCATTTCTAACATTGGTTGTCAGCAGTGAGGATAGGACTTGCGTTTGCGTAGTAGCACAGTGACGCATGGTTTCACTACAAAACTCTGCATTTTAGACAATCACGTGTTTGGGGGATTTCTCCTGGTTTTATTATTTCTCCTTGCAAAAGTCATTTTTTATTGTGTACTCCTGTTGCAGCTTTTTACACCTAGGTCTCTTGTGTTGCACTTGTGTCTTAGTGCCTTCCTAAAAATGGAATCTGCCTTTATTGTAGGTGATCTGTTCAAATACAGAATTTTGGAGTTGAGGGGGTTCTGTGAGGAGAGAGACATAGCAGTGAGTGGGTCAGACACCCAGCTAAGCCTTCACAAAATCCTGCTCCAATGGCAAGAGGATGACTGGAGACTTGAGTACTCTGAGAGGAAGAGTGCCCTGTCCGCATACTAAGAGGGTGGTGGGTCTGAGGGTGGCCCTGAAGAGTCTGCCCAGGAGGGAGGAAATGACAGGGCAGAGACGCCAGTAGATAGTGAGGACCCCATTGAGAGGGAGTCCCTTGCCGGGTACAGTGCCGGGGGCAGTGCCCCATCCCTTTCCCTGTCCCCAGAGGAGTGGGTGGATAGGAGGGAAGAAAGGGAGCACCAGCTGGCTTTGGAAAGGCTCAGGTTAGAGCATGCCAAGGAGATAGCGCAGCTGGGTGTGGAGGAGAAAAAGGCCATATTGGCTCAGGATTTGAGTCTCAAGAAGTTGGTCCTTGAAGAGAAAAAGCTAGAGACTGAGAGGGTCTTAGCGCAGGAGAGGATGGTGGAGGCAGAGAGGGCCTTCGCCAGAGAAAGGCTAGCTCTTGAGGATATGTCCCCTGAGTGTAGTTTTAGTGGTCTGGATTCACCAGTGAGAGTGGGGTCCAGTGGCGGCAGCAGAAGTGAGTCCAGTGTAGGATGTTCCATTCCCAGATCCCAGAACATGGTACCTAGTTCCCAGGAAGACGGTGTCACACCTGAAGGGTACAGGTTGAGGTTCAGGGGCAGTAGGAAACTGTCTCACCAGTCTTGGGGGGAATTTGTGGATGAATGTTGTGATGCACTGGAAGGTTGGGTGATGGGTAGCACGGCAAACAATTTTGAAGGGCTGTTCAATCTGATTATCAGAGAGCACATGTTCCGTTGTTGTTTTCTAGGGTTAGCCAACACCTTTTGGAGTGTGAGTTCTCTGATCCCAGGGAGCTTGCAAGGGAGGCAGACCTCTGGGTGAGTGCCAGAGGGTCTGAGGAGGCATTGGGGAGTGACCCTAAGAGGGGTGCCTCAGGTATTTCCCAACCCGGGGTGGTGGGAAAGGTTCTTAGTAGCCCAG
Organism: Calotriton arnoldi; assembly: GCA_963921515.1. Classification (NCBI taxonomy): domain Eukaryota; kingdom Metazoa; phylum Chordata; class Amphibia; order Caudata; family Salamandridae; genus Calotriton; species Calotriton arnoldi. Next base: position 2,211,511 of record CAWUFW010001780.1, read on the forward strand.
ATAGGTCCCGGTGTAGTGGGAGGGGTGTAGGGACTCACGTCCTGTCTCCGCAGAGGAGGAGTGAGAATGGGATGCGTCCCAAGGTGCCCGAAACCCAGTCTCAGGGCCTGGAGGGTTCCCTAAGGGGAACACCAGGTGGGGAGCCTAAGCTGTACTGGTAGGCCATCTGTTGAGGGGGATCTCCTAGTGTCAGGAGAACTTGGAGCGTCTGTAAGCAGAGCTCCACCAGTTCTGGTGTCTGGTGGTGCCACTCCTAAGTGGAGGGTGCAGAAGTCCAGATGGAGGGGTGAGAGGGGGAGAGAGTCCCCAGTGGGAGAACCAGTGGGTCAGGGGCCAGCCTTAAGGGCTGAGCCTCCTAGGAGTGACCATGGTGACACCACTTCTGTCCAGGGGGGTCTTCGTGCACTGTCAGATGGACAGGGGTCGGGGATCAGCGCCAGGCAGACTGTCACACAACACATGAGTTATGTGTTACCCTTGATGGGGACATGCGTGCTCCCCCGGAAGTCCTGGTGTGCCAGGCAAGTGTTCAGCAGCAGGGTTTAGTCCCTGGGTTGGAAGGCCAGGTTCTGCCTGACCTGGAGGGAAGGACATCTGTAACCAGTGTCCCTACCGTGTTGTCTTCTGGGGGTACCACTCCAGGTGGGAGGGTGCAGAACTCTGGAAGGGGGTGCAGAGGGAGGGAGTACTCTTCTCTGGCCCCGGTTCAACCTGAGGGTTTAGATCCTAGGTTGGGGGACCAGTTGCAGGAGAGAGGTCCTGAACTGGTGGGAGAGTTGTGTTCTGAGGGTGCCTCTCCTAGGAGGAGAGTGCGGAACCCAAGAAGGAGGGGTAGGGGGAGGAGAGCCTCACCCGTGACTCCTGGTCAGCCTGAGGGTGCAGACCCTGGGTTGGAGGATCAGTGGCAGTTTAGAACTGCACTGATGAGAGGTAGAGTGGAGAATGGATACTATGTACCTGGCGCTACCGCCCACCACTCTGTGAGAAGGCAAGGACCAGAGACATCTGGATGGCCTAGGGCCTGGTCCTGGCCGTGGACAGCTAGGGAGTCCCAGTGGGGTAGCTTAGTTGGTCCTGGGAGCTTAGACAGAGGGAACCACATGGGTTCAGATTGGCGTAGAACTGGAGTGTGCCCCTGCAGTTGCGGGCCCGCGTCCGTGTTCTATCACCCCAAGCAGGGAAGCCCATCATGGTATTGATTGGTCTACCTTGGCTTTAGGCTGGAAGGGGGTTGTGTTAGACTTGGCCCTTTTTGCAGGGTCATCCCTGAACTTTTTGCCTTCCTCCTGGTATTTTTTCTGACCTGGTCTTGGTGGTTTTAGGACGCTGGGCACTTTATCACTGCTGTCCAGTGTAAAGTGCATGTGCTCTCTATGGTAAAACGTGGTAAGATTGGTCTACACCTGTTTAGCATATTTAATTTACCTATCAGTCCCTTGTAAAGTGGTATCTCAGGTACCCAGGGCCAGTAAATTAAATGCTACTGGTGGGCTTGCAGCGCTGCTTGCGCCACCCACTAAAGTAGCCTTTCAAACCTGTCTCAGGCCTCTGTCATTGCAGGGCCTGCGCGCGCAGTTTACTGCTGCTGTGACGTGGCACATAAAGTGGGTGCCACGTTTGTGACTCCCCTTTTACTACATATCAGTCTCCCCTAAAGTAGGCCCTAACTAGCCCTATGGGCAGGGTGCGCTGTAGGTAAAAGGTAGGACATGTGCCTTAACTGTGCGGCATGTCCAGGTAGTGACAAACAGCAATTTTGGTTTTTCACTACTGTGAGGCTGCCCTCTCATAGGAATGCATTGGGGATTCCCTGATGTTTCAGTGGTAATTCCTGACATGAGAGGAGTAGCGTGGTCAAGTTTGGTATGTTTGGAATAGTGGTAATAAATGTTGCGTAATGGTGTGCGCAGATTTATTATCACTATTTTAGAAATGCCACTTTTAGAAGTGGGCATTTCTGTGCGCTGTGTGTCTTTGTGCCTGCCTGTTGTGTATTGCATGTCTGGCTCTGAGTGACAGAGACTGGGGAGGTGCAGTGGCTCCAGAGGGGCCGGGTGAGTTAGCACTAGGCTGAATAGGCCAATCTGCATTTGGAATGGTGGGAGGAGTAGCACCTGGGCCTGAATAGAACAGAGCCTACCTCACACAATGCTGGCTCCGCCCCCCTGTGGTGTGTCTGGAGCCAGGACCTACACTGACAAAGGAGGGTGTTTTGCACATGTGTAGGTACCCCCAGAACTGGTTTGCACCGGGCGCAGAGCCCTGTGCCAGGGAGAGAACAAAGACCTTTGCAATATAAATATTGGGGCTGTGACCCCATGTAATGTGCTTGGTGCTTACTTTGATCTGAAGGAAGGACTGCTGGGCACCAGGAGGAACCGCCGTGGGACCCAGCTGCTGACTGAAGGGGGCTGGAGGGGCTGCCCTCTGCTGGGAGGCCCTGCGTGCTGGCCTGCCTGTGCCCAACCCTGCCCAGGGTGACTTTGGGACTTGGAGTGTTGCGAGCGCTTAATTTCCCTGGCCCCAGCCATCAGCGCGCCTGAAGTGCTCTGCTGTTCCCTTGCTAGCTGAGAGTGGTGAGCGCTGTGCACCCAATCGCCGCAGGGACTGTCTATGACTTGATTGTCCCAACCACATGGAGGGTGCTGGCGGATTCTGCTTCTAGGAGCCCGAGAAGTGGGCTCAACCTTCCGAGACGTGGTGGGCGCAGTATGTGGTTGTGCCGTGAGAAGCCGCCGTTCGAGAGCGGTAACCTGGCAACCCGCCCCGCGGTGGAAAAGCCGGAAGCCAGGCAAGGGCCATGCCTGGCTGTGGGCAGGGCTCCTGTGAGGAAAGGGAGAGCCCCGCGTGTGGCCAAGGCGAAGGTGAAGTCTGTGAGGCAGCGGCGTGTGCAGCCCGACCCGAGGGGGTTGTGGAGGAGTCCAGAGATGCGTCTGGAATCCTGAGGTTGCAGGAAGGTGAGCCGTGAGTACCGACGGACCGTGAGTTGGCCGGACCTCAGGAGAGGCAAAGGAGATCTGAGGGGAGCCTCGCGGGCTGTTGTAGCTCGACAGGAAGCCAGGCAACTCGGCCTGACTGTGGGAGGGGCCCTGATCCAAAAAGAGGAGAGCCCATGTGTACAGGAGCGTGAGGCCTCCACCTGAGACGACGGAGGCTTCGCTCCGGGCCCGGCTGTTCCCTTTTCACCTTTTCCTGAATGAGCAGATGCACCGCGTGGTTGAGGCAGCCGCGGTTTAAGGAGCCAGGGAGAAAGGCCCCTGAACTGCCCTATTGGGCTTTCCTGGCATTGTTGGCAGCTGTGCCGCATGGTCACATGCAGCTGCATGCTAATCTGCTCGTGAGAGGCAGAGACCGGGTGTGTGTACGCCCCACCCCCGCATTTGGTGTACTGATTGTACACTACTGTTTGGGGGCATTTTCCCTGGCTGACATCACGGGGGAAAAGAGACCGCAACGGAGGTCCCCGCTTTATGGACTGGGGGTAAGGAGAAGCCCAGTAGGCAATCCGAGTGGTTGGCCTAGGTGCCTAAAGTCTGGGGCCTACTTGTTTTGCCCAGCCCTGGAATTGTGGTGTGATGCACAAGGTTTTTGCCAGGCGCTTACGATTCATGTAAGTCCTGGACCAGCATGTTATGTACAGCGCGTGGGGGCCCTAACAGTGAGGTTTAGTACCAGTGCCTTATGGCCAGAGGGGTACCAGTTGATGGGCTGATGAGTACCCGCGTGTACAGTGATGATTATGAGGTTTAGGCCTAAGATGGACCTGATGTGATTATGATGTGTGCATAATAGATTATTCTATGTAATGCTATGATGTTCATGCCTCATGAGATGTGCACTGTGGTAGGTGTTACTGTGGTGCACCGATGATTATTAGAATGTTTGCCTAATGTGTTTATGCTGAGTGTACTATTGCCAGTTATTACTGGTTGCTTTGCTAACTCTGCATTCTAATGGTTACGACAGTGGCCCGATTGGCCCTGTAATGTACATAATCCCCTGTAAAGTCATACCTAGTGCCAGGTGGCACAGTGTATATATGTGATTGCATTCTAATGTGTTTTATGAGTAATACAAAGGCTATTTTTTATATAACCTTGTGTGGAGTTTCTTTTGTGGTGTGCCTAGTGTGTCGCTGCTGTGTGAGTGTGTTGCGCAAACGCTTTACACATTGCCTCTGGGATAAGCCTGACTGCTCATGCCTAGCTACCAAGGGGGTGAGCAGGGGTTATCTTCAGTGTGTAACTCCCTTGCCCTGACTAGAGTGGTGGTTTCTGCCTGGCTTAGGCGCATGCCCTAGCCAACCAGAAATCCCATTTCTAACACACCACATACGCCAACCATCGATTTTTAACTTCGACTTAGGGGCAAGTGGCACGCACAAGCAGTTTGCTGGACCATAGCATACTCTCTTGGAGAGCAGCATCAACTCTTCGGTTTGCGCGGTTTACGTATCCCGAATCTCATCGCCAGTTGTAGCTTCCTCCCCAACCTGGTAGCATGTAAATGAATTACGCCACACACAGAGCTCGGTATTACACGTCTTTATTTCTTGGAGTATAACCGGTAACTGCAACGTACTGCGTCATGAATTCTATTAACCACACCCAATAACTTACGTCACTAGACTATGGAGTTTGTTAGGGACCATAGGGATCCTGAGCTCTATAATACACGAGACACTACAGGGGGGTCTGTCCCACAAGTGCTGGGTAGCCTCCCTGGAAGGTCGAGAGCCAGACACGGTCAGGCTGAGGGGCGTAGGTCAGAGACTGAGGCACAGACCAGAGATAGCCTGTTCCTATTCCAATATTTGTAAAGGAAAGGATGGCACTTGGACTTGTGCTGGAACGTTCCATGTTACCCTGTTGTTCTTGTAACCCAGCTCTTCCTGAAAAGACGCACTGTAGTCCTTCGAAGGCCATCTCAGACTTCTAAGGTGGACAATTGCTTTTGTTTGAGCAGAGGCTATGTCCACAGGTTATTAATTTGTGTGCTTTGTTCTGTATCCTTTTGCGGAGTCTGCGTGGCACTTTTCATTTGCGGAGTCATGGGTGTTTAGGTTTGTGTGTCACAGATCATGTTGGATCGAATGTTGGGGGCAGGGGGGGTTCTTGTGGAAAGAGCTTCTCCCTGGCCTGTGGCTTCTGGGTGACAGGAATACTAGTCTTGTTTGGTGCCGCTGCAAGTGAGTGGATGTGTGGGGATGGATGGGGCAGCAGGGGCGGTTGGTGGTTGAGTTAGTGAGTGCATGGGTGGATGACCGCACTTGCTGCAGAGAGCTCTGTGTAGACTGAGGTTCCTGGTTTGGTTCAGAAAATCGGGCCTTTCATCCTTCTTGGGTGGAAGTTGTGAATGCTTCAGAGTCGGGTAGAAGCAGTGTCTATGGTTTGGGGGTGGCAATAGGTGCCATTCCTAAAGCAAGCTTGAACAGGTAGAGATTATTGCACAGGTAAGATGAGTTTGGGCAGTGGAGTTTTCGTGCTCCCAGGGGTGCCCTGCTTTCTACGTTGCACAGCGAGACCTGTGCTACTTTGGGCATTTGATGTTGAAATGCAGCTCTACCGGGGCCAGCTGTGGGTCCGGTTGGAGTGGCAGTAACCCCCTTGCAGTTCTCAGTGGCTGGGAGAGTAGGATGGGGTCTTGGACACTAGGGATCCTGCTGCAGGGATTCAGGGTTTTTTACACAGAGGGCTGGTGCTGTGACTCCCATCGGTCAGCTCCATGTGCTGACTGAGGCCAAGAGAGGGAAAGCGCTTCCTGAGGGAGGTGAGAGGAGGGGAGGGCAGGACTAAGTGAATTGAACGGGGGTGAATGTAACAGGAGAGCACAGATGGTAGAGTGGGGCAACAAATGAAAAGGTGAACGAGTGTCATGAAATAGAGGAAAAAGATATGCTAGGGTGAAGACAAAGCATGCAAGATGTGGGGGTTCCAATTTCGCATTTTATCCTGTAAGGGTTAAAGTAAAGCGGAGCCCTGTTTGGGACATGCGGGGCATGGTGTGGACCTACCTTTTGTGTTTCTGTTTAACTGGTATCTTTCTGTAGTTGTATGGAAATAGTTTTTGCCTGACTCACGCTGCAGGAACTCCACTGTCTCATTCAAAAGAACCGGTTTGGGGTGATCCTTTTTTTCAAATGTCCTTTCCAGGCTGCTCTGGAGACACAGCCTTTGTTTAGTGATATCCCTCACAACTGGGTAGTCTCCAGCCTGGAGCACCCACAACAGAGGCACAAAGAGGTGTGATGTTCCTGCAGAGCCCAACTAAAAGCATGATCAAGGCAGACAAAAGGCTGGGACTCACCTACTGGCCCCTCCACCTTGCACAACAGAATCTGCATTTCCACCCTTTGCCCATACTGTCTAACAAAGGGTAGTTCTTCAGGAACTCTAATCAGTAGCCCCTCGATAACAAAAACCTTCCTTGAATTTCTAAAGGCAGCCCAGTCATCCACTGCCATATCTCAGTGTCTGTTTTTCCACTCTCCAGTCACAGAAATGCAGGCAATGTACATCCACTTTCTGGGGAAGCTGTAGTCACACTCCATCTTGTACTTGTACCATGCCAAACCAGGCACATCCAAATAATTCCACTTTGCTTTTATAATTAATTCTATGAGCCAAACTTGAGGATAAACATCACCTGACATCCGCTCCAGCATTTTCAGTGTTTGCAATCATTAACCATATATTACACTGCTATGATATTGAGTTTACTTCTTCCTTTGAGCGTGTACCTAAAGCTCTTGATATTTCCCTATACATGCATCCAGCCATTCCTTTTCGCTTCCAATCCTTGAGTTCATCAGCTGACCAAGCTTGAGTGGTGGTGTAGCAGTAGCCTAACAGTGGGCAGACTTTTTGCCTGTTTCTAGTGCGGATCAAAATACCTAAAATAGCACTGTCCTCACATGCACATAATGTGGTTTCTTTCTACAGTCTAGCATCCCCAAATTACATGCTATCTCAAAAAAGATGCTCTATATCCCTGAAATATGGAATGAAATCTGACTTTTACTTAAAACCTCTGTCTCCTCACCTCTTTTCTTTGGAGTGGCCTTCTTTTTCCCTTCCAACCTCTCCCAGCCTCCTCTTCCTGAGCACAACCTACTCTGTCACGCATGTCATGCACGTTCGCCTTAAATCTCTATTATTGCATTTCTGCAAACTGCCCACAACTCATTGACATGATTACAACTTCTCATCTTATGAAAGTCATACCCCTGTAATCTAACAATACCTAACCTTCTATAGATCATCTATTAATCCCACCAACCATGTGCATGTGTCACATACCACCGCCACTAATTAACATAAATATTTCCTATTAATTTAATTCACCACATGAAACTGGAGTGCATGGATGGAATGGTTTGCTTGGGCACACACGACTAATCCCAGTAGTCAACAGTAACCAATAATATTGGACTAACCACTAACTTTGGGTTCTGGAGTAATGTGGTGCCTGGTGTAAAACGCTTCAATACCTCACCAGGGGTGCTAAGTGCTATATAAATGTAATTACACCATCAATAGGACCGGTTAATACTTCTTGAAAACTCTTGCAAGCTGCTCAGTAATCGAAATTCAAACTAGTTATCTGGGGAGGTTTATTAATTTCAAAATTGAAACCTGACAGAGGTAGAGCAGGAGGAATAGCAAACTTCGTCCTGGTTATGTGGGGCTCTCATTTCATCTAAACAACAATTGTCCATAGTACAACTATTTAAATGGTAACTTGCAGTGTATTTTATGGTGCATGTAAGGTTTCTCTGCAGACTGTAAAAGTACATTTTCTTTCCCAATTAGATTTTTCTATGATGTGTCTGCAGAAAACCTGGTAATGCAGTTTGTTTGATTTGAAGAACTAATTTGTAATCAGAGAACCAGCTGTGAATTGGGCTAGAGGTAATTTGAAGATGACCTTAAATATATTGTTAGCAATTGGAATTTCATGGTAGTTTGAACAACTCCAAATGAACAACGAACATGTATTGGTAGTGAAGCTAAGGCTTTTATCACTTTAAGATCACTGGCTTTCCCCATTATTAATTTTTAAAATGTGTATCCTACCAGGTAAAATTTATGATAAATCTTTGATTACAGTTATCAAGGTGATCAATGAAGTGATGACCAAGGAAACTTGCCATAATTGTGGTTCATGTGGAAATGTAAAACCAAAAGTGTCCGATTCCTCAGTAGGGGTCTATAGAAAAGAGAATTTCGAACATGATTGTAATATAGCGGAAGCGGGATTTCCAAAGAATAGTTGGGTGGACAAGCACAGGCTATTATTGAAGCTGGCAATATTTTGCTATGTTATACTAAATGTTCGATTTGAGGGGGATGGAACTTGGAGGGGTAAAGCAAATGGCACCATAATTCATTATTTATTTAACTTTTGGTCTTTTTGAAGGTAAGAAGATTTATAGGGTACGGGTATTTGATGAAATCTTCAAACTGACTGGGATACAAGTAAATCTTACTCCAAACTTAATAATGTCAGGCTTTTCTTCTTGATGAACGTAACTGCCAGATTCTGAATTGCTTGATTATGATTGGACTCGGACGTCTGAATGTCTGTCTCTGGCCACCACAGTTTCTGGATATTTGTGGATTGGCAATGTATATTATCAATAACAATCCTGGTAAAAAGAACTAAAATGAATTTGGGCTGCAATCATTAGATGGATGTGGTCTTCTAATGATGGGGTTATATGATATTCAATGTCCCCTTAAAGATAAGACTTTACTATGTATATAGTTCTGATGGGTACTTCTAACCTCACATTCCTAAGCTTTAGAATATCCCCCAGGTGCCCGATTGAATCAGGACGTTTTCATAGCAGTGCTCTGACACACTGTTATGTTGGTCCTCTGCGGCTTCATATTGACTCCTTTCTGCCCCATAAGTGACGGAGCGGCGCCGCATATCAGTGCCACTCCTGTGAGCCGACAGCAGTTACTTTCTTTTCGTGCTAATGCAAATTCAGAGCTCTGCTTCCTGTTTCGTTGGTTAGATGAGTTTCTTCCAACTGAATTTCAGTGTGCAGGGGAAGAAACCTACAGAGTTCAAACCATGCAGTAGTGGTCGTAAACATATGTCAGTGATGTACTCACACGAGGTGTACCTCTGCTGTTTTGGGGTATGACTCCAAGTCATGTGAGGAATGTGCCCTCATATACCTGAAGGCAATGCAAGACTGTGAAGTTGTACGTTACTGAACATCAAAAGAAGCCACGCAGGTCCCACTGAAACTTAAGGTACAGTCCTGTTCTTGCTCTCGAGGTCGATCTTATGACGGGTTCTGTGGTAAGTCGAAGACTCGACCCCATCCTGTCTCTCACACACATGTGTGCACACACACACACATACACTCACACACACACTCTCTCTCTCTCATCAAGGTGCAGCTTGATCTCGCTCATGATTGAGAAGCCGATCCTACATTTGATCCCAATGTGCCCTGAGTTTTCCGGGCCATCAGTGATGCTGCAGCAGGTCGAAGCCTTTAGGAAGACCACACTCTGTATTTTTGGCACTCTTCTGGCTCCCTCTGATGCACCTCCGGGCCCCAAGGATCCTCAAGGGGATCCAGTCTGATTACCACAAGGAGATTTGTCCTGTGCACTGGCTGAGCCCTTGAAACACATCTCTGGTTCCACACAGACTCCGGTGCCAACTTCCATTCTGATTCTAAGACTTGCGCCGGTCCCTTCTTCATTCAGGTTCAGTGTCCAACCCCGAGCTGACTTTGTCTCTACCCAACCAAGATCGTACTTCGACTCCAGTCCAGCACACCTGGTTCCCAGTCTGATTCAGACAAATCACTTCTGCTACCATTGGGCCATCCTCAGCTGCTCCACCAGGTTATGACTCTGCCCAAAGTTTTCCGCCACCTGGAGATGACAATAGAGATGATGGGATGATTTACCCCCACATTATGATGGTGACAGTCTATATATAGATTTACTGGAGGCCAGTGGGCTTGATACTGCCCCCTGATACTAGGTTGATTTCAATCCGTTGGAACGCCAACAGAAGAGAATGCTTCCTTTGCCATAGTTATCAGATGTGCTATTTAAGTCCTGGATATAAAACTTCCTTATGTTGAGGTTAAAACAAGCCTTAGCTAACACCTTTTTGGGCACTTTGGCTAATCATTGCTCTTGCACACCAGTCAACAGACCAGAGACTAGCAGCTGGCAATCCTGATTTTCTAATGCAGCATCCTATGTCTAAAAATTTGATGGTCAAAGCTTCCACATGCAAAAGGTGAATCCTAATTCGTTCCCCATGATCTGCCTGGATAGAGAGTTAAACATGATGAAGGCGTATGTGAAACGGTTGTTCTTTTCAGCCAGTCTAGCCTTGATGTCGGTTGTTGCCAGGTGTCTACTAGGCCATTATGCACATGCCTTCTGGGACATGGCCAGCGAGATCTTGCATGCAGTCTGGGAGAGTTCAGGGCCTCTTTGGCGTAAACTATTAAGGATGCAGCCTGGCCTGGATACTACCAACTGTTTGGGGCAGACGGTATGTACTAGTGTGGTGCTTCATCACCACACGTGAATGAGATCCACAGGCTTTTCTGGAGATGTGCAGGGATCCCTCATGGAAATGCCTTTTGATTGATCCTGCCTTTTGGCAGTGCTTCAAGGAAAGCCAGGCACGGTGCGCTATTTAGGCCTTTTGACCCTCCCAGACAGTTGTCTCATCAGTCCCGGTCCTTCTGGGGATTTCTGTATAGACTGCGCCAGGCTCTCACCTCTACTGAAGTCACCTCAGCCATTTCATGGCCTAGGACGGGAATCAGGCAGACCCACACGCAGGTTACCAGGGGCACTGATCATCCCAGTTCCCCTCCCTGGGGCATCAGCCTCCAAGCCACTTTAGTTAGCCCTTAGCGGCACACAACCACCCTGTGTGAGGCAGGATTCAACATTTTCTCACAGGGTGGCAGTCCATCACATTTGATAGATGAGTTCTCCAGGTTGCCCAGCAGGGCTACCCCTCCCATTTCTTTCTGAGCAGCTCTGATGAGCACATATCTATTTTACTACAAGAGGTGCAAGCTATAATGCCCAAAGGGGTATTCAAGGGGGTGTCATCCTCTGTGGTAAGGACAGGTTGTTAAACCCGCTATTTTCTCATGACTAGGAAGGATAGAGGCCTTCATCTTTTTTTAGATCTTCGCCCTTTGAATGCCTTCCTGTGAAAGGACAAATTAAAAATGCATGCACTGGCCCAAGTTCTGTCTGCCCTGGATCCGGGCGACTGGATGGTAGCCTTTGACCCGCAGGACGCGCATCTTCATGTGCCCATCCTGAAGTATCTTAAACTTTTCCTGTGATTTAAGGTCAGCCGAGAGAATTTTTAATTTACAGTGCTATGCTTTGGCCTTACCAGCTCCCCTCTGGTGTTCACAAAAGACTGGTTGTTGAAGGCAGACTTGCCACAGTCAGTCATAGACCACCTCCATACGACAGCAAAACGTATGGCATCATTGGGGTTCTCAATCAACGATCCAAAGCTACAACTGACTCCTTTGCAAAGGCTTCCTTTTATTTAAGCTGTTCTGGACACATTGCATTTCAGGGCCTTTCCTCCATCACACTGAGTCCAGTATGTTTGGGTTATGATTCCGCTGTTTCAGCCTCTGTCCTGACTCTCAGTGAGATCGGTTCTGAGGCTTCTTAGCCTGTTGGCCTCATTCATCATGCTTGTCCACTTCAGCAGGTGGAATATGCAGACTCTGGAGTGGAATCTTAAGTCTCAGTGGGCCCAACACCAAGGGGAACTTGGCAGATGTCATTGAGGTGTCAGAGTTCATTGTAAAATATCTGCAGTGATGGCTGCTCGACAGCAACCTGACCAATGGCAGGCCCCTCTCCCTTCACCACACAGAGCTCACAGTGGTGAAGATGCATCATTGCTTGGTTGGGGCGGCCATCTAGGAGAGTTGGAGATCCCAGGGCTCTGGATTACCAGTTCCACATAAATCTGTTGAAGCTGAAGGCCATCAGACTGGTTTTGAAGGCTTCCCTGCTGCCCATCAGAGAAAGTCTGATGCAGGTTCTCACGGACAACATCACCACCATATTGTACTACAACAAGTAGGACGGAGTGGGATCTGAGGTCCTGTGCAAGAGGCTCTGCGTCTCTGGAGTTGGCTGGAGTTGAGCATTTGCCTCATCGTGATCCACCTGGTGGGATCTTTAAACACCAGAGCAGATAAGCTCATCCGGCCACACCTTGTGGGTCTTGAATGGTGGTTGTACCCTAAGGTGGCGCAGGGCATATTCCGATAGTGGGGAAAATCGTGGCTTGATCTTTTCTCCACTGTCAAACATGCAGTGTCAAAACATTTGTGTATTGGAGATCCTAAGAACGCTCTATCTAGTGAATGCATTCAGGCTAGAGTGGAACACAGAGCACCTGTCAGCCTTTCTGATGCAGCCTCTCCTCCCCTGAGTACTGAAGAAAATCAAAAATGACCGAACCCAAGTCAGCCTAATGGCTTCATACTGGACTAGGATAGTGTGGTATCCATAACTTCTGGTGAGGAGTCTCCGATCAGGATACTGCTTTCTGAGGATCTTCTGTAAGGAGCAGTGCATTGTTCTTCGCCTGAACCTGCGCAATCTACACCTCCATATGTAGAGATTAAGCAGCGACAGTTGACTGCTTTCGATCTACCACCTGAGGCTGTAGATGTCCTCCTTGCTTCCAGGGACCAGTCTACGAAGTGTGTTTATGCTGGGCGCTGGGTCAATTTGTGGCCTGTTGTAGAATCTGCAGCACAGACCCTTTGTAAGCTAAACTGTCAGATGTTTTATTGTTTGTTTTCTCTTTACACCAGCAGGGTCTTGCTGTGGGAACTATTGAAGGTTATTTGTAAGCCCTTTCAGCCTTTTTTCTTTCACTGCACCAATCATACCTATTTAAGTCACCTGCTTTGATGCGGTTTATTAAAGGTTTGGCACACGTTCTCTCCCAAACCATATGTGATGTCACAGTGGGATCTCAATTTGATCCAAACGACGTTCCTCGTATGTAACCCTTTGAGCCAATGATTAACTGCCTCTGCATCATCTGGCATGTAAAACGGTCTTCCTCACTGCAATAACTTCAGCTCCAGGCTCTCTCATGCAGCCGCCCTACACCACCTTTTTTCCTGACAAACTGATATTGAGGACCAGGGCGGCTTTTTTTGCCATCGATCACCTTCCCAATGGTATTTCCTCCGCCTCACCACATCAAAAGAGGAGGAAAGACTCCATCGAGTGGACCCCAAAAGAGCCTTAAGCTTATTTCATCAATCATACCAAACATATGTATAAAGAGTTGGAGGACAAACCGAGTAAGTGTATATTACATTATCTTCTAGTATAGATAGATTTGTAAATTCCGTAGTCTTGGATTGAGAAAGGTAATTTTTTGTTTTGTGGATGAACAGGGGTTACAGGCTGTGAGCCAAAGTATGTAGAACATAAAGACAAATGCGCTTTGCCCTTTCCGGCACACAGGCCTGGGGCTTTCTCATAGTTGATACATAACACAAAATAAGAATAATAGGAAAAAGTGCAACAGGGAAAGGAAAACCAAAGTGTGTGTTTGGTCAACCATGTCAATGTCAGGATAACAATTGGGGGATTATCCCCAAGAGACTGCGGATGTGAGAATACCCAAACCAACACCAGATCAAAAATACAGATTTTAGAGTGGAAGCGAACCAGAGGTAAGACTATTGTACATGAATGTACAGTGGACAAGTCATCCATGTAAGAAAATTGCACATACATGTAAAACAATATGTATATAGCAGTACAAGTTATAATAATTGTGTTACCAAAGCATAGTACAGTAATATTGTCATGTAGTTCCTACCAATCCGTAGGACCTGCGCATTGTTTGGCAACATAAACTAAGGGCCTGGTGTCAAGACTGATTCTAGACACCCCTACAGGATATGTTGGCCTATAGACCAGCTTGTTCACAGTGCCACCGTAAGCCCTCCTAACCTACAAGGGAGTGAATGGTTTCTGGCAACCATTGAACAAGACAACCCTGACCCCTCAAGTATAGTGGAAATAGTACAGAACCTTTCGCTCAGTCACTCGTGCTTACTTATTCTCAGAGAAATATACAGAGAATACACAGTGGGACGTTTTTCAATAATATTTATTGAACCAATGTTATTCTTGCATAAATATGTGTGCTGCAATGATTAGTAGACAGAAGCAGATGATTTGATTACAAGCACCAAATACGTAAATAGTAGATATAGTTCTACCATGGTGCCAAACAATGTATTTATGCAGGCATATAATCAAGGCAGTAATCTAGCATACTGTACTCCTACTATGCGAACCCTACTCTAAGTGTACCTAGAGTGTGTGTAGGTGTGGAGCCAAGAATCCCCCCAAGGGACGATCCAGCCCCATTCCCTGATGCGATAGAGTGAAGGACCCCGTCTTGGTAACGAACTGGACACCCCTCACGAGATGTCAGATCGCTGCATGGTGATTTCTCAGCATGCAAGGACCCTCGGTGTCAGCGGAAGTACCTCCTCTGCTAATCTATCAGGATGCTCATCTTTTATAATAAAAAGCAGCCTTGCGATGTGTGCATAGATTAGTGATGTTATGGATATGTAGATAGCCCTGTCGCCCCGTGGATGAAGATAGTGATGACATTTGTACGTAGTGCGAAACGAGACCTTGTTCATGATGTTTAGGGCGTTGTGATAATGTTGCGCGAAGCTAGATGTGAAAACAAGTTTAGTTTCATAGAAACTAATCCAACATTGTCGTGCATGAAAATATGTGCAAAAGGTCACAGGTGGAAATTTTATTTGTGAGGACAATGTAAGAAATAAGCTGCTTCGCTACATGGGCCTAACCTGGGAATATAACACCCACTCCTCATTCTAAGGGTTGATATCTTAAAAGCTAGCTGAAAAGCCAGCAGACAACTTTAAAAACGTTAAAAAGCTACTCTTAAAAATATTTAAAAGCGTGCTTCCCAATAAAATATGTATTAAAAAGTCTCACAGTCATTTCATTTGAGATCCCAAGCACTCAGAAAGCAATGTTGCCTTGAAAAAGAAAAAGCTGTTTTGGTACATTTTGTTTTAAAAATAGGCCAAATTGTTCCCACACCGAAAAGGCTAATTGTTTATGTGTTCCGAGTGGTAGACGCAACATGGCTGTTGCCCACATCCTCAGACATTCACAGAAGCGCACCTCGTAGCATGTTTATGGAGAAAAGGTGATTCCGTCCCGTTCCCACAGCAGCCGCTAAGGGAGGTGCCGTATCCCACAAGTTCTCTGCAGAGCAGTTGTTCACATCACTAGGAGCTGAAGCATCCCAGTGTGGCTCTATGAATGCATTCATCATCAATGGAATATGTTGGGGACAGCAAAATGCATGGGCCTTTACGGGGTCCATCAGTACTTCAATGTCCAGTGGCGCACCCAATTCTGATCCGAGACATATATCCAGGACGCATTCGTGGCTGCAAAGCAGGCAGTGGAATACTGTTACACAACTCCTTTCTCGTGCTCTCCTGGGACGTATCGTTGCATTTGTCCGACTATTGATTGGATATGTTGAGTAGCTACAAGGTAATTACTTGGAATGTGCGAGGGATGGGTTCAGTTCACAAACGCCACCGGATACATGCTCAATTAAATAGACGAAAAGTACATATAGCCCTGCTTCAGGAAACCCACCTAACCAACTCTGAGGTACTTAAGATGCGCAAAAAATGGAAAGGCCAAATATATAACACGTCCTACTCAGCATTTGCGAGAGGGGCACTTATTTGGGTTCGACATGGAGTACCCTTCGTGTTGGGGGAACAGCGTATAGATGTAGCAGGCCGTTATGTATTAGTCCAAGGTATGCTAGACGGTGTACCAATTGTGATAGGTAGTGTATATGCTCCAAATTATGAACAGCAGACTTATCTCACTGGCTTAAATACAGTACTGTCGGACTGGGTTGCTTTTCCATGGGTGCTGGGTGATGACTACAATTCTGTATTAGATGTGTACCTAGATCGCTCCCATCCCCCGGTCCGGGGTGCGGCCACCATCAAGCTAGCAGAATTCCTACAATCCTGGGCTGCAGGTTGGACACTACATGACATATGGCGTTTTCAAAATCCAACTAGTAGGGAATACTCCTTATACTCTCCACCACATCAGTTACATACTAGATTGGATAGGATACTTTGCTCCACATCTCTGATATCCCAGCTTTCCCAGTCTACATATCTAGGGAAAATACTATCAGATCATAACCCACTAGAGATTGTATTAGAATGGGGAAAGGTATCTACCCCGGTCCTGACGTGGAGACTCTGGCCACAGACTTTAGAAGATGCAGTGTTTCGGAGTACAATGGGCACTGCCATCACTAATTACTTTGCCGAGAACGAGGGTTCTGCATCGTCCCGTCTAATTGAGTGGGATACCTTTAAAACGAAAATTAGGGGTATGGCCATAGGGGCAACTGTGTGAGCCCGACAAGAAGTACATAAGTCACTTACTTCGGTCGAGGACTCTCTGAGTGTTCTATAGCAAGAGGCTAACACCGACCCAACTAAACAAAAACATTTACAGGAAGCAAGAATTAAACATGCTGAACTCCCTGAACAACTTCGCTTAATAGATTATAAGACATATACTCAGTACAGTCATGTTGAGGCGGATAAATCCGGCACCCTACTGTCACGTATCATACGAGACACTCCCCCTCCAGTCCCGATACCAGAAATACAACTTTTGGACGGCACTATTGTTCGCACTCACGTGGAGATCAACCTGGCATTCAGTACTTATTATAATACATTGTATACTGCTCCTAATACCACACCACTGAGCCACATAACTGAATTTCTACGCGGTCTCCCATTCCCTAAACTACCACCGGAAGCTCGAAAAGAGATGCATAATCCTATCACTAGATCCGAAATCAAAGAGGCCATTAAAGAGCTTCCGAATAATAAAACGCCGGGACTAGATGGATTACCATCTGAATTCTACTCCACATATGTGGACAGATTAGCTCCAAGATTAGAAAAATTATACAAAGCAGCCTATGAGAGACGCTCTCTCCCGCTGACTACCATGCAGGCACTAGTCACGTCCCTCCCCAAACCAAATAGGGATCACCGAGACATGTCAGGTTATCGCCCTCTTTCCTTATTGCCCACTGAATATAAAATACTCAGCAAGGTACTGGCAAGACGCCTCCTTTCTTATGTTCCCAAATTGGTTCACCTTGATCAATGTGGTTCTGTACCCGGTCGAAATACTTCCCTCAATATCAGGAGATTACATCACATATTAGAAGCAGCATCTGAACTTTCTCGTGATGCGGGGTGTATTTCTCTGGATCTCCAACAAGCGTTCGATACCCTCAACTGGGCGTATATGTTTGCAACGCTGAAACACTATGGCATACCGGAAGGCTACCTCAAATGGGTTAAATTATTGTATACCGCCCCCACCGCATGTGTCCGGACAGGATCTCACATATCTCACCCATATCCGGTAGAAAGGGGCACACGTCAAGGATGTCCCTTGTCGCCACTATTATTTGTTCTATCATTAGAACCCTTCCTCATTAAACTGTGCACAGAGGCTACAGCTCTGGGGATCCGGATAGGCCAATCGACACATATAGTATCGGCATATGCTGATGATCTTATAATCTTCCTGCAAGACATGGCCTCGGCTATAGATCCCATTCCTTCCATATTTCAACAGTTTGAACAGGTCTCTGGTCTGGCAATAAATGCTCCTAAATCACATGCATATTTCATACAATATAGGGACAATCCGGACCCTCTTAATTTCGGTGACCTTATTATATTAACTGCGCCACACACCTTTAAATACTTGGCCATACAAATATATAGATCCCAACAAGATCTATTGGATGGCAATATTATGAAGACGATTAGATCCTTACGAGCACAAGTCTCTTTCTGGACATCACTGCCCCTGTCGGTGATGGGTAGGGTTGCCATTTCCAAAATGGTGATGCTTCCAAGACTTTTATACTTTTTACGAATTTACCGATCTTAATTCCTGCATATATCTTTCGTACACTTGACACCCTTCTGATAGAGCTTATCTGGGGAAATGGTCGCAGGAGGATGAGCCTTGCTAAATTACAATTGAGGCCCGAGGAGGGGGGCTTGGGAGCCCCTGATTTTCGTGCATATTGTATGGCCAGCCAACTGCAGTGGCTGTCTTATTGGTTGGCAGGGCGAAACATACATGAGATTGGCTACACGCCACAACTCCTTCACCAAGGTATACTTCACACATTGCTTTTACCTAATACTAGGTTGCCCAACATAGTTCCCCCTTTACTCAAAACGGCTATATTGTTCTGAAAGCGGACACTACAATACACTAAGCGAGCCCCCCCGTATTCTCCCAACATTCCCTTGTTGGGAATACCTGTGGCCAATGGACTGATCACTGCCCGTAAAATCCTACAATGGACACAGGAAGGAGTGTCGACAATCGGGGCACTGTTTATAGATAGGGCACTAGCAGATCATGAAAATTTCACTCATGCACAAGGTGTCCCCCAGACATTATTTATTTTACATGCTGCCATCTCTCATTACATTAAACGACACTGGTCCCCAGACGGAGTGGAGTCTTCTACTCATGAACTATTACACGCGGTACATTTAATGGGCGAAGGACGACATCTTACCCGTTGGCTATATAAGGGCATTAGATCACACGCTAAAATATTACTCGACCTGTTGCGTAAAAAATGGGTGGGCGACTTGGGCAGGAATTTCACGGACAAAGAATGGTCAACTATATTAGAATTTCCTAAAAAGGTATCTAGGAACGCTAAATTTAAGTATATACAGTGTATGATCCTACATAGGGCGTACCTTACACTACACCGTCTTAATAGTATGTACCCAGAGGCTCGACTCTCCTGCCCTCGATGTCAGGAACCTGACGCAGATATACTCCACATGCTTTGGGAGTGCCCACGCCTGAGAGGATACTGGCACAGCGTAGGATACCTGATACAAGAACTGACAGGCACGACTGTCTGGACAACACCAGAGAGTTGCCTATTGGGGTTACACCCTTGCCTGAAAGGGATGAAAGTACACTATAGGTTTGCGGACATGGCGATTCTTATAGCAAAGCGCGCAATTACTCTGAGATGGAAATCAGCCCTTTCCCCTACATTACTTACCTGGCACACAGAAATGACCCGATGGGGCAGCGCAGAGAGTGCCATTATACGTAAAGAAGAATCTAGAGGCTTATGTAAAATACCCATATCAATGGAATGGGATCGGATGCTGGAATCATTAAAAGCTATTGATCCATTGGAACGCCCAGTCTGCCAAAGTGAAAACCTAATCTCTCCACTAACGCCTGATAATACGAACGTACCCGGTTAGGGTTATATATTAAGAGACTCCATAATGTTTCGATGACGATCAAGGATACATTATTGTCTAATCCTACAGTTATGCACGAGATTACTCACATTACTATCACATACATTTAAGGGAGGAGACCACGGAAGCGGGAGGGGGGAACTTTTAGAAATAGAATAGTTCTGTTGCAATGTTTCATGAAGAAATATATTATTTAATCGTGACTCTATGTATACTGTAACAGTCATTTTGTATGGCATAAGATGTACACCTTGGATACTGCTGAAGCTTGTAATACTAAACTGATGAAATGCCCATACATATGTATATGTCATCAATCGATAATGTCATGTGTATATTATTTGTCTGTCGGAAAAACAATAAAAATTGTGTTTAAAAAAAAAAGCAGGCAGTGGAAGACAGGTTGTATGCAGTCAATCCAGACTGGCCTAAACGACAAGAGCCAGTGCTCATTTAGTTCTTGAAGCCGAGGTGTGCCGAAGTAGTGTATCATGTGCTCACGGCATTGCAGCAGTAGCAGTGCTGTCTCAATTCTGATTTGAACTGGGACGTCCATTGTGGAGCAGATAGAATAAAATCAGTATTCCCGCCACAAGTAGAAGGACAAGCGGGAGCCCTCCAAAAACGTTTCCCATCACGGAGTGTATGAAAGATGGTATAACTCCGAATAACGCCTGAAAGGTGCTAACCAAACCAGAGTCAATACATTTTAAAAAGTGCACTAATCCTTTCGCATCAGACATGTTACAGATAAAATGGACCAGGTCCCCAAAATGCAGCGGGAAGTTAGTATGGAGCAGTGTCTGTATCTTAGACGATGACCTTGCAACCTGGAAATCAAACGTCTCTTTGGCTGAAGTTAAGGCCACATCTTTTTGCAAAAGCATGGCTTTTAATTGGCTTAGGGAATCAAATTTTATGTTGGAAACATTTATCGAAGGCTATAGCGCTGCCTCCCTAACTGTGCAGGCAGGTGGAAACAATACTTGTGTACAACAAGTGACAATGGAATTAACCATCACCAGATAAGCGATGCCCAGTTCCATTCCACAGCAACATTAATCATTCAGCATCAAATAGCTCTCATTCGAGAGCAGCCTGAATACAGGATGAATCACAGCAGCTGGGGAACCCTTTGAAGCATTGTATGCCCCGTGGAGAGAAATGTCCTTGCAAATCAAGGAGCTTTTTAACGCGTCTTCACAGTCGAAGCCACTAAGAAAAACTTCTGTGCCCCCATTCCTGCGTCTAAATCTGAACGGTAATTCCCAATACTCATGCACATATCCTTCCCCTAGCGCTTCATATCTGCCTACCTGTTGGTATTTGTTAGACCTGGTACCATTGGCGTGAGTCTCCCTTCCATTTTTTTCTGATTGCCTCCTCTGTTTTTGATCTGTTTGCTGGTTTTAGATGCTTTGGGCACTGTGCCACTGCTATTCAGTTCCACAGTGCAAGTGCTTCCTATGTTAAATTGATGTATTGATTAGTGACTCCATGATTGGATCATTTGATTTACTTGTCAGACCCTAGTATAGTGCACCAGGTGTGCCCAGGGCCTGTAAATCAAATGCTGCTGGTGGGCTTGCAGCACTGGTTGTGCCACCCACAGAAGCAGCCTGTAAAATGTGTCTCAGGCCTGCCATTGCAGAGCCTGTGTGCAGTCTGGGACTGCCATGTCGACTTGGCAAGTGCACCCACTTGCCAGTCCCTAAACCTTCCCTTTTCTGCATATCAGTCACTCCTAAAATAGGCCCAAGGGCAGGGTGCATTGTATGTAAAAGGTAGGACATGCCCTGGTGTGTGTGACATGTCCTGATAGTGAGTTACAGCCAATTTCGTTTTTCACTATTGCAAGGCTACCTGTCCCCATAGGCCAGAATGGGCAGTTTGATTATAACATCTTATAATCCTAACTGACCCAGGGAACATGGTAGAAATTCGAGTTTAGTATGCCTGAACTCAGAATGATAAAATACATCTTTTAGTACAGTTGTTTTTAACATTCTGTGTTTGAAAATACCACTTTTAGAAAGTAGGTATTTTCTTGCCTAACTGTCCAAGCCTGCCTCTGCTAGGTTGTGTATTGTGTGTCTGGTTTTGTGAGTGACCGGGGCTGGGGGATTCCAGGAGACAGGGTGAGTCAGCACAGGGCTGAATAGACCTATCTGCATGTAGAGTGGTTGGAGGAGTTGCACCTGGGTCTGAATAGGGCTGTGCCTGCCTTCCACAATGCTGGCTCCACCTCCTGTGGTGCGTCTGATGTCCCTGGCCCACCCTGCCAAAGGAAAGAAGGAGTCCTGTAAACAAAGTGCTCCAGGACTGCACAGAACTGGTTTGGACTAGGTACAGGCCCCTCTGCCTTCAGAGGACAAAGGATTTTGCAGTATAAATATGGGGACCCAGACCCCAAGACTTTAGATCACTTCTGGAACAACAAGACAAACCTCTGCCAAGGAGAAGAACCAAAGGAAGCAGTAGGAGTTGGACTGCCCCCCTGCCAGTGTGCTGTGTTGCTGGGTTGGCCTACAGTGGTGTCTTCAGTGCCAAGGAGAGGAGAAGGAACTTTAAAGAACTTTCATCATCTTGCAGAATATTACTCCAAGGGGTTGAACTTGAGCTTGCCTCCTGCTGAAGTCTCAGGGACAAAAGACTTCACCACCAGCTCCCCTCTGAATTCCCTTGCTGGGAATTCTGTCTGCAGAAGCCTGCGTGTCGCTGGGAGCTGGAAGCGCGACTCAACGAGAAGAAGCGTGTCGCAGTCACAGCTGTTGCCGTCGTATCGCCGGAGAAGCGTGTCGCCGCCGCAGAGGTTGCCGGCGCATCACCGGAGAAGCGTGTCGCAGGGCCTGTCGCGGCTCCAAAGTTACAGAGTCGACGCACGGCCGCCGGGCGTGCACGCACCGTCTTCACGTCGTCGCATCAAGGGCGCCATCTTATCGCATCGCAACCAGAACGCAGTACGAGAATCTACGCATCACCTCCTCTCCGGTAAGGACCAAGATGCATCCCCTACTCTGCGCAAGCATTGAGGCACGACGCATTGTCTCCCCCGAAGCAAGGAACCGACACATCTCCATCCCTGCGAACCTTTTTTTGTTTGTTTTGCGTTACGCATCCAGGTACTTTTGTGAGAACTTTGTCGCATTTACCATCAACTTGAACTAAGTTACTTCTACCATCTTTAAGTCTATTTTGAGTACAGTATTGTTGATTTTTGTCGTTTGTGGTCTTGTGTTAAGTCTATATAAAGAATACATATTTTTTATAAAACCTGTGTGTTGTCAATCTGTAGTGTTTTCACTGTATTACTGTATGTGTTCACAAATGCTTAACATACTGCCTCTGAGATAAGCCTGTCTGCTCGTGCCAAGCTACCAAGGGGGTGAGCAGGGGTTATCCAGTAGTGTAACTCCCTTGCTCTGACGTAGAAGCAAGGGTCCCTATTTGGTCAAAGGTACCTACCTCTGCCAACTAGAGACCCCCAGTTCTAACAGTATTGGAGACAATATTGGAATTGAAAGGTCATGACCGGTAGTGTGATGTAACCATGGATTATCCAGTCAGTGGATGGGGTCTCAGCCACGGTGAAAGGTAATTGGTCTAATTTTTCAATGTGCAACATGGTATATTTTGCATCTCTACGTGCCATTATTATCTGTCTTTCTGTTAGATCGTATACTGAAACCAGATTTGTATTGTTGATGTAACGCCAAGGCACGTGGCTAGAACGTAACTTCTGTAATGTCCAGCTCAGTATTACTGTAGACCGTAATTGTGACTGTCCATGTTGTAATATAGACACGTCTTGCTCTATTACGTCAATTGCAGAAGACACTATGTTGCCCAATGAATACATCCTGGATGATAATGTGGTCATACCGTTGTCAACCACAGCCAAAGCCTTTTCTAATTTAACCCTATCAATCTCGTGCAATCTCTCAGCAGCTTCTGTTGAGAAATCTTCCACTGCTTGTTGTATATTTCATACAGAAAGTGCTTTTGACGTGGGTTATGGGGACCAAGTTAAAATTCCCTTAGATCCATGTCATCAGAAAGAAGGGACAAGTGGTGCTTCACCTGGGAGAGTGTTGACGTTTGTAGCCAATCTAGGCGTAACTTCCCAAAATTATCTTAAGTGACAACCCCCGAGTGTTCTGTCTGTACATATCGTTGATCAGGCCTATTGATCCTAAACCCTTCGGTGTTACCCAGGAATCTAGATTGCCACCCATCTGTGTCCACAGGCCAAACCAACAAGCCTTTCCAATTGGGGTCTGATGAATTGAAGGAACCATTTCGTATCATGGTTTCTAGTGTATCCTTACTAAAGTGTGTAAAGTGCTGCCAATTCTGAAAACATGTGAATGCGGGAATACATGGTGCGTTCAAATCCTTTGTTTTTGCTATACCCAGACATGATGTTTGTTGCGCTGTCTTGTTCAGGTAAATCATTTGAAGTGGTATGAGGCATGTGCTAAATAAGGCCTCCGTCCCCTGAACCTGCCAATCTTTTGTGCCCCAGATAGACTTTGTGTAGACAGTTGGGAAATAAAGGAAGCAGAGTATATCAGCTTGCTGTTCACTAGCATATTTTTCTTTGCAGGTGTAGGTGTAAGCCTATAATAATACAAGGCTTGTTCTGACGTTTCAAAACCTGAAAAAGAAGCAAACTTCTGTGCAAAAGTCTTTGAACTACCTCTCGGCGGTGTTGGGCAGTATTTCCATTGTGTGTAATTATAAACAGCGCGTGGGATACTAGTTTTATGTAAAACATGGTGACCATAGTGCTGGTGACAGAACATGTCTCCAAAATTATGTGTACCATCATACAATTCATCATTAGAAAATGCAGCTGATTGCTCAAATCTGAAAGCAAATTATGCACAGTTTCAATGTGTCAATCATCATAGAAAGTACTAGAGGTGATAATGTCCTTTAAAGAAATTTTAAACAAATATGGAATTTTCAAAAGTTCAGTAGGACCATATTCACCATACGGTACCCTGCCCCATACAATTCCTTCAGGAACTGGAACCGCTGTAATGTTCACTAGGGACAAGTCTCTCAATTCACGGTGTGATGATGCATGTGGTTTAAGAACCAAGTTCACAAGTTGGACTGGGGAGCATTATGGGAGAAAGTGTCCATTCAGAAGAAGGAAAAAGGCAGTCACTATACCAATACAAAGTACCAGGAAAAGTAATCCAATTATAATCCAGAGATATATCCTGGGAATAATAAAGTAAGTCTTTTTCTGCCAAAGATAGAAAGCATAAACTCGTAGTATGAAAGGCAAAGGCAGTGTCGGCAGCTCAGGTTCACTTGGATCTGATTTGAAATCATCATAATGCACAAAGTAGCTAGACGCCATACGGTCTATTCTTGGCAGCTCAGCGGGTTTTGTAGAACTGGTAGGTGACTCGATCTGTGGCATGTTGACATAGATGTCATCAATTTTTTAATTTGAAATTTCTGTACTTGTTGGCTTTACGGTTGTAGCAGTTTCAAAAGGGAGAAGCATCCTTTCATTGTCGTGCACAGCTTCTCTTTGGAAAGTGGAGTCTTCATTCGTTATTAAAGTTTCCATCTGAACTTTCTGCATGGTAGCGAGAGGAGTGTGGTGGCTACCCAGGAGCCCAAGTGGCCTACAGTTTAGAATTGGCCACATAGTGTGGTTTGATCAAATCAATTGAGACAAATCTTTTGTCTTGGCGGCCGGCATGAGGCAGAAGGACAGTTCTGGTTCCTTCGACAGCTAGGACAGGTATAGGCCCTCTGTAAGATGACCCAAATTCTTTCTTGTCCACAATTTTCTCTATGACCAGGTCCCCAATCTCCGGGACCCAGGCAGGTCTTGCTGATACCGTTTTCACTTTCCCAGAGGCAGTGCGTTTTACTTGGACATTGCTTTGTAAAGCTCGGTATTCTATACGGTCCTGTGAAACATCCCAAGGGTCATTGAGGTCAAATGGGGTTTCAGCCGCCACCGTGCTAACACTATCAAGGTTGGGTACCCACATCCTCACACCAAACAGGAGTTCATAAGGTGTACGACCCCCTAGGGATTTTCTTGGCATGTTGGTAAGTGCTCTCTGGACCCCATATAGGTGATTGACCCAACTGCCACCTGAGCCTAATACCCTTGCTGTTAAGGATTGCTTTAAGTAACGGTTTTTCCTCTCAACTACCGAATTTCCCTCAGGATGATAGGAAGGGGGAGTACTGCAAGGCCACACCCAAACTTGCCTTGGCTTCTTTGTAAGCCCGAGAGCTAAACGCAGGACCCTGGTCAGAATGTAGTGTGCCAATTGCATATGTGCAGATAAAGACTCACAAATCCTTTATAACAGTTAGTGTCAGCAGAACGCTGGAGCCAAACGCACAGGAATCTAGAGCATGAATCTACTGCCACCAAGATGTACTTATAAGCCCCGTCAGAGTGTAAGGGGCCGCAGTGATCCAAATATACACACGCGAGAGGTTTTTCTGAGATCAATAAAGGTGTTTGTGGTGGACGTGCTACGGTGGAGCCCTTCATCTGCTGGCAGATGTCGCATTTGAGGACAAAGTCCTTGGTCTGCTTAGTAAGACCTGGCCACCAATAGCGCTGCTTTAGAAGTGAAACTGTAGCAGAGATTCCTGCAT
Source organism: Calotriton arnoldi (assembly GCA_963921515.1). Lineage (NCBI taxonomy): Eukaryota > Metazoa > Chordata > Amphibia > Caudata > Salamandridae > Calotriton > Calotriton arnoldi. The sequence goes on from CAWUFW010001780.1 coordinate 2,237,627, forward strand.
GTGCTTAACCCAGACCCTCGTGTGCAGCTAGTATCAATCCCGATCTGCGATCAGTGTTTGGTATTACTCTATCCCTCACATCTGGAATTTGAGCAAATGGAATATTTTGTGCATCTAACTTGTAGGAGTACTTGAGTGGAAAGCCTTTCAGCAGGGCTGAGCTGTTGCACGTGGCATTGACAGCTATCATAGTTGTTCCCTCTATCCTCGTACTGGAGTGAGTTATTGCATCAATGGCAGCAATGTGTGCTATTGCTTTGGTGACTTCTTCCGCTAGTGAATTCCTTTCAACGTGAACACCAACACGTTGATGACTCAATGTATAAATGACATGAGCCCATGGCAGGCCTTCTTTCAGCTTTGCCACTAGTTCCCAAAGCATCTTGTGCTTTACTGTGCAAGATTTGGAATCCCTAAATCCATTTTGGCCCCAATAATGTAAGTATTTGTTGTAGGACTGGACATAGTCAAATGAATCACACACTATAAGTGTGGGGAATTCATGATCTGTATTTTGTACTTCCAGTATCAGGGCTTTTAATTCTGCCAGCTGTGCCGTACAGTCTCCTAGAAACTGAGCGTGCGTTTTCCCAGGAAGGAACTTTCTGTCCTGCATGTGCCCTTTTACAATTGCTCATGCCGCAGAATATTGTAACTTTGGTTCCTACAGTTGGCTGGGCAGATCCATCGGTATAAATGATACATTCATATCGATCTAGAGGCATTATTTCATTCGACAGAGGATATTCTTGTTCGTACTGCAGGAATGCTTGTGTTTGTAATGTAGAATCAAATCTTTTATCTACATCTGTTGCAGTGAGAGAGTTAGCCCATTGAATCCATTGTGGATGCAATGCTTTAGCATTCCGGATGCTTGCATTGGTAACGGCCTCTTATATGTTACCCCTGTGCTAGCACTCTCTTGCACTACAGCAGCCTGTACTGCTGTGAGTATTTTTTCTGTTGGTGCAAAACGCATTTCAGTATTTTTGTATGAATGTGATTAGTATGCAATGGGTACTGTATCGCCTTCATTGAAAGTGATGTAGGTGTACCCGGTTGATCCAACGACCACGCGGATCACCAGGTTAGTTGTGTTGACATGTGTATGTAAATGTTTAAAAGCTATCATGTCAGTTTGTACGGAACGTGGGTGTCAGCATGTTCCTGTGTCCAATAATACACTGAAAAATCAGGTCTAATTAAGTTGTAGAAAGGTTTCACCCTTTCTGTGTAATCCAAAATGTATGTCCTGCCAAAATTCAAAAATCCTAGAATGGATTGTAGTTAGAGGTTGGAGCAGTGCATATTTTTTTTAAACTTCTGCCGCCAGGCTTTTGCCTTCACTTGACAATTCGTACCCTAAAAATAGGAAACTGAGGTTGGCAATTTTTGATTTTTTAAATTAAATTTGTATCCCAATTGGGCGAACCCAAGAATTATGTGGTTCACCCCAGACAAGTGTTGCATTAATTCATCAAATAAATATCATCTACATAGGACAATGCCTCTTCATCAAAATTTTGAAGTAACTCTGTTACCCTGGCTGAAAACAACCCAGGGCTATTCTTATACCCCTGGGGTAATCGACAAAATTGGCTTTTTGAGCCTAGCACCGAGAATGCTCTCAAATATCTGCTCCCAGGCGCTATATTTTGGCAGAAAAATTCATTTGAGATATCTAGTGTTGTTTTGTATTTTTCCTTACCATGTTATTTATTAGTGCAGCACTGTGTGCATTCTGTATGGCAAATGTGCGTGTGGATGCATTTAAATGTCTATAATCTAAGACTAGAGGATATGAATTATCGGGTTTCATTACGGGAAACAAGGGATTGTTCATAGGTAAAGAGACCCTTTACCTTCCTGGGTATGTCCCCCTCCATTTGGAGCGTTATTTCATATAAACGATGTGGGAGACTTACCTTTGTATCAGGTGTTTCCACCGTGATATGCTCAGTCAGCGCTACTACCCTCAAATAATCCATCAGGTTCTGGCGAGCTATTGTGACTTCTGCTCCTCTGTCCAGCATCATCAATGCCCATTCCCCATTCAGAAGCAGAGTCCTCAGTAGCCCGGGCATTTCTAATTTTAATGCCAGCTACCTTCTTCTATTTAAATTGAGTTTTTGAAGTCTTTTGTTTGTCTTCCTGTTTATTGATGTCGTCCGAAGTGCGATATGTCTCCCTTTTCGGCTTGACTTGCTCTTCCAATCTGTATTCTGACCGCCCGTCTCTCTCCGAACGCTTTTCGGATGTCTCCTAAAGGAACGAGATGAACGTCTATCAGTGTCCTAATACCTGTCAGGTTTTCTAATATTGTCACGGTTTCTCAGATTGTATTTTTTTTCGGTGAGTTCCTGTTGAGGAGGCCCACCCTGTGACTGTGTTTTGCTTTGTTTATTTTGGAGATTAAGCAGCGACAGTTGACTGCATTTGATCTACCACCTGAGGCTGTAGATGTATTGTATTGTATTGTATTGTAATTGCATTTATATAGCGCTTACTACCCCTGACGAGGCGTCGAAGCGCTTTTTCGGCGAGTAGCACGCTACTCCGGGACCCATAGAGGATTAGTGTTGAATTAGTATAGTGAAACATGCAAGTACATTTTAAGTGATGGATAGGTTAGGCAGTTATTTGGATTTGGAATGATAGCAGAAGGATAGAGGAGGAAAAAAAGGTTTGTATTTATATAGCGCTGGTTACCCCTGATGGGGTGTTGAAGCATGCTACTCTGGAAGCCCATCAAGGATTAGTGGTGAATTAATATGGTGAAAATATGAAAGTAGTTTCAGTGGTGGATATTAGTCAGTTATTTGGAGTGAGAAGGATAGCGGAGGGATAAAAGGGAAGAAAGGTTTGCATTCATATAGCACTTGTTACCCCTGATGAGTGTTGAAGCGCTTTTCTGGCGAGTAGCACGCCACTCCGGAACCCATTAAGGATTAGTGTTGAACATTAGTCTAGTAAAAATGAAGTAACTTTGATTAGTGGACATGTTATTCAGTTATTTGGGTAGAGAAGGGTAGGTGGCGGGATAGAAGAGGGAAAGAGGTTTGTATTTATATAGCGCTTGCTACCCCTGATGGGGTTTTGAAGCGCAAGTAGCACGCTACTCTGGAACCCAGAAGTATTAGTGTTGAATTATTATGGTGAAACATGAAAGTAATTTTAGTGGTGGATATGTTAGTCAGTTATTTGGATTGAGAAGGGTTGGGGAGGGTAGAAAGGGAAAAAGGTTTGCATTTATATAGCGCTTGTAACCCTGATGGGGTGTTGAGACGCTTTATTGGCGAGTAGCACGCTACTCTGGAACCCATAAAGGATTAGTGGTGAATTAGTATAGTTGAAAATTGAATATGTTAGACTGTTAATTCTGATTGAAAAGGATAGTGGAGGGATAAAAGAGTGAAGGATTTTTTTTATTTTTTTTTATTTTATTTTTTATAGGTCTTAGCAGTAGGAGGGGAGAAGGGGGTTTGAGGGGAGGAGTCAGGAAGAGTTTAGAAAGGTTTGTTTTAGGGCATCGGTATAGTAAAAGAGGTGTCCGATGATGCAAGGAGGGTAGAGTAGGCGAGAGTCTAGAAAGGGTTATTTTGGTGGTCATAGTAGTGGTATGGGGTTTGGGATAAATGAGTGTGGATGTAGAGGATATATTGATAGATGTATAGGATGAGAGATAGGGTAGTGCATTGGAAAGAGTAGTAGAAAGAAGTTTGAGATGAGTCAGAAGGTTGGGCTAGAAGATATATTGAGATAAGTATAGGCTGAGAACTAGGGTAGTGCCTTGGAAATGCTAAATTAGAAGAAAGTGATAAATATATAGATCCATAAATACATTGAAAGTATATAGATACATAAAGGAGGTAAGTATATGCAGATTAAAGATATGGATAGAGGCACAGGATGAGAAATAGGGTAGTGCATTGGATATGCTTTTTCAGGAGAAAAGTTACAGAGACACACAGTTCCAAGTACATGGAAGGTACATAGATGCACAATGGAAGTTAGTACATGTAGACCAAAGATGATATTTATTTATTATTATTATTATTATTTTTTTTTCTCTCAACAACATAATTATTGTACATGTTTATACAAAGCAATACACAAAGATAGGTACATGTCTATAGTGAAAACAAATGCTTATATACAGAGGGATATGCTGTAAATTTCTGTTTGCGTATGGTGCTTATGTGGGGAAAAGCCAATTCTTGAGTAGTTTTCTGAAGATAAGGTGGCTGTCGGTGGATCTTATGTTGGGGGTAAAGAGTTCCATAGTTTGGCTGCTTGAACAGAGAAGGATGTGCCACCCATGGTTTTTTTCTTATATCTTGGGATTTTGAGGCGAGATGCTCCTTTAGAGCGGAGGTTCCTCTGTTGAATGTGTTTGGTGATTTTATTCCTGATGAAGAGTGGTCCCATTCCATGTATTGCTTTGTGGGTGATACAAAGCAGCTTGAACGTGGATCTTCTGGCAACTGGTAACCAATGCAGGGCTTTCAAGGCAGGGGATATGTGGTCTCGCGGTTTGATATGTAAGAGTAGTCTGTCGTCAAGTCGTCAAAGGTGATCCGTGGTAGAGGCTATTGGCGTAATCGAGTTTGGACAGGACAAGGGAGATGTGCTCTTTGCTTCCAGGCACCAGTCCACGAAGTGTGTTTATGCTGGGCGCTGGGTCAATTTGTGGCCTGTTGTAGAATCTGCAGCACAGACCCTTTGTAAGCTAAACTGTCAGATGTTTTATTGTTTGTTTTCTCTTTGCGCCAGCAGGGTCTTGCTGTGGGCACTATTGAAGGTTATTTGTAAGCCCTTTCAGCCTTTTTTCTTTCACTGCACCAATCATACCTATTTAAGTCACCTGCTTTGATGCGGTTTATTAAAGGTTTGGCACACGTTCTCTCTCAAACCAGATGTGATGCCACAGTGGGATCTCCATTTGATCCAAACGTTCCTCGTATGTAACCCTTCGAGCCAATGATTAACTGCCTCTGCATCATCTGACATGTAAAACGGTCTTCCTCACTCCAATAACTTCAGCTTATCACACGAGTAAGCTCCAGGCTCTCTCATGCAGCCACCTTACACCACCTTTTTTCCTGACAAACTGATATTGAGGACCAGGGCGGCTTTTTTGCCAAAAGTTGTTACTCCTTTTTCATCTGGGCAATTCATCACCTTCCCAATGTTATTTGCTCCGCCTCAACCCTCAAAAGAGGAGGAGAGACTCCATCGAGTGGACCCCAAAAGAGCCTTAAGCTTATTCATCAATCATACCAAACATATGTATAAAGAGTTGGAGGACAAACCGAGTAAGTGTATATTACATTATCTTCTAGTATAGACAGATTTGTAGGTTCCGTAGTCTTGGATTGAGAAAGGTAATTTTTTATTTTGTGGATGAACATGGGTTACAGCCTGGAAACCAAAGTATGTAGAACATAAAGACAAATGCGCTTTGCCCTTCCCGGCGCGCAGGCCTGGGGCTTTCTCATGGTTGATACATAACACAAAATAAGAATAATAGGGAAAAGTGCAATAGGGAAAGGAAAACCAAAGTGTGTGTTTGTTCAACCATGTCAATGTCAGGAGAACGATTGGGGGATTATCCCCAAGAGAGTGCAGATGTGAGAATACCCAACCTAACACCAGATCAGAAATACAGATTTTAGAGTGGAAGAGAACCAGAGGTAAGAGTATTGTACATGAATGTACAGTGGACAAGTCATCCATGTAAGAAAGTTGCACATGCATGTAACACAATATGTATATAGCAGTAAAAGTTATATTAATTGTGTTACCAAAGTATAATACAGTAGTATTGTCATGTAGTTCCTACCAATCCGTAGGACCTGGGCATTGTTTAGCAACTTAAACTAACGGCCTGGTGTCAAGACTGATTCCAGACACCCCTACAGGATATGTTGGCCTATAGACCAGCTAGCTCACAGTGCCACCGTAAGCCCTCCTAACCTACAAGGGAGCGAATGGTTTCTGGCAACCACTGAACAAGACAACCCTGACCCCTCAAGTATAGTGGAAACAGTACAGAACCTTTCGCTCAGTCACTCGTGCTTACTTATTCTCAGAGACATATACAGAGAATACACTGTGGGACGTTTTTCAATAATATTTATTGAACCAAAGTTATTCTTGCATAAATAGGTGTGTTGCAATGATTAGTAGACAGAAGCAGATGAATGTGATTACAAGCACCATATGCGTAAATAGTAGATATAGTTCTACCATGGTGCCAAACAATGTATATATGCAGGCATATAATAAAGGCAGTAATCTAGCGTACTGTACTCCTACTATGCGAACCCTACTCTAAGTGTACCTAGAGTGTGTGTAGATGTGGAGCCAAGAATCCCCCCAAAGGACGATCCAACCCCATTACCTGATGCGATAGAGTGAAGGACCCTGTCTTGGTAATGAACTGGACACCCCATACAAGATGTCAGACCGCTGCATGGTGATTTCTCAGCATGCAAGGACCCTTGGTGTCAGCGGAAGTACCTCCTCTGCTAATCTATCAGGATGGTCATCTTTTATAATAAAAAGCAGCCTTGCGATGTGCGTATAGATTAGTGATGTTATGCACATGTAGATAGCCCTGTCGCCCTGTGGATGAAGATAGTGATGACATTTGTACGTAGTGCGAAACGAGACCTTGTTCATGATGTTTAGGGCGTTGTGATAATGTTGCGCGAAGCTAGATGTGAAAACAAGTTTAGTTTCAGAGAAACTAATCCAATGTTGTCGTGCATGTGCAAAAGGTCACAGCTAGAAATGTTATTTGTGAGGACAATATAAGAAATAAGCTGCTTCGCTACATGGGCCTAACCTGGGAATATAACACCCACTCCTCATACCAAGGGTCGATATCTAAAAAGCTATCTGAAAAGCCAGCAGACAACTTTAAAAATGTTAAAGAACTACTCTTAAAAATATTTAAAAGCGGGCTTCCCAATAAAAAATGTATTAAAAAGTCTCACAGTCGTTTCATTTTAGATCCCTAGCACTCAGAAAGCAATGTTGCCTTGAAAAAGAAAAAGCTGTTTTGGTACATTTTGTTTTAAAAATAGGCCAAATTGTTCCCACACGGAAAATGCCAATTGTTTATGTGTTCCGAGTGGTAGACGCAACATGGCTGTTGCCCACATCCTCAGACATTCCTAGAAGCGCACCTCTTAGCATGTTTATGGAGCAAAGGTGATTCCATCCTGTTCCCACAGCAGCTGCTAAAGAAGGCGCCGTATCCCACAAGTTCTCCGCAGAGCCGTTGTTCACATCACTTAAAGCTGAAGCATCCCAGGATGGCTCTATGAATGCATTCATCATCAATGGAATATGCTGGGGACAGCAAAACGCATGGGCCTTTAAGGAGTCCATCAGTACTTCAATGTCGAGTGGCGCAACCAGTTCTGATCCGAGACATATATCCAGGACGCATTCGTGGCTGCAAAGCAGGCAGTGGAAGACGGGTTGTATGCAGTCAAGCCAGACTGGCCTAAACGACAAGGCTGTTCCCCAAATCCTCAGACATTCCCAGAAGCGCACCTCTTAGCATGTTTATGGAGCAAAGGTGATTCCATCCCGTTCCCACAGCAGCCACTAAGGGAGGCGCCGTATCCCACAAGTTCTCCGCAGAGCCGTTGTTCACATCTCTAGGAGCTGAAGCATCCCAGGGTGGCTCTATGAATGCATTCATCATCAATGGAATATGCTGGGGACAGCAAAACGCATGGGCCTTTAAGAGGTCCATCAGTACTTCAGTGTCCAGTGGCGCAACCAATTCTGATCCGAGACATATATCCAGGACGCATTCGTGGCTGCAAAGTGGAAGACAGGTTGTATGCAGCAAGCCAGACTGGCCTAAACGACAAGCGCCAGGGCTAATTTTGTTCTTGAAGCCAAGGTGTGCCGAAGTAGTGTATCATGCGCTCACGGCATCGCAACAGTAGCAGTGCTGTCTCCATTCTGAGTTGAACTGGGACGTCCATTGTGGAGCAGTTAGAATAAAATCAGTATTCCCGCCACAAGTAGAAGGACAAGCGTGAGCCCTCCAAAAATGTTTCCCAACACGGAGTGTATGAAAGATGGTATAACTCCGAATAACGCCTGAAAGGTGCTAATCAAGCCAGAGTCAATATATTTTAAAAAGTGCACTATTCCTTTCACATCAGACATGTTAAAGATACAATGGACCAGGTTCCCAAAATGCAGCGGGAAGTTAGTATGGAGCAGTGTCTGTATCTTAGACGAGGACGTTGCAACCTGGAAATCAAACGTCTCTTTGGCTAAAGTTAAGGCCACATCTTTTTGCAAAAGCATGGCTTTCAACTGGCTTAGGGAATCAAATTTTATGTTGGAAACATTTATCGAAGGCTATAGCGCTGCCTCCCTAACTGTGCAGGCAGGTGGAAACAGTACTTGTGTACAACAAGTGACAATGGAATTAACCATCACCAGATAAGCGATGCCCGGTTCCATTCCACAGCAACCTTGATAATTCTGCATCAAATAGCTCTCATTCGAGAGCAGCCTGAATACAGGATGAATCACAGCAGCTGGGGAACCCTTCAGATAACAAGACAAGTCCGTCCTTGAAGCATTGCATGCCCCGTGGAGAGAAATGTCCTTGCAAACCAAGGAGCTTCTTAAGGCGTCTTCACAGTCGGAGCCACTAAGAAAAACTTCTGTGCCCCCATTCCTGCGTCTAAATCTGAACGGTAATTCCCAATACTCGTGCACATAACTTCCCCTAGCGCTTCATATCTGCCTACCTGTTGGTATTGGAGAAAATATTGGAATTGAAAGGTCATGACCGGTATGGTGATGTACATAGCAAACAAAAGCAATAACTTCTCAAAAAAACTTACTAAAACATAAGCAATATGTCTATAATGTGCAAAGAGCCATGAATCAGACTTTATATAGTTTATTCATCTGGGGTACAAAAATATTTTTCTATATTTTTATAGTTTATTCGTCCTAAGTACAAAAATATCTTTATATAAATCATTTTTTTTAAAACGAGAATAATAGTACATACAATTATATAGTTATATGTATTTGATTCGTGAGCACCCACATGAACGAGCAAACAATGCAAATATTAAATCTAGTACAGCACAAACACACTAAACACATAATTAATCACAATCCAATAACAACAAAAACAACATTAATCAAAAGACTATACAAAACAATAGTCACATAACAGACATAGGAAGAAATCACAGTGAATAAAAATTGTTGCTCATTATGCTAATATTTTAAGTGTAATGAGTATTGTATCAAATGGACAGAAATGCACCGACACGCATTTCGGAAGTTAACAGTTGATGGAATGAACCTTCATCAGGGCGCTGTCTGTGCGAATAAGTTCTGTGGCAGGAGGCCATCCATTCAAAGTATAATCAGAGGAGCTGTGCACTAGGCAGGGGGCTCACAATCTTAACAACAACTGGTCTGAAAACAAAAGGCATAATTAGATGTACTCACTAAACTAAGCGGGCAAAGAGGAGCCAAAAGGAAAAAAGACTTAGCCATGCATTAATGTAGGTACAATGTGAGACTAACTATCACCAATAGAGAAGAGCCACAGTGCAGGACAAGAAAAGAACCAAAGAACAACATGGTTCAGTGATAGCCCACAAATGAGGGAGACCCAGGGTGAAAAAATAGTTAAACAAAGATAAACCTACTATGGACAAAGATTCCAAATTGGTATAAAAGGTGAAAACACTGTGCCACGAACTCGTTAATCGTTAGGCACACACTTCCTATATCGGGTTCACAGGAGGGAGGAGATGGAGTTAAACATGATGTACACAGGTCTCACCGAGACAGTTGGACTTCTGACTTTTTAAAAATAACAAAAGGCAACATAAGTGAAAAACAGAAAACTGAAGAAAAGTCCAGAAAACAGGACCAATAATAAACTAGTCTACCAAGACCCTCGACGGGGTGAAAGTGAGCAGTGTGGCTCAGAGGGCGGGAATGATTGACCAGCCGAGAAAAAGCCCCAAGGATTGAATCGGTAACTCGGCTCAAACAGTCTGCAACAAACAAGCAAACAAGCATCAGATGACCTATTCCCTAAGATAGAGACATAGACTGGCTGGCTGGAACAAACAGCACAAGGCTTACCGTAAGAAACAGGATGGGGACACACCTCCTCCTGGACTCAGAACAGCCCATGTAATGGTAGCTACTGACAGCGGTATAAATATGAAATAGCAACGCGCCGAAACACTGCAGATGAGATTCAGCTGGAACTGGGCGGAGTAGAGTGCCTCCGTGTTAACCGATAACCTGTTGCCTAGTACAGAAAGGTGGTAGCCATATTGAAGTGCGCGTGAGCACTAAAAGACTTTAGAAGAGCGGCTGATAACCTCAATAAAATTTAAATGGGGTTACAAGAGAATGAATGGGGCCAACAGAGTGCATAGCAGTGGCTCCAAGATATAAAAGAATAGACGCAAAGTGTGCGCTGAAATAAAAACGGCGAACGGTAAACTCCAGTCCTGTCAAAGTCAGGAGCGGGGGGCCTGTCTGGATAAGAAACGTGACCGCCATCCTGGGATGGCGTGTTCACGATGCAAAGTATTGAAAGAATATTTAAACAACGGCTGCCTCTGTGACAAACAGGGGGGGCCTTGCTCAATAATTAATTAAGAGCCACTGCTGGGAGTGGATGAAGAAAGAGAACAGGGCTAACTGCTGAAAGCATGAAAAGCAGATAACCTGAACCTGAAGTGCCCAGGATTAACTTACTTACATGGGAAATGCACTGTCAATAGAAAAATAATTTATGAACCGGGGCTAAAGTGGCGAAAAAAGAGAGATAAGAAATAAAGAAATACATAAACAAAATATGCAGAGAAAATATCATAAAAATTATATATATAAGTGATCAGATGCTAACAAAAAAGTAAAAGGTCTACTTAAACAGTCAAGAGGAAACGGACCCTGGTAGAGATAAGGCAAAATATACCCGGCGACCTCTAGACTAAGGTATGGCATTTTCCCAAGGGAGGAGGTCGTTGAGGCCAGAACTAGCTGTCTGAAGAGTATAAATCCAGAAGACCTCTCTTCTTTTCCTCAGGCCATCAACGCTGCTGTCTTTTGGGACATCTTATCCTTTCCAGGATCATCCATTTAAGACCTTTCTCAGAATGTCGTTTCTGGGACCAGTGTTTCGACCAAAGGGGCTCCAACACGGTGTTTTTGATGGCGGATTTGTGTTCACTAAATCTTACTCTGAACTCGCGGCTGGTTTCCTCACATAACCTAGATTAGAGGGGCATAGAATGAGATATATGACATTGGCAGTCCTGCAATTAGTCATCTCAGTAAGTGTAAATTGTCTCTGTCCCCAGTCTAAGGTGGTCGTAGTAGCGGCAAAATTGCACGCATGGCAATTAACGCATTTGTGGTTACCCTTAATGGGGTAGGGTGATGTAACCATGGATTATCCAGTCAATGGATGGGGTCTCAGCCATGGTGAAAGGTAATTGGTCAAATTTTTCAATGTGCAACATGGTATATTTCGCATCTCTACGTGCCATTATTATCTGTCTTGCTGTTAAATCGTATACTGAAACCAGATTTGTACTGTTGATGTAACGCCAAGGCACGTGGCTAGAACGTAACGTCTGTAACGTCCAGCTCAGTATTACTATTGACCGTAATTGTGACTGTCCATGTTGTAATATAGACACGTCTTGCTGTAGTACGTCAATTGCAGAAGACACTATGTTCCGCCAATTAATAAATTATGGATGATAATGTGGTCATACCGTTGTCAACCACAGCCAAAACCTTTTCTAATTTAACCCAATCAATTTCGCGCAATCTCTCAGCAGCTTCCTGTTGAGAAATCTTCCACAGCTCATTGTAAATTTCATACAGAAAGTGCTTTTGACGTGGGTTCTGTGGACCAAGTAAAAAATCCCTGAGATCCATGTCATCAGAAAGAAGGGACAAGTGTTGCTTCACCTGGTAGAGTGTTTACGTTTGTAGCCAATCTAGGCATAACTTACCAAAACTATATGAATGACCACCCCGAGTGTTCTGTCTGTACATATCATTGATCAGGCCTATTGATCCTGAACCCTTTGGTGTTACCCAGGAATTCTAGATTGCCACCCATTTGTGTCCACAGGCCAAACCAACAAACCCTTCCAATTGGAGTCTGATGAATTGAAAGAACCATTTTGTATCATGGTTTCTCGTGCATCCTTACTAAAGTGTGTAAAGTGCTGCCAATTCTCATAACATGTGAATGCGTGAATACGTGGTGCGATCAAATCCTTTGTTTTTGCTATACCTAGACATGAAGTTTGTTGCACTGTCTTGTTCAGGTAAATCATTTGATGTGGTATGAGGCATGTTCTAAATAAGGCCTCTGTCTCCTGAACCTGCCAATCTTTTGTCCCAAGATAGACTTTGTGTCTATCGTGTCTTTCCAAAAGTCGAAACCCTGTATAGGCAGTTGGGAAATAAAGAAAGCAGAGTATATCAGCTTGGCGTTCACTAGCATATTTGTCTTTGCAGGTATAGGTGTAAGCCTATAATAATGCGAGGCTTGGTCTGACGTTTCAAAACCTGAAAAATAAGCAAACTTCTGTGTAAAAGTCTTTGAAGTACCTCTCGGCGGTGTTGGGCAGTGTTTCTATTGTGTGTAATTATAAACAGCGCGTGGGATACTAGTTTTATATAAAACATGGTGACCATAATGCTGGTGACAGAACATGTCTCCAAAATTACATGTACCATCATACAAATCATCATTAGAAAATGCAGCTGATTGCTCAAATCTGAAAGCAAATTATGCACAGTTTCAATGTGCCAATCATCAGAGAAAGTATTAGAGGTGATGATGTCCTTTAAAGATATTTTAAACAAATATGGAATTTTCAAAAGTACAATAGGACCATATTCACCATACGGTACCCTGTCCCATACAGTTCCTTCAGGAACTGGAACCGCTGTAATGTTCACTACGGACAAGTCTCTCAGTTCACGGTGTGATGATGCATGTGGGTTAAGAACCAACTTCACGAGTTGTACTGGGGAGCATTATGGGAGAAAGTGTCCATTCAGAAGAAGGAAAAAGACAGTCACTATACCAATCCAAAGTACCAGGAAAAGTAATCCAATTTTAATCCAGAGATGTATCGTGGGAATAACAAAGTAAGTCTTTTTCTGCCAAAGATAGAAAGCATAAACTCGTAGCTTGAAAGGCAAAGGCAGTGTCGGCAGCTCAGGTTCACTTGGATCTGATTTAAAATCGTCATAATGCACGAAGTAGCTAGACACCATCCGGTCTATTCTTGGCAGCTCAGCAGGTTTTGTAGAACTGGTAGGTGGCTCGATCTGTGGCATGTTGACATAGACGTCGTCAATTTTTTTAATTAAAATTTCTGTACTTGTTGGCTTTACGGTTGTAGTTGTTTCAATAGGGAGAAGCATAATTTCATTGTCATTCACAGCTTCTCTTTGGAAAGTGGAGTCTTCATTCGTTATTATAGCTCCCATCTGAACTTTCTGTACGGTACAGAGAAGAGTGCGGTGGCTACCCAGGAGCCCACGTGGCCTACAGTTGAGAATCGGCCACATAGTGTGGTTTGATCAAATCAATTGAGACAAATCTTTTGTCTCGGCGGCCGGCATGAGGCGGAAGAAGGACAGTTCTGGTTCCTTCGACAGCTAGGACAGGTGTAGGCGCTCTGTAAGATGGCCCAAATTCTTTCTTGTCCACAATTTTCTCTATGAACAGGTCCCCAATCTCCGGGAACCAGGCAGGTCTTGCCGATACCGTTTTCACTTCCCCAGAGGCAGTGCGTTTTACTTGGACATTGCTTTGTAAAGCTCGGTATTCTATAAGGTCCTGTAAAACATCCCAAGGGTCATTGAGGTCAAATGGGGTTTCAGCCGCCACCGTGCTAACACTATCAAGGTTGGGTACCCACATCCTCACACCAAACAGGAGTGCATAAGGTGTATGACCCCCTAGGGATTTTCTTGGCATGTTGGTAAGTGCTCTCTGGATCCCATATAGGTGATTGACCCAACTGCCACCTGAGCCTAATACCCTTGCTGTTAAGGATTGCTTTAAGTCACGGTTTTTCCTCTCAACTGCCAAATTTCCCTCAGGATGATATGAAGGGGGAGTTCTGCAAGGCCACACCCAAACTTGCCTTGGCTTCTTTGTAAGCCAGAGAGTTAAACGCCGGACCCTGGTCAGAATGTAGTGTGCCAATTGCATATTTGCAGATAAAGACTCACAAATCCTTTATAACAGTTAGAGTGTCAGCGGAACGCAGGAGCCAAACCCACAGGAATCTAGAGCATGAATCTACTGCCACCAAGATGTACTTATAAGCCCCGTCAGAGTGTAAGGGGCCACGGTGATCCAAATATACACACGCGAGAGCTTTTTCTGAGATCAATAAAGGTGTTTGTGGTGGACGTGCTATGGTGGAGCCCTTCATCTGCCGGCTGATGTCGCATTTGAGGACAAAGTCCTTGGTCTGCTTAGTAAGACCTGGCCACTAATAGCGCTGCTTTAGTAGTGAAACTGTAGCAGAGATCCCTGCATGTGCTTAACCCAGACACTCGTGTGCAGCTAGTATCAATCCCGATCTGCGATCAGTGTTTGGTATTACTCTATCCCTCACATCTGGAATTTGAGCAAATGGAATATTTTGTGCATCTAACTTGTAGTAGTACTTGAGTGGAAAGCCTTTCAGCCGGGCTGAGCTGTTGCACGTGGCATTTACAGCTATCATAGTTGTTCTGTCTATCCTCGTACTGGAGCGAGTTATTGCAGCAATGGCAGCAGTGTGTACTATTGCTTTGGTGGCTTCATCCGCTAGTGAATTCCCTTCAACGTGAACACCAACACGTTGATGACTCAATGTGTAAATGACATGAGCCCATGGCAGGCCTTCTTTCAGCTTTGCCACTTGTTCCCTAAGCATCTTGTGCTTTACTGTGCAACCTTTGGAATCCCGAAATCCATTTTGGCCCCAATAATGTAAGTATTTGTTGTAGGACTGGACACAGTAAAATGAATCACACACTATAAGTGTGGGGAATTCATGATCTGTATTTTGTACTTCCAGTATCAGGGCTTTTAATTCTGCCATCTGTGCCGTACAGTCTCCTAGAGACTGAGTGTGCATTTTCCCAGGAAGGAACTTTCCCTCCTGCATGTGCCCTTTTACAATTGCTCATGCCACAGAATATTGTTGTCTTGGTTCCTACAGCCGGCTGGGCAGATCCATCCGGTATAAATGATACATTCATATCAATCTAGAAGCATTATTTCAATCGGCAGAGGATATTCTTGTTCGTACTGCAGGAATGCTTGTGTTTGTAATGTAGAATCAAATCTTTAATCTACATCTGTTGCAGTGAGAGAGTTAGCCCATTGAATCCATTGTGGATGCAATGCTTTAACATTCGGGATGCTTGCATTTGTAATGGCCTCTTATATGTTTTCCCTGTGCTAGCACTCTCTCTCTTGCACTACAGCAGCCTGTACTGCTGTGAGTATTTTTTCTGTTGGTGCAAAACTCATTTCAGTATTTTTGTATAAATGTGATTAGTATGCAATGGGTACTGTATCGCCTTCATTGAAAGTGAAGTAGGTGTACCCGGTTGATCCAACGACCACGCGGATCACCAGGTTAGTTGTGTTGACATGTGTATGTAAATGTTTAGAAGCTATCATGTCAGTTTGTACAGATTGTAGGATGTCAGCATGTTCCTGTGTCCAATAATTCACTGAAAAATCAGGTCTAATTAAGTTGTAGAAAGGTTTCACCCTTTCTGCGTAATCCAAAATGTATGTCCTGTCAAAATTCAAAAATCCTAGAATATATTGTAGTCTTTTCAGTGTAGTTAGAGGTTGGAGCAGTGCACATCTTTCTAGAAATTGTGCCGCCCGGCTTTTGCCTTCACTTGACAATTCGTACCCTAAAAATAGGAAACTGAGGTGGGCAATTTTTGATTATATCATCTACATAGGACAATGCCTCTTCATCAAAATTTTGAAGTAACTCTGTTACCCTGGCTGAAAACAACCCAGGGCTATTCCTATACCCCTGGGGCAATCGACAAAATTGGCGATTTGGGCCTAGCACCGAGAATGCTGTCAAATATCTGCTCCCAGGCGCTATATTTTGGCAGAAAAATTAATTTGAGGTGTCTAGTGTTGTTTTGTATTTTTCCGCACAATGTTATTTATTAGTGTAGCACTGTGTGCATTCTGTATGGCAAATATGCGTGTGGATGCATTTAAATGTCTATAATCGAAGACTAGACAATATGAATTATCGGGTTTCATTACGGGAAACAAGGGATTATTCATAGGTGAGGTGCAAAAGGTAGGCAGATATGAAGCGCTAGGGGACGGATAAGTGCACGAGTATTGGGAATTACCGTTCAGATTTAGACGCAGGAATGGGGGCACAGACGTTTTTCTTAATGCCTCCGACTGTGAAGACACCTTAAGAAGCTCCTTGATTTGCAAGGACATTTCTCTCCACAGGGCATGCAGTGCTTCAAGGGCGGACTTGTCTTGTTATCTGAAGGGTTCCCCAGCTGCTGTGATTCATCCTGTATTCGGGCTGCTCTCGAATGAGAGCTATTTGATGCTGAATGATCAAGGTTGCTGCGGAATTGAACCGGGCATCGCTTATCTGGTGATGGTTAATTCCATTGTCACTTGTTGTACACAAGTACGGTTTCCACCTGCCTGCACAGTTAGGGAGGCAGCGCTATGGCCTTCGATAAATGTTTCCAACATAAAATTTGATTCCCTAAGCCAATTGAAAGCCATGCTTTTGCAAAAAGATGTGGCCTTAACTTCAGCCAAAGAGACGTTTGATTTCCAGGTTGCAAGGTCCTCGTCTAAGATACAGACACTGCTCTATACTAACTTCCCGCTGCATTTTGGGGACCTTGTCCATTGTATCGTTAACATGTCTGATGCGAAAGGAATAGTACACTTTAAAAAATGTTTTGACTCTGGTTTGGTTAGCACCTTTCAGGTGTTATTCGGAGTTATACCATCTTTCATACACTCCGTGTTGGGAAACATTTTTGGAGGGCTCCCGCTTGTCCTTCTACTTGTGGCGGGAATACTGATTTTATTCTATCTGCTCCACAATGGACGTCCCAGTTCAACTCAGAATGGAGTAACCCTGGACGGAGTTCGCGGAGTTGTGCTATGCGAAACTCCGCAAAGTGGAAAAAACCTCCGCCGCGCTAAGCGGAGCTCCGCAAGCGGAGGAGTGCGATAGAAAAATGCCGTTCGCTGTGATTTTCAGTGCCGGATGCTTGTCCGCACTGTGCAATCATCGCGAACGGCACCATGCACAGCGCAAGCGGGCGCTGCTTTCCTTTCTACCGCTCCAGTAGATTTTTACTCGAGCAGCAGCTTTCTCGACGCGAACGGGCAGTTTCTCAACGCGAGCGGTCGCGAGCATACACGAACACTCGCAATGAGAAATCTGACCCCCCCCGCGTTGAGAAATCTCGCCGGGAGGTTTATTTTCCACGATCGCGCTCGCCAACTTGATGTTGACGATCGCGAACGAGGAAAAATCTCGCCAGGAGGTGGATTTTCCTCGCTCGCGCTCGCCAACTTGATGTTGACGAACGCGAGCGAGGAAAAAAACTCCGCTACGCGGGGCGGAGTTTTTCTTATCTCCGCGTAACGCGGATTTCTGAAAACTCTGCAAACTCAGCGAGCGGAGCGGAGTTCACCGCCCAGGCCTAGAATGGAGACATCACTGCTACTGCTGCGATGCCATGAGCGCATGATACACTACTTCGGCACACCTCAGCTTCAAGTACTAAATGAGCACTGGCTCTTGTTGTTTAGGCCAGTCTGGCTTGACTGCATACAACCTGTCTTCCACTGCCTGCATTGCAGCCACGAATGCTTCCTGGATATATGTCTCGGATCAGAATTGGTTGCATCACTGGACATTGAAGTACTGATGGACCCCTTAAAGGCCCATGCGTTTTGCTGTCCCCAGCATATTTCATTGATGATGAATGCATTCATAGAGCCACCCTGGGATGTTTCAGCTCCTAGTGATGTGAACAACGGCTCTGCGGAGAACTTGTGGGATACGGCGCCTCCCTTAGCGGCTGCTGTGGGAACGGGATGGAATCACTTTTGCTCCATAAACATGCTATGAGGTGCGCTTCTGGGAATGTCTGAGGATGTGGGCAACAGCCATGTTGCGTCTACCACTCGGAACACATAAACAATTGGCCTTTTCCATGTGGGAACAATTTGGCCTATTTTAAAAATAAAATGTACCAAAACAGCCTTTTCTTTTTGCTAGGCACCTTCGCTTGGGATTTCAATGAAATGACTGGGAGACTTTTTAATACATATTTTATTGGGAAGCCCGCTTTTAAATATTTTTAAGAGTAGTTTTTTAACGTTTTTAAAGTTGTCTGCTGGCTTTTCAGCTGGCTTTTTAGATATATGAGGAGTGGGTGTTATATTCCCAGGTTAGGCCCATGTAGCGAAGCAGCTTATTTCTTACATTGTCCTCACAAATAACATTTCCAGCTGTGACCTTTTGCAAATATTTGCATGCACGACAATGTTGGATTAGTTTCTCTGAAACTAAACTTGTTTTCACATCTAGCTTCGCGCAACATTATCACAATGCCCTAAACATCATGAATAAGGTCTCGTTTCGCACTACGTACAAATGTCATCATTATCTGCATCCACGAGGCGACAGGGCTATCTACATATCCAAAACATCACTAATCTATGCGCACATCTCAAGGCTGCTTTTTATTATAAAAGATGAGCATCCTGATAGATTAGCAGAGGAGGTACTTCCGCTGACACCGAAGGTCCTTGCTTGCTGAGAAATCACCATGCAGCGGTCTGACATCTCGTGAGGGGTGTCCAGTTCGTTACCAAGACGGGGTCCTTCACTCTATCGAATAAGGTAATGGGGTTGGATCGTCCTTTGGGGGGATTCTTGGCTCCACACCTACACATACTCTAGGTACACTTAGAGTAGGGTTCGCATAGTAGGAGTACAGTACGCTAGATTACTGCCTTGTTTATATGCCTGCATAAATACATTGTTTGGCACCATGGTAGAACTATATCTACTATTTACACATTTGGTGCTTGTAATCACGTTCATCTGCTTCTGTCTACTAATCATTGCAGCACGCATATTAATGCAAGAATAACATTGGTTCAATAAATGTTATTGAAAAACGTCCCACTGTGTATTCTCTATATATTTCTCTGAGAATAAGTAAGCAGGAGTGACTGAGCTGAAGGTTCTGTACTGTTTCCACTATACTTGAGGGGTCAGGGTTGTCTTGTTCAGTGGTTGCCAGAAACCATTTGCTCCCTTGTAGGGTAGGAGGGCTTACGGTGGCACTGTGAGCTAGCTGGTCTATAGGCCAACATATCCTGTAGGGGTGTCCGGAATCAGTCTTGACACCAGCCCCTTAGTTTATGTTGCCAAACAATGCACAGGTCCTATGGATTGGTAGGAACTACATGACAATACTACTGTACTATACTTTGGTAACACAATTATTATAACTTGTACTGCTATATACATATTGTTTTACATGTATGTGCAACTTTCTTACATGGATGACTTGTCCACTGTACATTCATGTACAATAGTCTTACCTCTGGTTCGCTTCCACTCTAAAATCTGTATTTTTGATCTGTTGTTGGGTTGGGTATTCTCACATCTGCACTCTCTTGGGGATAATCTCCCATTTGTTATCCTGACATTGACATGGTTGACCAAACACACACTTTGGTTTTCCTTTCCCTATTGCACTTTTCCCTATTATTCTTATTTTGTGTTATGTATCAACCATGAGAAAGCCCCAGGCCTGCGCGCCGGGAAGGGCAAACCACATTTGTCTTTATGTTCTACATACTTTGGTTCCCAGGTTGTAACCCTTGTTCATCCACAAAACAAAAAATTACCTTTCTCAATCCAAGACTACGGAACCTACAAATCTATCTATACTAGAAAATAATGTAATATACACTTACTCGGATTGTACTCCAACTC
Source organism: Calotriton arnoldi (assembly GCA_963921515.1). NCBI lineage: Eukaryota > Metazoa > Chordata > Amphibia > Caudata > Salamandridae > Calotriton > Calotriton arnoldi. Next base: position 2,257,744 of record CAWUFW010001780.1, read on the forward strand.
TTTATACATATGTTTGGTATGATTAATGGGTCCACTCGATGGAGTCTCTCCTCCTCTTTTGAGGGTTGAGGCAGAGCAAATAACATTGGGAAGGGGATGAATTGCCCAGATGAAAAAGGAGTAACAACTTTTGGCAAAAAAAGCCGCCCTGGTCCTCAATATCAGTTTGTCAGGAAAAAAGGTGGTGTAGGGCGGCTGCATGAAAGAGCCTGGAGCTTACTCGTGTGATAAGCTGAAGTTATTGCAGTGAGGAAGACCATTTTACATGTCAGATGATGCAGAGGCAGTTAATCATTGGCTAGAAGGGTTACATACGAGGAACTTTTGGATCAAATTGAGATCCCACTGTGGCATCACATATGGTTTGGGAGAGAACGTGTGCCAAACCTTTAATAAACCACATCAAAGCAGGTGACTTAAATAGGTGTGATTGGTGCAGTGAAAGAAAAAAGGCTGAAAGGGCTTACAAATAACCTTCAATAGTGCCCACAGCAAGACCCTGCTGGCGCAAAGAGAAAACAAACAATAAAACATCTGACAGTTTAGCTTACAGAGGGTCTGTGGTGCAGATTCTACAACAGGCCACAAATTGACCCAGCCCCCAGCATTAACACACTTCGTACACTGTTGCCTGGAAGCAAGGAGGACATCTACAGCCTCAGGTGGTAGATCGAATGCAGTCAACTGTCGCTGCTTAATCTCCAAAATAAACACAGCAAAACTCAGTCACAGGGTGGGCCTCCTCAACAGGAACACACCGAAAGAAAATACAATCTGAGAAACTGTGACAATATTAGAAAACCTGACAGGTATCAGGACACTGATAGACGTTCATCTCGTTCCTTTCAGGAGACATCCGAAAAGCGTTCGGAGAGAGACGGATAGTCAGAATACAGATCGGAAGAGCAAGTCAAGCCGAAAAGGGAGACATATTGCACTTCGGACTACATCATTACTTACTTTTTTTCTTTGCGGGTAAAGAAACAGGCACGAACGAAACAGATATTCAGAACACTAACCTTCGCCTCAAATCGACATTTAATCCACCAATTGCAGCACTTCCAACTGAGGTGGCTACTTTTGAAAAAGCAGTCCTCAAAGACCTTGCCCTAGGATTATCATCATCAACCAGGGCCTTTGATAACATCTCACGGAGAGAAAAAGAAGCTCTCCAGTCACTCTCCTCCGACAAGACCATCACCATCAAGAGTGCCGATAAAGGCGGGGCTACAGTAATACTGGATACAGAGACTTACAGAACAGAGTGCCTACGACAACTCACAAACAACACCGCATACTGGCGCCTAGAGAAAGACCCGACGGAACGGATCATGGATATTATTTCCAAACTGACAAAAGAAGCGCTGGAAAATAACTGGATTACTAACAAAGAAGCTGAATTCCTGTGTACCAAATCACCAACAGTACCTTACTTCTACATATTACCAAAAATTCACAAACCACAGCGACCACCCCCCGGCAGACCGATCATTTCTGGAATTGGTTCTGTGCTAGAACCATTATCGCAGTTTGTTGATTTCTTCCTTAGACCACTGGTGCGCAGTATGCCGACATACCTGAAAGACACTACAGACGTCCTGCGCCTTTTGGAAGATATAGAATTTGATCCCACCACTGATTACCTAGTTTCATTTGATGTAGAATCACTATATACCTGCATCCCTCAAGACCAGACTTTGGAAAAAGTGGATCAACTACTGACTCAATTTCCACCAGACACCATTACACCTATCCCATTCATTATGGATTGTGCAAAACTGGCAATGAAAGAGAACTTTTTTCAATTTGAAACCCAATTGTATCTCCAAATCTCAGGAACTTCCATGGGCATCACCTTCGCGCCTAGTCTAGCGAACCTTTACATGCATATGTTCGAGGAAGGTGTTGCCCTTGGTAGAGATAATCCCTTCAGCGCACAGATTATCATATGGAAGAGATACATAGATGACATCCTCATCATTTGGAGAGGAGACGAGACCTCTATCCGACTCTTCCACAATTGGCTGAATGATCAGAACGAGTATCTACGATTCACTTGTGACTACAGTAAGGTAGGCCTTGCCTTCCTCGACCTTTGGATCTACCCATCAGGAGGAATCCTTGAAACCGAACTCTATCAGAAGCCAATGGCTCGCAATGCACTGCTACAATATGAAAGTTACCATCCTAAGACATTGCGCGAGAATCTGCCTTATGGGCAGTTTTTAAGACTCCGACGCAACTGTTCCAACACAGAGAAGTACAAAGCCCTTGCCTCTAGGTTAAGAAACAATCTGTTGGACAGACATTATCCAGCTGCTTTGGTGAAAAAATCCTCCAAAAGAGCTTTGAATAACAATAGGGAAGCCTTACTAGAACCACAACCTGAAAAAGCGAACACATCCAAATTGGTATGTGTTAATACTTTCAGTACCCTCTCTAATGTAGTCAAAAAGTCTGTACTACATAACTGGAACATTCTGAATAAAGGACTCTTGACTCTTAATAAACCCCTTTTTGCGTACAAAAGGGGTCGCAATCTTAAAGACACCTTGATCCATACAAGACCACCACTCGCTAATACACCAAGAATCAACACCCTTTGGAATCTACCAAATATTCAAGGTCACTACCCATGCAGCAATTGTGCCGCTTGTGCTCAAACTAGGGTAACAAAGAGCATTGACATAGGAACAGCCAGACCATGGGTATTACAACACCACACTAATTGCAATAGTGAACGGGTAATCTACCTAATGACATGTCCGTGCGGACTAAGATATGTTGGGATGACTACCAGAAAGGTGCGCACCCGCATCCTAGAACACAAGAGCACAATTAGGTGCGCAAAACAAATGACTAAACTTACTAAACACTTCTTTGACTTGCAACATGGCGCAGACACACTCAGTTGGACTGTCCTTGACAAACCTAACGTCAATGCTACCACACCAGGTTTGTCAACGAAACTGTTGAGGTTGGAGCAAGGGTGGGTGTACAGGTTGGACACGGCGACCTCTGGGCTTAATGATGACATTCCCTGGTTGGCATTGGCATAACCATGGCCCCCTTTTTCGATACCACCTGATGCCTCCTTACAACTCCACTTCTAGCTCTGCTTCCTTGCCACCACTATATATGCTCCCCAGCCACACTTGCTGGTTTTGAACAAGGATGACATTTGCCCTGGACACTTCCCATGGTTTGCAGTTACCTTTTTCCATCAGTCTGACTTTAATACTTAGCATTCCATTTGTGTGGCCATTGGACAATTATTTCCGGTTGCCACATTTCCGGCTCTGTGAGTTTGGTACCATTTACGATGCACCCCGGCCACCCAGCTGGGTTGAGCATTAGGATTACTTTTTCCCATATACATCCTTATGTGGTTAATAGTTATCTTTTTCCATCAGTTTTTACCCATCCCTCTGCTTGTTTTACTAGTAGATACCCAGTCTGTTGTTCCTTTTAACAGGAGCCTGACAGGAGCCTCACCGGTTTCCATAGCGAGGGTCCTATGTCCAGACACCTCCGCTTCCATCATGTTTTGCATTTTGTCTCCATGCTGGCAAACATTCGGTTTTGCCGCTCTGTCCACAGGCGCCTCATTAGTTTCCTTAGCGATGGTCTACTGGACTACATTACCTAGTTTTCCACCGCTTCCGCCGGATATCCAGTCATGCCGGCAGGCCTCCAGGTGTTGTTAATCTCCCGGACACCTCTTAAACCCACCACGCCGGTGCACGGTCTCCCTGTTCCTGGACCACTGCCACACTTGCGGAGGACCGCACCCCTGGCGGTAAGTTCTGTGCACTTCTGTGCTCTTCGTCGCGGACCTTCCTTTTCCCACTCCAGCCGATGTTTGAGTACCCTTCACACTCATTACTTTCCCTCACAGACCCTGGCCCCTTAAAAGTTATGCCTTGTGCATTCCTTTTTTGTTATCTGACATGCAGTAAATTGTTCACCTTTCTGCGTTTCACTGTTTTGACTAGCGCTGGGCCATTTTTTACCTCTCATGTGGACAAAATTGTCTTGCAGAGGTCTTTTACTTTTTTATTTTTTTACTTTTTAATCGTTATTCCATTTGCGATGGTTCATGTCCTACCAGCCACCATGAATGTCTGACTTTCGTCCGGAGGCTGTCTTTGCCATACAACGTATATACCTTTAGAACCCATACTGCCACCTTACTGACACACACGCCCTGACAGCATGTTTCGCTCCTACAACTTATTTGCCTTGTACAGCTAAACTATGTACGTCCCTTACACATTATCTCCGGCTGAGCGTTCTATTCTCTTCAACTCTCTCTGCCCCTCTGGGGTTTTCTGTTTTTAACTGCCACGTACCATTCTCTTCAGGTCGTGGCTTTGGTACCATATGGCTAAGTAGCCAGGACAGAAGCAGTAAACTACAGATACCCCTTGTGGTGAGTTACACATTAAATTGTTTGCATTATGGCACTGTATAAAAAACAGCAATAATTGTTCTAAATGCATGACTAATGGAGGTCCCTATGTGTGATTTAGTGATAATATGTTTGCACGTTTATGTATGTGCCTGTGTATATATATGACATGTTGTTCATTTCTGTCTTTGACACAGGGTACATGTCGAACGTACTGAACAAAGAACGATTCTCTGGTTCAGTATGACACAATTACACTTTTTTGCTTTTCATGTATCACACTTTTACACATAATTTCTATTTGTATTGCAGTAGCTAAAAGTTTTTGACCCTGAAGAAAGCCATGACACCGTACTAGGTCTGATAGGCTGAAACATGTTGGTCTCTTAAATACACAGCGGTCTTGAATCTTGACCCCTGTGTTCACAAGCATTTTCTGCTTTTTAATCCTGACACCGGGTAGCGTTATTAAAGTTGTATCAGAGCTAACCCTGTAGCCAGTTTTAATTCACCTATATTATAGCACTGCATTTTTTTGCAATCACACGAAGCTCTCATAGGGTTTTAGTACACCCGACCTCCCAAACTAAAACATCCCTGAGCTCCTCCCGCGTAGAGAGGGGGTTGTAGCCGCGTGAGGACTAGGTTCCTCACGCGAGGAGGTACCCCTATGATGAAGCATGACACCTTTGGTGTGTGAGGGGAACTGTCCTTAAAAAGGGATCCCCCGCCCCGTCACTTTTATCTCTTTATCCACGTTCTGGACCTCCATATCATTCCGAACCCGGGGCCCCTTTTTGTGAAAAATTATATATTGGTGGGGAGTCGGTCCCCGCAGGTCCTTAAAACTCCTCTAGCCCTCTGTGTGATTTATTAAATTTAATGGTATGCCAACGTGGGACCAATGAGTACTGGTATCATTGTCATGGTGAGCTCAAATGCATGCTGCGAAATTTAGGAACACTAACTTGGTTTCTGTCACACTTACTTATGCGGCTTGCTGCGTTGACCCAGTCCCGACTCAGAGTGATTCAGGAAAGACCCTCTGCTTACATATTTCTCTACTCGCTGTTAGTATCCACATAAAAAGAAAGCCCTTTTGCCATTTGTTCCAATTATTAGTTGCTGAGTTTATCCCAAATAATATTAGAGAATGGCTTACCTTAACTTCTGTACCTAAAATTTCTCCCAGTGCCCCACTGACCTCATTCCAGTAAGGGGCTAATTCCTGGCACTCCACAAACATATGTTTGTCATCCTCTGCCAGGGCATTGTATCTCTTACACCTTGAAGGACCTTTTGTGATCCTGGCCATCCTCAGGGGGGTCCAATAGGCTCTGTGAAGTGTGAAAAGATGGTTTTGCTGGAAAAAAGCTGGTTTCACTGTTTTGTAGAGAACGTTAAAAGATACTTGCCGTAAGTCTTGACACGGGAGCGCAGGCAAGTCCATCATCCGAATCTGGTATGACTCAGTTCTTGTCTTGTCCTCGGCTGTAACCATATGCCAATACCATAAGGATACTTCTTTTTTAATCTCTTTGTTCTCACCGAACAAGGCTTCATGTTCCCATTTTCCCCCCTAAGACATACCCTGTGCTGGCCACCATAAGCACAGCTGGAAGAACTTAAACTTTGCCACCTCCCCAGAAAGATCGAGCCAGGAGACCCAGGTCTCACCGTCTCTAAGTTCCCCCCAGGTTTTAAAACCGGCTTTCCGCAATGGGTGACTCAAACAGTCTTTCAACCATTCCGCGTCACCTGGTGAATCCCATATTGGGGCCAAGTCTGAATAATATAGTAGCTTTATCACCTTTTTAACCGAGACCCAAACTTTCAGTGCAGTATGGAAGACCTTCATTTGGACTCGTTTGAAAAATTTGTGGTCGCCAAATTTAAATAAAAAATTCCCTACTGCTAGGTGTGTAAGCACAACAGTGTATAACAACCCCCACCCCACTGGGTAGTATCTGGGGAGTTTGCCACGGGGCGAAAAGTTTTGAGTTGGAAAGTATGACAGTATTTTTGAAAGTCCGGCAAGGCCAGCCTCCCTGTTTCAATTGTTTCCTTAGCTTTTCCTATGCAATCCTGGTGCCCTTAGATGCCCAAATAAAGCTAGATATCTTGCCATGTTGCCTTCCTATCTGCTTGGTTGGGAACATCAAAGGAATGGAATTAAACAAAAAGGTCACTTTCGGCAGTAACATCATCTAAATGATGTTTACCTTTCCATAGAGACCCACTGGCAAGCTTCTTCACCTTTTCAACAGACGATCTATTTCCTTACAGGCTTTAGCTAGATTTTTACCAGGCAGCTCTTCCAAACTATGTGTGATTTGGACCCCTAGGTATCTTATCTGATCATTTAGATGAAAACTAGTGCTCACATTTGGCCAAGCAAACACTTCTGTTTTATCCTTATTTATTAAATAGCCAGATACCTCCCCAAAACTTGCAGCACGTTGTTCAAATTTAGGGATTGAATGCTCTGCGTTTGTCGTGTATAAAATTAAGACATCTGCATGCAGACCAACCTTGATGTTAAAACCTTGATATTTATGGTTTAAATTTCTTTATTGGGTTTTCAAACATACAAGAAGAAAACGAGGCATGTTTATAGTAGCGTTTCGGGACCCCGTCTAAACAGGGCACTCTGCAGTGCGACATAACATCCCCCAACACCCCTCCTCCCTCCGCCCCCCACCCCCTGGACCTGGTGACCGAAAGAATAAGAAAGAAAAGTAATAGTAAGCACAGGATTGCTCCTTTAGGGTGCAGCATTAATGATGGTCTTTAGTTGAGGTTCGTGCGTCCTCAGGCAGGCGCAGCAGGCAAAGGTATTTAGGGCAGGTGAGTTCCCGGAATTCTGATTTTAACAATGTCAGGAATGGTGCCCATAGTTTAAGAAACGCCGATCCCTGGTTAGACAGAGTGAGATTGATGCGTTCCATCCCCAGTTTATACCACATACGGTGTAGCCAGCCCAGATGCATTGGAAAAAAAACCTTGATATTTAAAAGGAAGCATAGATTGGTCCCGTCTGATTGCCCGCACCAGGGGCTCTATAAACAGATCAAAAAGAAGTGGTGAAAGTGGGCACCCTTGTCTGGTACCCCGTGAAAGCGTGAAAGGTGAGGTGAGCTCCCCGTTTACCAAGATCCTAGATATGGGAGCCTTATATAGCATTTGTATAGCCTTCACTAAAATTAGAGGGTACCCCAAATGTATCTAGGGTCTCCCAGAGATAGCTCCAGTTGACTCGTCGAAAGAATTTGCCACATCCACTAGAGCAATCGTCAGCTCAACTACACCCTCAACCGAGACGCCCCCACCACCTCGACCGACGCCAACCTCGCAGCCAAGGAACTCCCCAAATGGATCTCCAACTGCGCAGACGAGCTTGCACCCCTACGTAACCTCGATAGACAGCGCCCCAGGAAGGCCACCTGGTTCACCGCCAAACTCCAAGAATCCAGACGCACCTGCAGACGCCTCGAGAAGAACTGGAGAAACAGCAAAACGTCCGAAGATCGCACCACCTACAAGAACGCCATGACGGAACACCACCAACGCATCAGATCCACCAAAAGGACCTTCATCTAAAACAAGATCCTCGCCAACTCCAGCAACTCGAAGGAACTTTTCAGCATCATCCAGGAATTCACCAAGCCCCCCAGAGAAACCACGGACATCACCCCTTCCCAGGACCTCTGCAACAAGCTTGGATCCTACTTCCATCTGAAAATCAAGGGCCTCTACGACAATTTCAACGACAAGACGCCTGACCCCGAAACCACATCCTCCTCCAGCAACACCAGCCAGCCCACCATTTCCTCCTGGACCCCAGTCACCACCGAAGACACCACCTCAACCATGAAAGGCATCCACTCAGGAGTCCCCACGGACCGCTGCCCGCCGCACATCTTCCACAGAGCCGCCACCGCCATCGCTCCAGAACTACGATGCACAATCAACGCCACCTTCAAGACCCGCATCTATCTCGACGACTGGAAATGCGCAGAAGTCAGACCCCTGCTCAAGAAGCCCTCAGCAGATCCCACGGAACTACTGACCCATCTCCCTCCTCCCGTTCACGGCCAAAGCCACTGAGAAGACCGTCAATGCCCAGCTGACAAAATTCATCGAAGAAAACTCTATCCTCGACCCCTCCCAATCCGTATTCCGCAGCAACCACAGCACCGAGACCGCTCTACTCGCCGCCACAGACGACATCCTCACCCTTCTCGACCAAGGACACACCGAGGCCCTGATCCTACTCGACACAGTCTCCCACCACACACTCACCGCTAGACTCTGTGACGCCGGAATACAGGGAACCGCCTTCGACTGGATCCGCTCCTTCCTCACCGGCAGAACCCAAAGAATCAGACTGCCACCCTCCCTCTCCGAACCAACGGAAATCAACTGCGGAGTACCCCAAGGATCGTCGCTCAGCCCCACGCTCTTCAACATCTACATGGCCCCCCTCGCCGCCATCGTCAGACAGCACGGACTCAGCATAGTATCCTACGCCGACGACACCCAGCTCATCCTCTCCCTCACCAAGGACCCCATCACCACCAGACTCAATTTCCAGGAAGGAATGAAGTACGTTGCATCCTGGATGAGCAACAGCTGCCTGAAGCTCAACTCAGAGAAGACAGAGGTCCTCGTGCTCGGACCCTCCCCCTCTGCATGGGACAACACCTGGTGGCCCACCGCCCTCGGCAGCCCTACCACCCCCACGGACCACGCCCGTAACCTAGGAACGTACTCAACTCCTCCCTCTCCATGACCCGACAGATCAACGCCGTCGCCTCCAGCTGCTTCAACACCCTCCGCATCCCCTGAAAGACCTTCAAATGGATCCCCCCGAATCAAGGAAGACCGTCACCCAGGCACTCATTACCAGCAGATTGGACTACGGAAACACCCTCTACGCCGGGATCAACAAGTCTCTACTCCTCAAACTCCAGACCATACAGAACACCGCAGCCAGACTGGTCCTCGGCATCCCTCGACATGAGTGCATCACCCAACACCGGTGGAACCTCCACTGGCTCCCCATAAAAAAGAGAATCACCTTCAAGATACTCACCCACGCCTACAAATGCCTCCACAACACCAGACCCCAATACCTCAATGAGAGAATCTCCTTCCGCGCACCCAAGCGAAACCTCCGATCTGCCGACCTCGCCAAAATCCAGCGGATCCGAGGGGGCCAGAACAGGGGGAAGAGCTTTCGCCTACATCACGGCCAAGACCTGGAACGAGCTCCCGATCGACATCAGACACGCCCCCTCCCTGAACATCTTCAGGAAGATGCTCAAGACCTGGCTCTTCGACTGAACGGAGCTGCTTACTCCCCCCACCCCCCAGCGCCTTAAGACCCTCATGGGTGAGTAGTGCGCTTACAATTCCCCTGATTGATTGATTGAGAATTGAAGATTTTGGTTACATCAATGGCACCTATAAGCAAGTGTGTTAACTCCTGCAGCTGTCTGCCAGGAATAAAGCCTCTCTGATCTGTGCAAACCACTGTACTTATCACATTTGATAGCCTCTGTGCAACAATGCCTGCGAAGATTTTATAGTCACAATTTAATAGCGAGATCGAACTCCGCCTTACTAGGGTCTTTACCTGGTTTTAATATCAAGACCACTGTTGCCTCGTACTATGAAGGGGGGGGCTCTTTACTCTCTAAATAGATCATATTAAATAGCGATTTCCAAACTGGGATGATACATTCAGTTAGATGTTTATACAGTTCTATGGGGATCCCATCCTGCCTTCCTGTTCTTCATTTAAGCTATCTTTTTCCTAATCTCCTCCTCACCTATCTCGGCTCGCAGATAATCTCTAAGTTCCTGAGATAATTTAGGTAAAGCCTTGTCTGACAGGCAGTTGTTAATTTGCCGTTGATCTGGGACTATGTATTCTTGGTAGACTTCCCTCATAGCTCTTAGCAGTTCACCTCTGATGTCCTCTTCTGCCTTAAGTACCTTCCCCGTTCCTGCTTCTACTAAGGTATCTATTCTGTTCCAGGCCAACTGGGTGCTGGTCTTCCAAGCCAGAAGTGCCCCACTCTTTTCCCCATACTCAAAGTGTTTCAAATTGCTAGCATTCCACCTATCCTGCGTCTTTTGCTCCAGGGCAGCCCTATATTCTTCCTGTAAACTCTCAAATTCCTTCCTCAAATTATGCCTAACTGTATGTTGGGATGGGGTTCTCCCTTTCTTTCTGAGCCAACTTATCCAACATCCCCTCTATCCTATTCCTAGACACCAAACGACTGGTGTGGGCAGCTTTGATTATGCACCCCCTTAGGCATCCCAGACCATCTGTCCACTAGCACTATCATTATTATTTTGGAAGAAAATTCCTCACTCATTAGTTAAGCCCTCTATTATTACGTGGTCTGACAACAATGTTCGTTTAGAGTCCACCTGCCTCTAGCTCTTAAGATTGGGAGCCTTATTTTCAAACCAACTGTTGAATGATCTGAAATAGTAGCTGATAAGTGGGTTACTGATTTTGTAAAATGAACCAGCGATCAATCGATAAGAAAGTAGTCAGTGCAGGAGTGATGCCCATGCTTCTTGCTATAAAAGGTGTACCCTTTCTGTTTCCCTGCCTGTTTTCGCCAGATGTCTACCAAACCCCAGATCATGGCTCACATCTCTGATCCTGGTTCTCATTTTTGTCATACTGGTATACCTGGCCATGGATATTCTATCCAAATTGTTGTCCAGGGCGACATTAAAGTTTCCCCCATTACATATGGGGAAGCTGAGAGTACCAGGTGTTGTTCTGACATATTCAGCTGACTGGGATAATCGCAGTTCAGCCCATAATACCCCGCACAGGTCCATGCAAACCCTCCTTTTTCTAACATAACTAGTGACCATCTGCTGGACTGTCAGTCTTATGAGTTTGTATTTCAATTCCCAAATTCCTCTTTATTACTATAGCCACGCCTTTAGTATTACAGGATTGATCTGAGCACACTATACCCTCAACCCAAGAACGTCTCTGAAAGACTCGCACAAACTCTGATTTCCTCAAGTGCATCTCTTGCAATATTATGACTTGAGCCTTGGCTTCCTTCAACACTTTATATACTAGCCGTCATTTCTTCGTGGCCTTTAGGCCATTGACATTCCAAGTAATAATATCTACATCTACCCCCTGCATTTGTACCCTGTCACCATTGGCCTGATAGACTCACGAGAAGAAACACTAGAAAATGTTCCCAGAGGAACCCTCCCTTCTATCTACGGTGTTGACGTTATGCCATTAAGGGCCTCAAACCCAGGGTCCCGCTCTCCCCCGTCAAAGCAAAATAAGGAAAGGTTAGAACCTACCCCCCCAAACATGACTATTAAAGGCAACTCTCTATCTTCTATTTTTAGTGACTGAAACTTAACCTCGTCAAACTAAGATGCTGCTACTCCCTCCCATTCTAAATCCAGTTCAATACATCCCTCACCATCCTGCATATATAAATCTTACAAATTATACTCCAACCATAAAATAACCTGAGCAGCCTAGCAGGCTGAATGTTTACCGGGCTATCAGCCCTCACTGCCTGAATTTGCAGATGCTTTGAATCTACTAATTAGGTTATCCACCTCCTCGCTTTCCCTCACATTGAACACCTGAATCCTACGCATAATTTTTAATGATGCTGGGAACTTAAACTGGGCTGTGGCACCTAGATCTCTCAACTCTTTCAGCCTCCCCCCAAGTTCCCACTGCCGTTCTGCTGTAAGACGGCCCACATCACACCTGACCAGATATGTGAAAGAACCAAAAGCAATTACTTTTGTTTTAAAGCAGCTAAAAGGATAGATTCCTTAAGGGCATACTTATGGAAGTTGATCAGAATCTTTCTAGGGATATACGCTTTGAGCTTCGCCTAAAGGGGTCATGATGTACCTTCTCAATCTCCGACTCTAAGTTAACATCTTCCCTTTCTTTAAAGATACCTTCCCTTAGCAAATTCATCACAAATGCCTTGATGTCTGCACCTTCCACCTCCTCAGGGATATTCAACAATCTTAAATTGTGCCTTCTAGAATGTATTTCAAGCTTCTCCATATAATCTCTTAGCTGTTTATGCTGCTGGCGAAAAGTCTCAATTCCTTCGTATTTTTGGATAGATCACTTTTGATTTGGATTACCCCCTCTTCTAGCTTATCGGTGCGATGGGACAAGGCATCTAGCTTAGTTATCATCCAGCACCTGACAGATCCTATGTATTTCCTTTTGATTTTGCTCGGATGTTTTCAAATTTATTCAATATCTCCGCCTTGAAAGACAAAAGTAATGCAGCTAATGACAAGTCTTCAGACTGTTGAGCCTGAGCTTCCCTGCTTACTTTGGGGTGCATCTGAAAGAGACTCCTTCTCCAGAAACCAGGACTGGTAGACTCGCTACTTGTACAAGAGGTACACGCCTCTCTCCTAGTTTTGGAATTCTTTCCTCTTCTGAGACATCCCGTGCAAATCAGAGAGGGCCTGAAACCTATCTTTCAGTGGGATACCTATGCTGGTGCTCGAAATAGTTGAACCCCCCTAACTCTTGCCAAACACTTTCTCTATCCTTCTCTAGGAGTGGGAACTCAGTGTTGGTTTCACCCTCTTCCTTTACTCCCCCAGCCCCATTCTCAGATATTTTTTGGGACATATTCATAGCCTGGATGGAGATTATGCCCTGAATTGCTTTATCCAGGATTTTAAAGTAGGAATTTAAGGAGGGGGAAACCCTAACCTTTGAATGCTTTCTCGGTGACTCTGGGGTTTCCTGACTCCCTGGTTGGGGCCGACCGGCACAGGAGGTCTCTTATCTGCAGAGCTTGTTTCTGCAAGAGACTCGAGGTCTCAGAGTCTTTAGTCATCAGGACTTTCTCTCTGGTTGACCAGAGGGAGTATCTATTTCTTACAGGCTCCTTTGCAGGTTTAATTAGCATCTTCTGCGCAGTAATCATGGGAGCCTGCGATTGAACCTGAACCTGAGTTAGCGCCCCCCGGAGAGTGTCCCTCCCTCCTGGTGCCCCCTATCTATGTTATTTGGCAGGTGCACCTCCCCACCTAGACTATCCAGTAGCTCATACGCCTCTCCACTTCTCCTGATATCATATGGCGGGACGATGTCTGTAGTCCACTCTTCGCCGTCTTTTCTGAATTCATTTTACCTCCCGAAGCTAAAGCAGTCACTACTGCTGCTGAGGCCAGCCTGAAGACCTGGAAGCTGATCTTCGCAGCTGTTGCCTTCCTTCTCGACAGCCAGGGTGGGGCGCGGTGAAAGGGACACGTCCCGCATTCCAGCATGTATCCACAGAACAACTGCACCGAGAGGAGATCAAAGAAAAAGAGGAAGCCTACACATAGTGAGTAGGGATGAAAGGGAGGGGGAAACACTAAACAAGTCGGCATAGGTCACTACATCCGTGGGCTGGCTGCTGGGCAGGATCCCCTAGAGTGCTTCTGTGGCCCTGCAGTGGGTGCTAACCTTCCGCCATGTTCCTCTCCCAAGGCAACATCTGACATGGCATGTGACAAGGGGAATGGTGTGAGAAGATGGCATGTGTTTGAGATATTGAAAAAGAGACTCAATGGTCCATTGGTTACTGTACCGTTCTGCTGAGTGAACCATAGGACTTGATAGAAGCTATCTCTTCAGCAATATCGTATAGCAAGCACCCGCTCACTTAGAAAGAAAAGAGAGATTTTACTCTCCTCCCGAGGAGCATGGAAATCTGGTGGTGGAATGAGAACCAAATTTAAAAAAAAGAAAAACTTGGTTTCTAAACCGCAGCAGCGCAGAATATCCATAGACCGACTTATATGACTTTTTGAGAGGAGCAAACTCTAAAATTAAAGGCATCAAATTCAAGACACAACGAGAACTTAAAGATAGAGGTGTGTATTTGCCAAGTTTGTGCAGTGTAGCATCTTCAGCAGCAATTATCAAGAGAGAATGGTAAAATGTATTCTTATGGGACAAACTCCATGTGAAAGCATGTTAAAACCATCCACGAAAGGACATACAATCATTTCATGCGGAAGAAGGCAACTGGAGGATAAGCACACTCACCATCTGTAGTAGTCTTTGGGGAACCTTCAAATGTTCAACAAATAACAGTACCAGCTTACTGCAATAAGTTTAGATGGTAACATTATACAATTTGAATGAAACAATAAACAAATAGACATAACATAACTTATTTAACTATTTACAAATACTCTTTTGTGCACAAGTACTTCAGATAGATGCAGGTATGTCTTTAGACCAGCAAAGACAACCTGACCCTGTACTGCATGATCAGGAAGACATGCCACCACCAAAAAAGGAGAGCAAGGTTTGGAAACATTTCAGTATTCCTTTGGGAATTACCATTGCATAATGCAGGAGAAGACAGGTGCAGCAGAAGAACAATCATTATCTGCAGTAGCCTTAGGGGAACTATTGTCACTGGCTATCATAACTGTTCTAGCTGTATCCGATAAGTTATCTGAGATAGTAACTCACTGTAGCAAATGCCAGATGCCCGTGGCTCTAAAGATGTCGTTGGTGGCTGCGTACCTAGATACAGTGAAGAATCACCGTTGTTAATTATTGTTTTGCTCCCTGTTGAACATTCATGTTTTTCACAGACTGAAGCCAATTGCTTCTTCCCAGTTGCCTTCCAGTACCCCTTTTAATACCTTGTTTATTTTCTTCTTTAAAAAAAAATATAAAACTGTTAGTTTTGCAGGAACACTACTAGCATTTAATTTACAGGCACTGGACACACATAGTGCAAGCTACTAGAGACTCACAAATAAATTAAATAACCTACTTACGGTTAAGCCAATCAAACCATGTTTTGGGGAGAAGTCCATATACTTTACAAGTACCTAGCAGTGGTAAACCTCTCACATTCCTGAGGCAAACTGGGTATCTCATTGGGTGTCTCAGTGACTTTTTGGGTTGTTCAAAGGGATATGTAAGTGACTGTATGGATTGGTAACTGACTGTGGTAGTGGGTATTTGGATGTGTAACTGTGTGTGGAAGTGACTCTATTAGCAGTGGATACATAAGCACTCCGTGAGTGTGTGAGTGGATGTGCAAGTGATTCCGACACTGAGTAGATGTGACTGGCTGTATGGTTTTCTAAATAGGAATGCGTGTGACTATAGGTGGGTGACTGGCTGAATAACTAGATGTATGGGACTGTATTGCGTGTGTAAGTGACTGAAACTTAAAAGTACACGTTTTTTCCTTTAACTACAGAGCACACTGCCCATTGGGCTACCTAGGACGTACCTGAGGGGTGACTTTTGTGTAAGAAAAGGAGAGTTTAAAAATTGGCAAGGAGTATTAAATGCCAAGTCGAAGTGGCAGTAAAGTGCTTACACAGGCTCAGCAGTGGCAGGCCTCAGTCAAGTTTAATGGGCTACTTCAATAGATGTGTCAATTACTGCTGCAGGCTCACTACTAGCATTTAATTTACAGGCCCGGGGCATAGGTAGTATACTCTACTAAGGACTTACAGATCAATTAAATATACCAATTGTGGATAAGTCAATGAAACCTTGTTTAGGTGAAAAGCACATACACTTTACCACTATCAAGCAGTGGTAGCCTGCTCAGATTCCTAAGGCTAACTGGGTGTCTCAGTATGTGACTGGGTGTGTCAGTGATTGTATGGATGTCTAAATGGCCATATAAGCGGCTATATGGCTTAGTAACTGCCTGTGTTAGTCAGTGTTTGGCTGTGTAACTCTGTGTCCAAGTGGCTCTATTAGTAGTGGATACATAAGTACTGTGTGAGTAGATGTGTGAGTGATTCTGTCATTGTCTGACTTGATGTAACGGTGGCTGTATGGTTTTCTAAATAGGTATGTTTATGGCTGTATAGGTGGGTGACTGGCTATATAACTGGGCGTATAGATCTGTAAGTACGTGTGTAAGTGACTGAAAATTAAAAGTACACGTCTTACCTTTTAACTTCACAGCACCCTGCCCATTGGGCTACCCAAGCCGTACCTTATGGGTGACTTATGTGTAAAAAAAGGAGAGTTTAAACATTGCCAAAGGGTATTAAATGCCTAATCGACTTAGCAGTAAAACTGCACACATAGGCTCCGTAGTAGCAGTCTCAAGACATGTTTAAAGGGCTACTTGTTTGGATGGGTGACTAGGAGTGTCAGTACTTGAGTACATATCTGAGTGACTCTATCATACCCTCTGTGAATGTTTAAGTAAGTATGTCCCTATATGACTGGCTCTATTAGTAACTCTATGGGCCTGTAAATGTGTATGTAAGTGCTTGTATGGATTGCTTACTGGCTGTCTTAATGAGTGTTGGGGTATGTAACTGTGTGCAACTGGGTCTCTTACTGCTCGATACATAAGTGCTATGTGGGTGAATGTGTAACTGCCTGTGTCGTCTGACTGGGTGTATTAGTGGCTCTATGCTTTTGTACATAGACATGTGAGTCACAGTATGGATGGGAGACTGGATGTATGACTGAGTGTATAGGTCTCTAAGTGCACATGTAACTCACTGAAACTTCAAATTATATGTCTTACCTTGTAAGAACATAGCAACACCCTGCCTTATGGCCTACTTATGGCCTACCTTAGGGGTGAACTATATGGTAAAGGGGGAGTTTAATGAATGGCAAGGGGTTTTCAATGTCAAGTCAACATGGCAGTAAAACTGTATACACAGGCTCTGCAGAAGCACACCCAGGACATGTTTAAAGGGCTACTTATCTGGATGGGTGACTAGTAGTGTGAGTTCTTTAGTACATATCAGAGTGACTCTATTAGATCCTCTGTGGGTGTGTCACTGGATGTGTAAGTAAATATGTTGCTATATGATTGGCTCTCTTAGTAACTCTATGGGTCTGTAAATGTGTATGTAAGTGGCTGTATGAATTTTGGGGTATATAACTGTGTGCACAACTAGCTTAGTTACTAATGGATACATAAGTGTTGTGTAGGTGAGTGAACGTATGTGTAAGTGCATCAATTGCTCTCTCACTGGATGTGTGAGTGGCTGTATGGTTTTGTAAATTGTTTTGTGAGTAGCTGTATGGGCAGGTGACTGGGTGTGTAGGTGTGTAAGGGCATGTGTAACTGACTGTCTCAGTGCTGGGTACACGAATGCCTGTACAGCTGTGTGAGTGGGTGTGCCAGTGTCTGTATGAGTGTCTAAATTATTAGGTAAGTGTATGTATAGGTGAGTAAATGGGTGTGTGAATGGTTTTATGTGTGTGTGACTAGGTGTGGCAGTCACTGTCTGGCTATATGAGTGATGGGTACATAAGTGCTTTTATGGAACTGTAACTGGGTGTGTAAGTGCCTCCCTAACTGTGTGGGTGGGTAAAAAATTGCATACTATTAAAGTACTTGCTATAAGCAAACACCCACATCTAATTGCAAACACATTCATTCATACTGGCTTAATAAAATTACTATATTTTCAGTATACCAATTCTTCTTTCTCCTTTCTTACACACTCTGTTTTTAGTTTATGTTCTCATATAAGCTACCTTCTATTTTGCCTTCTAGTATAGTGTCTAAAAGCTACACATTTTCTTTCATCTGACATACACTCCCAATGTTTTATCTAAATATACTTTTTTATACTACAACCTAATTAACATACCTGTAAACACTCTTTGCTATTCTCCAACTTTAATTTCAATGTCTGTTTACATCTGTTTTTATTGGAAATCTCAAGTCAGAACTATGGCAATCCTCCTTCACTCTCAGTACAAAAGCAGCTAAAATGGCTACCCTTCACCATATGCTCTAACTTATACTCCTGCAGTTAACAAATTACAGGTTTCCTTTTATCTTTTATTTTTGTTATACCTCTTCAAAATAGTCATTATTTTTTAACCTTTTCCATGTTTCCTATGAAGAAGCCCAATTTAGTTGTTATTTTCGCAAATCTGTGGATACACCGCAGCCCCCGTGTAACTTCATGGTTGATCCGCGGATCCACACGGAAGCCGGTAGAAGCAATTAACAATCTACTGTTAATAGTTTGTATTTATGTTTTACTTTGTAAAAACTACTCAAGTCAAAAGTTCTTTATTCGGTAACTATTACAGTTAACCATAAAAGCACAGTACATATTTTGAAATGGCTAAAAAGATTTAAAATTCTGGTTACATAATATTAGCCGAATCACATCAAAATTGATTTACGCACCTTAAAAACATTCTTTAAGAAAGCAGTCACTGAGGCAATTATAAAAACATCATCCAGCTGTTGTAAGTTCAGATATGCAAGTTGACATTGTTTAAAACCGAATTTTTTAAGCATCGGGATAATCCATCTCCTTCTTGGTATAGTATAAAATTTACAAAAAATAAAATATGTAACGTCGATTGCACCGAGACATCATCACAAGGGCAATTACACAATACCCTAGACCAGTCATTTAGCGAAGGAAAGCTTAACAAACGATGTAAAATGCTCAATCTAAAACGAGTCAACAAAAATCTTTCATAATCACCGGAAGTTAAAACGAGATAAAACTGTATGGTTGGGGTCGCTAGAATCCTATAATGTGCATGCACCGTTGGTTTCTTAAGTTCAGCTATGGTTCTAGCCTCTTCCAGATATTGCAAACACGTAACTTTAAGTTCTTTCCTGGACACATTTCGCAAAGTATATGGATCTAGATAGTATTCTAAGTGCCCTATTTTAGACACGAATGTTTTAACATATTCCAGCCACTTTATGTTTCTAGCTCCATCACAGGTCAAGGTATCCTTCAATATTAGCCGATTCAAGGCAGTCTCCTCAGCGGTCCATATTCTATGCCACAGGAGTAATGGCTGTATTTTGATGACATCCTCTAGATATGGGATGCCTAATTCTCGGTGGCATATGTAAGTTGAAGTACTGTCAGGAACAGCCAAGAGGGACCTTAGAAACATGTTCTCTGCACACTGCAGAGGGTTGACCCCTATAAAACCCCAAATTCCGGCTCCATAAGTTGCAATCGAAACGCATTTTGCCCTATATATCTGTAGAATTTCTGGTGGGGCACGTCTACCTAATTTTTTGCTAAAGTTTGAAAGGGCCATCAGTGATTTAATAAATAACAGCCTTCTAGCTTTAATTGCGGGGCACCATGTTCCAAAATGATCAAACAAGATCCCAAGATAGGAAAAAGTCTTGGTGCATTCTATGACTTTTGAGTCAATAAAAAGGGTCCTTGTCTTCTTTTTTAGACCTGCCCCGCAGTTCATGGTAAATGTTTTTGAACAGTTGACGACTAGTCCCAGGCTTGCCATAAAATTAATAAAAGCATCCACCACCCTTTGAAGACTCAGCGGTGTGCGGGCCATCAGGACTGCATCGTCCGCATACAGGAGTGCCGGTATGGGTCGATTGGCTGCCACTGGTAAATCCTTGCAATCCTCTACTAAAACTGCTTCTAAGTTATTTATATAAAGTGAGAAGAGGAACGGGGCAAGGATGCATCCTTGCCTGACTCCTCTTCTCACACCAAAGTGTTCAGTACATTCGCCGCCCCTCCCATAGCGAACCCGTGCCCTTGCCCCTGAATACAACTGTCTCAAAAATATAACTATTGAGACGTCAACACCCAGCCCTTCTAAAATCACCCACAGCTTCTCGTGTATGACACAATCGAATGCCGCGGTTAAGTCGACAAAGGTTAAGTACAATCTTTCTCTTTTTGCTTTAGTATATTTTTCTAAAATAATGTGTAGGTTTAAACCCTGTTCGATTGTGCCCAAACCTTTGCAAAACCCATATTGCAGGTCGCTTAGTATTGAGTGTTCCTCAGCCCAAACTTGCAACCTGTTTAATAGAACTCGCCCTACAATCTTCACTGTAGAATCCAGCAATGAGATCGGGCGGTAACATGCTGGATTTGCCCTGTCCCCTTTTTTAAAAATGGGTACTATTATTGAGTCGCACCAGGTAGATAAAAAGCCCTGTGAACCGCATGCATTAAAAACCTGAGTTAAAAGTGGTCCCCAAAGTGCTAAGTTGGATTTAAAAATGTCAACAGGAACCCCATCTGGTCCTGCCGCTTTCCCTCCCCGGCTTGCATTAATGGCTGAGTTCACCTCAGTTAATGTAAAATGCAACAGTTGATCTGAGGGGGTTATGAGTTTCGTATTGTCAGCCCTGATCGCTAATGTTTCCTGGTCATCCAGTAATGGGTTGTTATATAGACTGGAATAATGTTTAATCCACTCTGTTTCAGTAATAGCAATCTCTATGGTGGCTTTGTCCTTATCCGCCAAAAAGGGAGCGTTAACTGCCTTCCAAAATGCTGAGGGGTCCCTGTTAACCGAAGCCTCTCGTAGTGCTTGCCAGGCTTCCTCTTTTAGGGCCATCTTCCTTATTTTCTGTGCTCTCTTGTATTCACATCTAGCTTCACTAATATCAGCCCGATTTTTCACCTTTGCATGAAGGGCATTTTTCAACTTAGAGTAGGCTTTTGTACAGCTTGTATCAAACCATCCCTTATTTTGTTTACTTTTTTTCGTTGTATTCACATAAAGAGTTTCTTTAATAAAATTTGAAATTACATAAAAAATTTCTAAAATATCCTGGTGCGATGATCTATCGTCTAAACACGTTAAAAACATATCTTTACAGTTTGTGACCACCTTACTAATAAGAGCGTCTTGATCCACATTTTCCCATTTAAGTGCATAACCATTTTGTCTACTCAGTGATATATTTTCCACAAAATGATCTGAATTTCCTCTATTGTCAACTGACTTATTATTTAACTTTAATTCAAGACTGATGGGAAAGTGGTCACTCAGAGCGATATCATGTGTGGTAAAATCTTTAAAATAAGCAGAAAATCTATGTGGTGCTAATACAAAATCAATAGTGGAAAAAGTACCTCGTCCGTTAAAAGTAGGACAAAAGGGGATCGCAGGGACACATAAATCATTAACAAACCCAAAGTCAAATGTAAACATAATGTCATTCAACAGATCTCCAAAGGTTGTATGGGGAAAGTGGAGAATACTAGAACCTTTTTCATAAGATATCCCACAGACCCCATTGTTAACATACTGACATAGAGGTAAGTTAAAGTCCCCTCCCCAAATAACACAAATCTCCTTTAGTGTGCCGGTTTGTAGATTATGTAGTTCACTACTCAATTTTCTCATCAATCCCTGAATCACCTTCTGGGGGGCATTATTATAAAAATTCAATAATGCTATTCCAAAGGTTTGATCTATGTGAAGGCTAATAATTTGATAATATTGGTTTGAAACATTAAAAACAATATTCCCTGTATTCAGATAATTTGAAATAAAAGTACAAAGGCCACCTTTCTCTCTTCCGTGTGGTGAGGGAACTGCTGGCGTAAAATAAGTTTTGTAACCACTAATGTGTACGGGCTCTACCATCCAAGTTTCCTGCAAGCTAAAGATGTCAAACTTGTTCACAAAGTCAGACCATATTGTGTTGGGCACCTTGGTTTTTAAACCTGCTACGTTCCAAAATAAAATATGGCAATTCTCCCTCAAACCTGTGTCTTGATTTCCGCCTCCTACCTCTTCACGCTTCATTGATGTTCTATCAGGATAAATAGTGTGAGGGAGAGTGGGCTCAACCAGAGAGTTAGAGTCAATAACATAATCACTCTCCATAACTACTGGCATAGCATTGTTTAGTGGGAGAGTGTTCTCGAGACTAATTGTCGGCTCAGTTATACACAAGGCGGGGGGGAGCTCTTGCTGAAAGAGGGGGTTCATGCTGTGGGGATGCTCTCAATTGATGTCAATCCACTGAATAAAGATTAACCAGGGCCTCATAACGATTATAGATTGGGAGATTAAACCAACTCTTGTGGTACTGAATTTGAGGTCCCACATCTCTTGGGGCAGCGTATGGTATAGGCTGGTAAAAAAATCCTAATGGAACTACGTTAATACTTTGTCCCAGGGTACGTTGGATACCAGCTCTGCTCAAAATCATTTCCACTAGCTGCGGTGTCTTAAAAGTCAATACCACGCAATCCCCCGACAAAATCTTTCTCCCCTTCCCAACCCAGCTCACTCTTCTGACCATCTTGAACTCGTCAAAAAGTCTCTCCGTAAGGCCAGACCTAACACCAAGCCAATGCAGCGACTTATTCCTCATTGTCTCCCACGATTCTTCCCCCTGTTTTGTTGTTTAGGAACATTAGTTAATACCACCACGTATGGAGTGGCCTCCGGTGGTAGATCCAAACGTGATACTACTTTTTCTGCCTTATTCGTTATACCTAGATTATTAGGGCCTTCAGTTACTAGATTATGAGTAAGCGTGTTGGAAACTATGGGGATATTATGAAGAGGTGCCACCGCACAATCCATAGTGGTTTGTTGCACCACGTTTTGTGCCGCGTGCAATATTTCCTCATGCCGCCCCAGTCTCCGATCAGTAAAGTCGTGCCCCCTTGTGGTAATTTGATGTTCCCGACTCCCTAAATTATCGGGGCACACTTGACATGGAGGCTCCATTTTATCAAGCTTATTGACTAGGGTCTCTTCAATAAGACCAATTTTAAGTAATAACCCACTTAGATTTTCTCTAAGGAATTTATCCAGTGCGTCCAATTTTGCTTTTATACTTATAACCTCGTTCTGAGTACTTAAATTTGTAGTTGGTTTTGGTTTGCCCCCTTTCTTTCTCACTACGGGTGGTATATCCTTCTTATTAACCTTTTTTCTTGCTTTATGGGTTGACTCACTAATAATTTTACAATTCTCTCCTGTAATATGAATAGAACTATCCGGGTTTCTTGCTCGCTTGATTGGGGGTTGAATGTCCGACTCCTGTTCACTGCCTGAAATATTATCCTGCATATTAACTATACAACCATTAGGGCCTGGGGAGCTGATAGATGTCACTATAGATGGCTCAGACCCTTCCCTTAATAGTTGAGCACTTGGGGTGTCACCCTCGCTACCTAAACATCCTGAGTGGCCCGGTTTAAGAGCCTCCTCTACTGTTATAATCTGGCGCTCAATTGCCCCCATAGCTCCTGTTAAGTAACTGAGCAAAGTGTGACGGGGATGCGCACCAACTTTTTGATGTTTTGTGTTCTGCATGCTCGATGCCTTTCTCTTCCCCATCTATTCCACTATATAATTATCACACCCTTACCCTAATGATATCTCAAACAGTGTGAAAGATCTTAAGTCCTTTCAATTATCACTTGGCTCACTTCCCACGAGACCCACACAAACCCGTATAACAGCTGCAACATATATGTTGTAAGTCCAAGATGTTCCTTTATTACAGTTTATAGACCCTCCTTATAAATTGTGAATACGAGTGGTCTTAAACCCGCCGTACCTTTTCCTGTGGTGTTAGAGCCGTGGCCCAGTCCAGTCTCTGTCAGGCTATGACGGGCTAAGACGGGCCCGTCTTGGCCCGGGCAGCGCCCGGGCACGTCACGCGCGCGCGTCCCGTGCCGCGGGACCGCAGGCAGCTTTTTGACTCGTTGCAGCCCCTCCAGGGGCTGAGGCTAAAGTGCAAGTGCAGGGACCAGGTTAGGGATAGCAGCAAGGTCAGTTTCCCACCGACGCGTTCTCCTACTCAACATCGCTCCTCGTGTACAGCCGAGCCTGTTCCGTACTCGGCTGTACACGAGGAGCGACGTCCGTAGACCGGATACATCTAATCACGAATCTGAGACTGTGGGACGTAATAGGATCCCTTGGATATATGCACTGCTGTATGTGACGTCGCGAGAAACTGAATCCCTTTGTGGGTTGGAATTATCACCACAAAAGAAGGATTTCTCTAAAGAGGACATAGCCTTGATAAAGTCGTGGGACGATTTCCCTTGTAAGCGACGAAACACGTGTCGGCTGTTTGAAGACCAAGAGAATAAAGAAAAGAACAAGAATTCACTTACTTGTGTTCAATTTATGCTTACTTCTTAAAAAAGAGAGGAACCCTTTGGAACCCAAAGTACTAGGATTCAGAATGAATTTAAATATAAGCGTCCTTTGGGAATGCTTAGATTCTAACTTCACAGTATTCTTTCACATCCACACTTTCATTCACCCCACAACCATTACACATTTCATAAAAGGGAACACTGTTAATACCAACAGTCCATATACTGGCACAGAAATACAAATGATGCATAAATATGCTGACTTTATTAAAAATATGTACAAGACTAAAAACATATCATATATAAAGAAAAATTGAAGATTTCTTCTCCATCAAGAAAACAACACACAATAAGATTGACAATTTCCCAAATAAATTTCTTAAAAACACACAGCAAGAGAGATCAAAAAAACATTAAATGTTGTCATTGGGTACCATAACCCATGCACAACTACTATACACAATCACCCTAATGTATCAACCTTCATCAACATTTGGGGTAGATTGAGAGCGGTGGGTTTATGGAAAACGAGCGTCGACGCGTTTCGAAGGTATAGTCTAGTTGAACCTTCTTTTTCAAGACTACTTGGAATTGTACTCTCGGTGATTAAAACATCTAAAATGTAAATACATGCAATAAATCAATAAATACTAAAACCAATCAATATTTCAATACAATTATTCCATTAATTTAAACAAAACAGCATCATCATCAAAAAACATTGTAATCAGAAACATTATGACAGAGGTTTATAATTATTTTATATAAAAGGGGGAAGAAGAAAAAGGAACAGAAGAAAACATCTGCAGTTTGTGATACCAGCACATTGCTCCTCTTGATCTCAACAGCGCCCTTATTTCATCCATTTATTCTACTCTTTATACACTCCTCAATGCATGCATCCATCAACATCCCTTTTCACCTAACAATGTGTTATTAATGTAAAAACAGCGCTTACCTATAATACATTATTTCAGATAAACACGCTGTTTGGCCACTGTTACATAGGTCCAAATGGCCAAACAGCGTGTTTATCTGAGAAACCGGCATTGCTTTTTACACACAGGGAGCTACTGACATGCAGCTCCCTGGGTGTAAAAAGCAAAGTGTGCTCCGCTTTGAACAAGCAAGAGCAATATGCTCTTGCTTGCTCAAACCGGAGCACTTGTTTGCTATGGCATGGTGGGAGCAGAGCTCCCACCATACCATAGCAAACAGCAATGTCCATGGGGTAGGCACCCTGGGACATTGTAGGAGCTGGCCTTGGGGGGTGGTGGTCCCCAGGGCCATCTAGGGCTCCTGGAGGGGGGCCATGTGGCCCTCCTCCTGCTATCACATTTGCCCCCAAGGAGTTGGTGGTCCCTGGGGGGGCCGCGAGGCCCCCCACAAAACTTTAATTACCCCTGGGAAGGTGGTGGTCCCCGGGGCAGGGGGGTCCACAAGGACCCCCATATTCATTTAATGAGCCCCAGGAAGGTGGTGGTCCTCGGGCATATATTATCAGAAGTGCTCCGGTGAGGTGGCAGTCCCCTGGGATTTCATAAGCCCCAGGCACCCCTCCTATAATTAGATAATATGTCCCCAGGACCTGGCCCACCCATGGGTTATTTTAAAGCAAGTGCGGGAGCCCGTGCTTGCTTTTTAAAAAAATGTTTGCCACGAATTCGCTGCAATTTTTTTTTTAAATGGTTTTATGCCATGGCGGGGTCCCAGGGAGACGCCAAGACCATGGCTTGGGGGTCAGGGTATTCCTACCCTGCCCCCTTTTCTTTATTTTCACTTTTTTGGGGGGACTCTGCTTGAAGCTGATTCCCAAGATGGCTGCCAACACTTCCTGGTTGAAGTGTTGGCAGCCAATCGGAGCAGTGCTTTTCCCTGCACGAGCTCTCTTTGTTCGCGAATAATCCGCTATAAATTTAAACCTACATTTCTCAAAAACTTCTGAAGAGATTTACACCAAATAGGCAAAAGGCACTTTCTTGAACCAACATCTACCTCCCTGTCAAATTTGGTGTAATTCCGTTCAGCAGTTTGCGCTGTAGCAGTGCCTTGAATCTTTGAGATCTGTTTTGGAGAAACGTACTGAAGCAGTTTAGGATGGTCCCTGATAGTTATCTCAAGTGACTATAAATTGTGCCTTAAGGTAACTATAACTCACACCTCCGCCATGCACAGTTTTCTCATCAATAATTTTACGGCAAATGTTGCAGTGATATTACCAAGGATGTCATAGAAGATGTCATGACTGATGAAATATGTGGGGTAATTAGCAGTGCATGGGAGGGCGTGAGTTATAGTTACCTTAGGGCATGTGTTTTAATTACTTGAGATAACTCTAACTATAACTGCTGAATTTTATTGGTTTTGTACGAGTGAAATCTGAGCCTATCTATAACATCTCTGTAACCTCTATTTTTTTCAGTGAATTTCTAAGGTTTTTTAAAGTTTTATTTCCTAACTATAACGCCCAAGTAACCTTTGTTTTTTTTCAGTGAATTTCTATGGTTTTTTAGTGCTATTTCCTAACTATAATATCCCTGTGACCTGGATGTGTGAGGGTGTGTGTGAGTGGCTGTGTAAGTTGTTGTGTGGGTGTGTGAGTGTGTGGCGGGTGTGTGAGTGTGTATGTGTGACTGGCTGTGTGGGTCTGTGAGTGGGTGTGAGAGTAATTCTGTAGGCATTTGTGTGACTGTGTGGGTGGGTGAGTGATTTTGTGGGTCTGTGAGTGGGTATGTGAGTGGTTGTGTGGGTGTGTGAGTGGCTGTATAAGTGGTTGTGTGGATGTGTAAGTGGGTGTGTGAGTGTATAAGTGGGTGTGTGAGTTGCTGTATGGGTGTGTGAGTGAGTGTTTGAGTGGTTGTGTGGGTGTGTAAGTGGGTGTGTGAAAGCTTTATGGGTCTGTGAGTGAGTATGTGAGTTGTTTTGAGGGTCTGTGAGTGGGTGTGCGAGTGGCTGCATGAATGTGTGCATGAATATGTGAGTAGGTGTGTGAGTGGCTGTATGGGTGTGTGAGTGAGTGTGTGGGTGTATAAGCGGCTGTATGAGTGTCTGAGTGGGTGTGTGAGTGGTTTTGTGGGTATGTGAGTAGGTGTGTGAGTGGTTGTATGGGTGTGTGGGTGGTTGTCTTGGTGTGTAAGTTTGTGTATAAGTCAGTGTATGAGTGAGTATGTGAGTAGGTGTGTGCATCTGTGAGTATATGTTTTTTTAAATTTGGGTCTGGATCCCCGGTTCCTCCCCGAATCCACCCAAATCCATGAGGATGCAGGGAGAATCTGAAGAGGATCCGGGGAGGATTCACAACTCCTGCCATGGTAAATGAAAAAAGGTTTTTGATCAATTTCTTACCCATGAGGGGTCCCTCACAGACCCTTCCATTAGTCCCATGGGTCATGGTTCCTCTACCGTGACCCCTTCTATCACTTTTTAACGTAATTTTCCCTGCAGGGAACTGAGTTCCGATGAACAAAATGGCGGCCGCTATTTCCTCTCAGGTTGTGACCAGCCAAACACGGCATTGCTGTTGACGCATGAATTCGCGAATCCGAGGAGAATCAGCGAAGGATCCGTGCCTCTATATATACAAATTTGTATTTCTGGTAGTATCTCTAAAACTAATGAACAGATTTACACCAAATCAGAAAAAGGTACTTCTCTGGACCAATATCTACCTTTCTGCCAAATTTGGTGTAATTCCGTTCAGCGGTTCTAAAGTCCCTATGGGAATTAACATGGGGAAAAACGTGTTTTGGGACCCCCCTTTTTCTCGGCCCCCGCTTGACTGATCACCACGAAACTTTCAAGACAGCAACTGAAGGGAGCTCCGTATTTAGAACACTTCGCGAGGATTTGTCAAACTACGGCAAAGTTATTGGAAAAACTAAAAACACTCTTCCTATGGAAACTAGGTCCAAACTATAACTACCTATATATATATATATATATATATATATATATATATATATATATATCACTATTCTTCCGTATCAGGACAATAAATTTCCCCAACAGACGGACACGGACCCAAAGTAAGTGCTCAAATTTTAATTTACTCCATTAGTCGCCATAACGCGTTTCGGCTCTCGCGAGCCTTGTTCACATGACATGACGGAAATACGAGTTGTGTGCATTTTAAAGAAACCTTGCTACCAATTAAAACATCACATGACCTTCAATGAATGGACATAGAAATAGTCTCTAACTAAACATCGGACATTTTGAAAGTATAGAATAACATTTATAACTTGAATGCTACATAATGCCCGTATTTGTTATTTTTAGGTCTCGCCTACGCAGCGCGCATGCGCTGCATAGGAAAGACCTCTTGGAATCAATTCAGTTTTTGCCCTAAAAACATGCGCGCGTTGCATTGCTTTCAATGGCAACGCATGCACGTTTGGCGATTCCCTTGCGGGAGCGAGCGGCGCCATCTGGTACCAATTATCGCGCACGCTCCCGCAAGGGAAACGCTGCGCCTCCCTGCTCTTGGCCGCACTCCCCCACCCCTCCCCTCCCACTTGTGAGCGCGAGCGCTTGTTTCAGTTGAATGTGTCTTTTTCGGCATCCACATGGGGATTAGTGCAACATATTTTGATTGGGAATCGTAAGCTAAACTTTGTTTTGATTTGCTATCAAATCCTCAGTAAGGCTTTTGGTGTACTTCTAATGCTGCCCCAATAGGCAGGAAAGTTCTCAGGCACACAACTAATATACTTCCTTTGTCCATACAACGCTTCGTTAAAAGCATGTACCTCTTCCCCTGCAGTTCTTTATCCATTTTCAGCAGGAGCGGCAAGTCTTTCTTCATACAACGTCGGGACCTGCCCAGGAATCCAAGTAATCTACCCTGTAGTAAAAAACAAGAGGAATTAGGAACGGTCATTGAGAAGGGCGGCCTCCTTACACTGCCAGGGAACAGCAATTTGTGGCATGTTATTACGTTTGAGTTCTGCTTGAAAATAAAGGCCTGCTTTTTAACTTTAACTGTAAAGTCAGTAAAGAATATGGTCCTCATTAAAAAAGTATCCTAAAACTATAACATGGATCGGATGCTTACAGATTAATTGTGGCGTTTACATAGCCCAAAGCATTATTTGTCACGATAACTATAAAAAGTAGTAAACTTGAGATTAATGAAACCTACAGCTCCCTACTCTGCTCCCTAAAGCCACTTCTCATTTATAGAATACCAGTTACATGGCAAGGCTGCCCTTTTTACATTTTAATACCTCTCTGATACATTATTGACTATGATAACGCTCCACTAATTTTCGGGTGCCATATTAGAAATTATAGCAACATGCTCCAAAGACAGAATAACCTGGTGCAATATTGTTTGACCAACTGTTTCAAGGTTTTCATTACATATATTACTTTGGAATTAACACTTAACTGAGATAAAACCTTTAAAATGATGGCCAGTGCTCTAAAATTATTTAGACTTTTTAGTTTACCATTTGGGGTGTATAATACTTTTTACCAGATTGCGCCACACACCACGCTAACTGACCAATAACAAAAATTCACAACATCTAGCAGAATATGGCAATGAAAAAAAACATCTTGTAAATCGGAGTATTCTCATCTAATTAAAAGCTGCGCACGCAGTGGCGGCTAGAGGCATTTGAAAGTGGTAGGGCGAATCCCGGCTCACTCATACATGTCAATAGAGAATAGACCCGAGTCGGGCGGGAGACTCCCGATTTTTTAAGCCAGAAAACGTCTTTATTTTAGGAAGAGACACAATATCAGCTGCTGTGTTTACAGAAGGCCGGCGTTTGTCTTTTCATGGGCCCTGGTAGTACCACCTACATGCATATGCGCACTCTCTGGATGTTGTCAGTAGTCCAGAGTGCCCTCGTCTATGAAGCTGTAGGTGTGCATACGTTTTACACGTTGTGGGCATGCCTCTACGTCGGCAATGAAAAGGAGGCCCTGTCAGGCGCTGAGAGTGCACAGGAGTGCCCCAGGTGCCTACGTGTGTTTTATGTGTAAGCAGTTGGTGTGCACGAGGTTGGCATGGTGATGCATGCCGAGAAACGAAGTCGCCGGCCTGTGCGTGATCCAAATTCAGCACAATTTTATAAGGCCTGATTATCGGCATTGGTGAAGAATGCGTCTTTGTTCCTGTCAGGAGTAGGCAGGCAGTCTTCCTGGACAGAGTATGATGCAGCCTAATGTGTCACCAGCACGTCCGCCACTGAGCATCACAAAATCAAAACAACTTGCATAAATACAGAGAAATGTCAGCAGGGGGAGCCCTAAAATCATGACAATATAAAACAATTGAAACCTAAGAGAAATATAGAAGCATCTGGAAGAGCAAATTTTAAGTAAAAAACTGCAGTGTGTTTAAGTCCAAGATTTCAAGATGCCCAGTGTTAGACGTTCCGTTTCTTTCCCAGTCCTGCTTATTTATTTTCATTTTTGGCTATGCAGTGTTGAGTGCGAAAATCAAAACTACAAGTCCCAGAATGCAAAGGACTAAGCCAGTAGTGGAATTTGAGAACCCTTCTGATTCTAGCTTCCCCACTTTACCACCTTGTGTTGTTGTGCGTAAAATGCTTTTGTGTGTCCCCTTTCCCACAGTTTGACAATGTTGACATTTAAAAACTTGCCGACACAGTAAAAAGGAAACTATTGTGCAGCGGGACATTGACATTAACCGAAACCTTATGCCACATTCCTCGCTCTAGCTAGGGGTGGAGAAAGCACAGCCTGGTAGTGCTCGGTGTTTCATATCAGGTGAAGCACAGGTACTGGTGATATCCAGTGACGATGGTGCAGAATGACTATATACAGGTGCAGATAATGCTACAAAGCGGCCCTGTCATGGGATGGGGCACACCCCCGGGGAGTGAGGCGTTTTCAGGTGCAGGGAGTTTGCTATTGATTGGTTATAAAAACTGTGGAGGGAGCGACATTTTTTTTTTTTGCAGATCTGACGGAGCGCTGTATCCACATCATCTTTGACAGAATCCAAGGTTCATGACCCTTGCTCGATCTGAATTTTTTTTTAGGTCTCGCCTAGCGAATGCAGCGCATGCGCTGCTTCGCCTTGGCGAGACTATTGTTGTCTGTTTGGTGCGCGAAGGAAGACAAAACATGTGCGCGCCCGGACAGGCGATGTGCACGCGCACGCCGTCTCTTCTCTGGCGATGTCAGCTTGGGGCCGGACAGCAGATGTGCACGCACACCTCACGGCGTCTCTTTTTCTCGCGGGCTTGTTCCAAGACAGGGCGCCGCGTGTTTATTTTTGCATTGCGCTTTCACTTTAAAGTGAGTGAAAGTGCCATGCAAAAATAAACAGCGCTGCCTTCCCGCAATGGCGAGCGCTTGTTCTAAGCTTGAGAAATTCTCTGTTATAGAAATTGACATTAAATGTTTTTTTCCTTTGTGCTGTGCAGCTCACGTGTAGACATTGCTTTGTGTTCGGCATGTGCGGTTCTCCTTTGTTTGCAATAAGGCCTTGTGCATGCCTTGAGCCCATAATGCAACATCCGGGATCTGTGAACAGAACTGGGGAACTTTAGACTCAAGGGGATCCTGGGAATCACACTGATGGCTCCTGCTTCACAATCAGTACACTTTCAAATGCGAGTGGGGAAACGTGGTTTCATAGTTATTCTAATTATACACATCCTTTTTTTTGTGAGGAACAGTTTTCATGTGTTTTACGGGTGCCCGTGTTTTCCTGCTTGCAGAAATTGTCGGCAAGTGGATTGTCGCTTCTGAGGTTTCTTCTCTCTGTTGTGCGCATCTTGACAAGGGCTGTAATGTTCAGCTTGCCTGTGTCCCAGCGCATACTAAGACAGCTCGGTGTGTTGACAGCCAGCTGCACAGATGTGTGTGAAAGCTGCGGGATACGAGTATAAATCCGACGTGGCCCACTCTGCACCCAGTCCGGGCTTTGCTCGGAGAGTTTTTTTCTTTAACTCTTTTTTTTTTTTTGGTAGGGGAACGAAGAGATTTAATAGGACAAAGGCAGGTAGTGGACTGCAGAGAGAGATGGCCACAGGCTATTAGCCTAAAATGTCTGCTTGACAGATGGAACTGCTTAGAGACTATCATGCAATGTTTGGGGATTTTTTTTTCCCCTCAGACTTTCCGTCTGATTCAGTATTTGTTTTTCACAGCCACTTTCACAGGCATGTGGCGGAAACACTACTGCGCGCGAGGAGGCTTTGCACAGAATACCTTGTGCAGGGTTTTACAGAGGCAGGGAGTGCAGTGTCAGATAGCGCCTCAGCTGAGGTGAGAACAAGAGTCCAGGAAAATCCGATGGTTCCCACTCCTTATATAACTAAACACAGAAGCTGGTGACTGCGAGCGCCTTGACTTCACAGGTAGCGAGACAGTGTACATTAACTGGAACCTAACATAGGGAGAATATTTTTTAAACTAAAGTTTGCCAAGAAACGCAATCCGGCGTTTCAAAAGCGGTAACATTGTCCAGATAGTTTATTTAGCACCTGCAACTGCTTTCTATGTACAGCTTGCGATTCACGAACTGGAACACTGTAGGGCTGACTCACCCTTTCATCATTCTGAAGTGATTCCTGAATTCATTAGATGAGGACCTTGGGATAAATATGATATCTTAATTTTTGTAGTACTACTAAGAAGAAAATTTACAGGAGCGAGTGCTGGATCACAAAAACAATTTATTATGATTTCAGTTTACACAATATATTTTTAGGTAAAAAATAAAACATACTGTACAAATAGCCAGCTAACGCTGCAGTAAATCACTAGTAGTGATTTAGCTCACACAGTGTGTGTTCCTTCATTGTTATTAATGCCTTATGTTTTCCGAGTAACTTTAAACAAGGTCCGTGACACAGCCAGGATTGACACGTTGGATATAGCAGCTGCGATTCTACCGTGATTTATTAAAGGAAAAGGGTGACGCTTATTACGAGTGGTAATAGGTCTTCTTCTTCGTCTTCTTTTCATCATCATCATTAATTATTATTATTTTATTGGTTGCCTTTGCACAGATTTATATTAGAAAAAAAACAATTTATTTGCGTGCTTTGAAACTTACAAGCCAGACGCCCACTCTTTTGCCTTTCACTTTAGTAATAGAAGAAGACATTCTGAGGACCAAAGCGCACGTTTAGCAAAATACAGGAAATGCTGCTATAAACACATATATTTTCCTTTCTGCATGTTTCTCTCCTGATTGCCGACAGATGCCTTTATGGAACACACGCGTCGCCAATCAGGGCTTTGACGAATCTGCTTTCATATTGCAGTTATCTGCACTTTATGCTTGAAAAACAACTCACATTTAACACAAAAAGCACGAACACGCACGCACGAGGGGTTGACACAGATTTCTTACAGCGCTGAGAGGCGATGGACGTGTAGTACAGTAGATTGCTTGTATCATTTGTTATTATTTGCCTATGAGTGTCTGAGTTTTCTCCCAAACAACGAGTTGCGGCTTCTAACAGGGAGGAGATGTCTGGCAACACTTCCTCTTACTGTACTGGAAATGAAGCCACCTTTTCTGGTACAGTATTGACTCATTCATGAGACTGAAGGACCGGTTGGCCAAATAATCTTAGGCAAATTGATCTATCCATTCAATTCTGGGTATTGAAATGGATGTGCTCAGGTGGGAATTCCAGTTAACCAGTAACAACTGGCTTCTTCTGGATTCTGTTGTGGCCCATGAGGTTTAGACCATTACCTTCTCATCACTTTTTCATCCCAGTCCTTAAGTCATGAGGAGTGTCCACACCCGGAGACAGTCAGCCTGCTGCCTATCTAAACAAGCATTGGCATAGCCAATAGGTCTCGCCTTTGGGACCTTATAAGTATTTAATTATGCAGCACAATATCCTTGGTGCAACATCAACTGTTGCATGGCTAAACACTTATAATGTCCCAAAGGCGAGACCTATTGGCTATGCCAATGCTTGTTTAATATTGTTACATTTTTATACTAAAAATAAACAACCTGCGTTGCAATGTCGCCGGTCATATTATGATGGGGAGAGACAACCCAATGTGCAAAAATGTGCTAAAGTGCAAAAACCAATGTATGATAATAAAATACCTTGGAGGAATTTAAAAGTTACTACAAGTAGAGAGCTGAGATGTACTTTAACGCTCTCTGTATGATGATTAACTATATGGACACCAGATCGGATCACCCTCATACAGGTGTATCACTAATAGGGCTACGATGTATTTACAAGTTATGTCAATTGGATATATACAGTGCCAAATAGACCTGAACGATATCTGTTTCAAAATCACAGGTAGCGATAGGCATGATAGATAACAGAATATCATCTATACCATATTCCATCTAGGCAAACATGGCCTGTTGATCTAACTGATGTGTCCAGCTAAATACCATAAGTGACAAAGTGCAAAAAGTGCTATGCAATTGTTGAAGTAAAAAGGATGCTGAACAGAGATTCCATATATATAACTCACGATGGGATAAAAAGGTAAAAATACCAAGATCTCTTTGTGGATGCAAGACTAATTTGAAACATAATTGTGCCATCGATTGCCTGTATCATTCTGGTACATGTTACCTATTGGTCTGTTGAATCTGTACGAAAGTACACATTCAATAATAAAGTGCAAAATTTGCTGAATAAAAGTTAAAGTGCAAATGTGCTGTTTAAAGGTGCCTTATATGAATCATATTATAGTATAAACATTGTTCATAGGTTGAAACAGATACTATTCAATAAATACATAAGTAAATACAAATATAAATATGAGAATATATCAAAATATAGTATCAATTGATAATAAATATGTATATAAATATATAAATATATCAGTATAAATACATATAAAATATACACCCAAATGCATTAAAGGGAGAGTAGATAAAATACAATATGACAAATATAAAACACCAAATAAGTTGATCTACCCATGGAAGTGAAGACCAAACCTATATACAGCAAGGCACAGTAATATCGAAAACAGACCTAAGACCACATTGTACCTACTCGTCATGGTGTGATAAAATTTATGTTTAGAGACATGTGTAAAGATCCTCTGTGACATTGAGACCTCCTGGACTTTTTGTATCTAGTTGCAAAATGTATCTAGTCTCCAGCTTTCTTAACTTATGGTCTCTGTCACCACCACGTCTACTGGGTGATATGGTGTCAATCACAAAGTAGCTAAGGCCCTTATTGTTAGATTGATGGAATTCCCTAAAGTGACGAGCCACTGGGTAAGTATTGTCCTGATTTGTGATTGCACGAAGATGTTGGAGAACCCGTTTGTGGACTGGGAGTTTGGTGCTGCCTATGTACCTAAGGCCACACGGGCACAAAAGAACATAGACTGCAAATTCAGTCTTACATGTCAAAAGTTTTTGGATTTTGGATTCCCTATCACTAAACGGAGTGGAATATGTGCTGGTATTAACACCATGAATACATGCTTTACAGGTCTTACATTTATAGAAACCCTTATGCGTCTGTAACCACGTGGTATTCTCAATGATTTCAGGATTGGTAGTGACTAAACTATCTCTCATTGAAGGAGCTTTGCTGTAAGTGATGGACACCCTCTGCGGTAGCAGGGGTCCAATCACCGGGTCATTGAGGACAAGAGGCCAATTTGATTGTATAATTTTTTGAATAGCCTTATGTTGTCGACTGAAACCCAATATCATACGAAACTCATTGGAAATCTGGGTTGGCTCTGAGATGTTTGCAGCTGTATGAGATTGTTTATCTTTGAGAAGGTCACCTCTGGTCATATTCATAGATTTTGATATGGCCTGATTGATAATATTGACAGTATAACCTCTCTCTAAGAATCTAGATTTACTAAGATTCTGAGCTTTTTTAAGATCAATATCATTGCTGCATATCCGTCTGATGCGTAGCATCTCGCCATATGGTATGCTATTGATCAAATGACGAGGATGTGAGCTGTGCGCATGTAAGGTAGAGTTGCCTGCTGTTTCCTTTCTATACAAACAAGTCTCCACCCTATTATTAAGGATGTAGACTTGTGTGTCCATATATATATATTACCTACTGGCGGTCGCCAGTAGGTAGTTATAGTTAGGACCTCGTTTCTATTCAAAAAGCGTTTTTTCTTTTGCCAATATCTTTGGCGCCGGTTGACGAATCTTCGCAAAATTTTCAAAACTAATGGAGCGCTCCAGTCAGCTCCTGTCTTGAAAGTTTCGGGGTGATTCGTCAAGCGGGGGCCGAGAAAAAAGGGGGATCCCAAAACACGTTTTCCCTATTTTAATTTCCATAGGAACTTTTGTCGCGGCTACAGCCCGATCTGCTGAACGGAATTACACCAAATTTGGCAAAAAGATAGCTCTTGGTTCAGAAAGCGACCTTTTTTTTAAATGGTGTAAATCCGTTGAGTAGTTCCTGAGAAATTAAAAAAAGAAAACTTTCGATATCTGAGCACCGAGGAGGAGTCGCGACTCCTCCCGAGCACGAGCTTCACTTTGATTGGCTGCCAACACTCCAAACCAGGAAGTGTTGGCAGCCATCTTGTGACTCGGTAACCGAGTCACAAGAAAAAGAGTGAAAAAAGGTTGAAAAACAAGAAAAGGGGGCAGGGTAGAAACACCCTGACCCCCTAGGCCTGCTCAGGGGTCCCACAGGGACCCCCAGGCCCCAAAAAAAGCATTTTTTTAAAAAAACGGCCGAATTCGCGCTGGGTGCGCGAATCCGGATGAGAACATTTTAAAAAAACAAAGCGCGGGCTTCGTTTTCTATGAGCCCCCGGGTGGGCCAGGTCCCGGGGGCAATCACCAATTAATATGCGGGGGCCCGCAGGGCCCGCGGGGACCCCCGCAGCCCCGGGGACCATTACCTCCCCGGGGCTTAGTTAATTGAAGGTGGGGGCAAGCGGCCCCCCGCAGCCCCGGGGACCGCCACCTCCCCGGGGCTTTTAATAATTATAAGCGGGGGCATCGCGGCCCCCCAAGACGTGGGGACCGCCACCTCCCCGGGGCCCAAATAGAATTAAAAAGTGTGTGGGGGGGCTCCTGCCCCTCCCCACACTGCCCCGGGGACCACCACCTCCCTGGGGCATTTAATATGCTAATATGGGGGTCCGTTACGAACCCCGGGCCCCGGGGACCACCACCTCCTCTGGGCTTTAGAAATGTTGGGAGGGGGGCCGCGCGGCCCCCCTCCAGGAGCCCTTGATGGCCCTGGGGACCGCCACCCCCCAGGGCCAGCTCCTGCAATGTCCCGGGTGCCCACCCCCGTGACATTGCTGTTTGCTATGGTTTTTGGAAGCGAGAGCAGGAAACCTGCTCTCGCTTCCAAAAACAAAAGCAGAATTGCTTTTGCACAAGGGGAGCTGCATGTCAGCATCTCCCCTTGTGCAAAAGCAATGCTGGCTCCTGCAGGCGCGGGGAGCCGGTGGGACTGTGGGGGCATTGGGGCTCCCCTACGGTCCCCAACAGTGAGGCCAGGCCCTGGGGGATGGGGTCCCCGGGGCCAGAAGTGGCCAAGGGAAGGGGGGGCCACACTGCCCCCCTCCCTAATTTAACAAATACATTTTTATTTTTTTTAAAACATCGAGGCACAGCCCCGGGGGATGGGGTCCCCGGGGTAATAATGGCCTCAGGAGAGGGGCCACGCAGCCCCCCTCCTTACACATAATTTTAAAAAAAGTATTCTCTATGTGGCCATGCTCCGGGGGATGGGGTCCCCGGGGCCAAAATCGGCCATGGGAGGGGGGCCGCGCGCCCCCCCCCTCCCGTTTAAAAAAAAAAATGCTCAGGCCCTGGGGGATGGGGTCCCCAGTGCCCAAAAATAATAAAGGGAAGGGGGGGCCACACAGCCCCCCTTCCAAAGAACAAAAATTTTAAAAAGCCGGGCGCACTTCTGGTGGGGCGATGAGGTCCTCTTGTGTCCTGAGGACCTCAGGACACAAGTGGACTTCATCCTCCGAGTAGCAGTGTACCAGGAGCCGTGTTTGCAGAGTGGTGTAAAAAGGGGGCGTGGCCTCAGACCACCTCTCTGCAATCCAGCTGTGTGGTACTTACTGGAGGTACCTGGTGGGCTAGTTGGCCCCCAGGGACCCTCAGTATTCAAGGGGACTTAATACCCCAACTTAGAACACGCCAGGGGGCGCGCTTGCAGAGTGGTGGAGAAAGGGGGCATGGCCTGTGTCCACCTCTCAGCAATCCCACTGTGTGGGGCTTACTGGAGGTAAGAGGTAGGCTAGTTGGCCCCTAAAGGACCCCCAGCAGCAAAGGGGACTTCAATCCCCATCCAAGAGCGCGCCAGGGAGCGCGTTTGCAGAGTGGTGGGCA
Source organism: Calotriton arnoldi (assembly GCA_963921515.1). NCBI lineage: Eukaryota > Metazoa > Chordata > Amphibia > Caudata > Salamandridae > Calotriton > Calotriton arnoldi. Next base: position 2,296,350 of record CAWUFW010001780.1, read on the forward strand.
AAGGGGGCGTGGCCTGTTATGAGAACTTAGCAATCCTGCTGTGTGGTACTTACTGGAGGTAATAGGAGGGGTAGTTGGCCCCCAAGGATGTCCTTGGGGGCCAAGTACCCCTCTTGTTACCTCCAGTAAGTCCCACACAGTAGGATTGCTAAGTCGTCTTTGGAGGCCATGCCCCTTTTCTCGACCACTCTGCAAACGCGCCTCCTGGCAGACTACGGGATGGGGTTTGAAGTCCACTTTACTCCTGAGGGACTTTGGGGGGCAAGAAGCCCTTCTGGTACCTCCTGTAAATCCTACGCAGCGAAATTCTTGAGCGCTGGTCGGAGGCCCAGCACCCTTTCTTCAGCACTCTGCAAACGCGACTACTAGTTAAAGAAGTGTTTGCAATGTAATAGGTTTCGCATTTGCGAGAGTTAGAGCTATTGGCGTTGTAAATGTAAACGTTTTTTACTAATGTTTTTTGGAGTGGAGTGGATGTACGTTGTGTGTGGTGGAATTATGTGGTATGTTGTGCAGTGAAATTATGTGGATAGAAAGTATGTGGTATTTAGTGTATAGGAATTATGTAGAGTGGGATTATGTGTTATGGAGAGTAATTATGTGGTATTGTAGTCTGTGTTGTGGAGTGGTAACCTCCGGTTTAGTCTTCCTTGTTTCTATAGAAGCTCAACTATGAACTCAGTGAGACAAAAAAAGAAGGAATCACTGAGGAGCACTTGTAGACCTAGTCAGAGGTATGAGCAGGGCCACTGGAATTATGCGACTGTTTGGCTGCACTGAGTTTCGCACAATTATACATTTTTCGCATTAGCCACATAATCCATCATCTGCTCCCTAATCTGCAGATTTGAACAAAAGAAGCCTTGTTTCTGGCTCAAACGTTACAAAAAATGCAGCGACAAGTGTTACAGCGTGGTAGAAGGCCCTTTGCAAACCTAGAATGGTCACCTGTTACTTATTGCTAAATGTGGGTGTTAAATTGGTACTAATGGTGTGCAAGCCACTCTTGCTTCTTTCTGCGCCTCTCGCATCTTTCTGCATTTCTGTTGCTTCTTTCTGCACATTTCTTTCTTTTTCTGCACTTCTCTTGCCTCTTTCTGCACATCTCTTCTACTTTCTGCACCTCTCTTCCCTCTTTCTGCATGTCTGTTGCCTCTTTCTGCACCTCATTTGCTTCTTTCTGTACCCCTCTTGCCTCTTTCTGCACCCTTCTTCCCTCTTTCTGCACCTCTCTTGCCTTTTTCTGTATCCCTCTTATGTCTTTCTGCACCCTTTTTGCGTCTTTCTGCACCTCTGTTACTTAATTCTGCACTTCTCTTCCTTCTTTCTGCACCTATCTTGTGTCTTTCTGCACCTCTCTTGCCTCTTTCGGCACCTCTGTTGCTTCTTTCTGCACTTCTCTTGCTCTTTCTGCACCCTTCGTGCCTTTTTTTGCACCTCTGTTGGTTCTTTCTGCACTTCTCTTGCTTTTTTCTGCACCTCACTTGCCTCTTTCTGCACTTCTCTTGCTTCTTTCTATACCTCTGTTGCTTCTTTCAGCAATTCTCTTGCCTCTTTTGGCACTTCTCTTCCTTCTTTTTGCACCCCTCCGGCCTCTTTCTGTACCTCTCTTGCCTCTTTGTGCACCCCTCCTACCTTTTTCTGCACCCCTCTTGCCTCTTTTTGCACCTCTGTTGGTTCTTTCTGCACTGCTCTTGCTTCTTTCTGCACCTCACTTGTCTCTTTCTGCACTTCTCTTGCTTGTTTCTGCACCTCTTTTGTGTCTTTCTGCACCTCTGTTGCCTCTTTCTGCACTTCACTTGCTTCTTTCTGCACCTCTCTTGCCTCTTTCGGCACCTCTGTTAATTCTTTCTGCACCCCTCCTGCCTCTTTCTGCACCCCTCTTCCCTATTTGTGCACACCCCTCTTCCCTATTTGTGCAACTCTCTTGCCTCTTTCTACACCTCTCTTCCCTCTTTCTGCACCACTCTTGCCTCTTTCTGTACCTCTGTTGCTTCTTTCTGCACTTCTATTCCTTCTTTCTGCACCCCTCGTGCCTCTTTCAGCACCTCTGTTGCTTCTTTCTGCACTCCTCTTCCTTCTTTCTGCACCCCTCGTGCCTCCTTCTGCACCTCTGTTGCCTCTTTCAGCACCTCTGTTGGTTCTTTCTGCACTGCTCTTGCTTCTTTCTGCACCTCACTTGCCTCTTTCTGCACTTTTCTTGCTTCTTTCTACACCTCTGTTGCTTCTTTCAGCAATTCTCTTGCCTCTTTCTGTACTTCTCTTGCTTGTTGCTGCACCTCTCTTGCATCTTTCTGCACCTCTGTTGCCTCTTTCTGCACTTCACTAGCTTCTTTCTGCACCTCTCTTGCCTCTTTTGGAACCTCTGTTGCTTCTTTCTGTACCCCTCCTGCCTCTTTCTGCACCCCTCTTCCCTATTTGTGCAACTCTCTTGCCTCTTTCTACACCTCTCTCCCCTCTTTCTGCACCACTCTTGCCTCTTTCTATACCTCTGTTGCTTCTTTCTGCACTTCTCTTGCCTCTTTCTGCACCCTTCGTGCCTCCTTTTGCACCTCTGTTGCTTTTTTCTGCACTTCTCTTGGTTCTTTCTGCACTGCTCTTGCCTGTTTCTGCATCCCTCTTGCCTCTTTGAGCACCTCTTTTGCTTCTTTCTGCACTTCTATTGCCTCTTTATGCACCTCTCTTGCTTCTTTCTGAACCTCACTTGCCTCTTTCAGCACCTCTGTTGCTTTTTTCTGCAGATCTCTTGCCTCTTTCTGCACCTCACTTGCGTCTTTCAGCACCTCTGTTGCTTTTTTCTGCAGATCTCTTGCCCCTTTCTGCACCCCTCTTTTCTCTTTCTGCACCTCTCTTGCCTCTTTCTGCATCCCTGTTCCCTGTTTCTGCACCTTTCCTGCCTGTTTCTGCACATCTCTTGCCTCTTTCTGTACCTCTGTTACCTCTTTCTGCAGTTCTCTTGCTCTTTCTGCACCCTTTGCGTCTCTTTCAGCACCTCTGTTGGTTCTTTCTGCTCTGCTCTTGCTTTTTTCTGCACCTCACTTGCCTCTTTCTGCACTTCTCTTGCTTCTTTCTACACCTCTGTGGCTTCTTTCAGCAATTCTCTTGCCTCTTTCTGCACTTCTCTTCCTTCTTTCTGCACCCCTCTGGGCTCTTTCTGTACCTCTCTTGCCTCTTTGTGCACCCCTCCTACCTTTTTCTGCACCCTTCTTGCCTCTTTTTGCACCTCTGTCGGTTCTTTCTGCACTGCTCTTGCTTCTTTCTGCACCTCACTTGCCTCTTTCTGCACTTTTCTTGCTTCTTTCTACACCTCTGTTGCTTCTTTCAGCAATTCTCTTTCCTCTTTCTGAAGTTCTCTTACCTGTTTCTGCACACCTCTTGCCTCTTTCTGCACCCATCTTCCCTCTTTGTGCAACTCACTAGCCTCTTTCTACACCTCTCTTCCCTCTTTCTGCACCACTCTTGCCTCTTTTTGTACCTCTGTTGCTTCTTTCTATACTTTTCTTGCCTCTTTCTGCACCCTTCGTGCCTCTTTCAGCACCTCTGTTGCTTCTTTCTGCACTTCTCTTGGTTCTTTCTGCACTGCTGTTGCCTCTTTCTGTATTCCTCTTGCCTCTTTGAGCACCTATTTTGCTTCTTTCTGCACTTCTCTCTCCTCTTTCTGCACCCCTCTTGCCTCTTGGTGCACTTCTAATGCTTCTTTCTGCACTTCTATTGCCTCTTTCTGCACCTGCCTAGCTTCTTTCTGCAGCTGACCTGCCTCTTTCAGCACATCTGTTGCTTTTTTCTGCCGATCTCTTGCCTCTTTCTGCACCTCACTTGCCTGTATCAGCACCTCTGTTGCTTTTTTCTGCAGATCTCTTGCCTCTTTCTGCACCCCTCTTTTCTCTTTCTGCACCTCTCTTGCCTCTTTCTGCACCCTGTTCCCTCTTTCTGCACCTCTCTTGCCTCTTTCTGTACCTCTGTTGCCTCTTTCTGCACTTCTCTTGCTCTTTCTGTACCCTTCGTGCCTCTTTCAGCACCTCTGTTACTTCTTTCTGCACTTCTCTTCCTTCTATCTGCACCTCTCGTGCCTCTTTCAGCACGTTTGTTGCTTCTTTCTGCACTCCTCTTCCTTCTTTCTGCACCCCTCGTGACTCCTTCTGCACCTCTGTTGCCTCTTTCAGAACCTCTGTTGGTTCTTTCTGCACTGCTCTTGCTTCTTTCTGCACCTCACTTGCCTCTTTCTGCACTTCTCTTGCTTGTTTCTGCACCTCTCTTGCATCTTTCTGCACCTCTATTGCCTCTTTCTGTACTTCACTAATTCTTTCTGCACCTCTCTTGCCTCTTTCGGCACCTCTGTTGCTTCTTTCTGCACCCCTCCTGCCTCTTTCTGCACCCCTCTTCCCTATTTGTGCAACTCTCATGCCTCTTTCTACACCTCTCTTCCCTCTTTCTGCACCACTCTTGCCTCTTTCTGTACCCTTTGTGCCTCTTACAGCACCTCTGTTGCTTCTTTCTGCACTTCTCTTGCCTCTTTCTGCACCCTTTGTGCCTCTTACAGCACCTCTGTTTCTTCTTTCTGCACTTCTCTTCCTTCTTTCTGCACCTCTGTTGCCTCTTTCAGCACCTCTGTTGGTTCTTTCTGCACTGCTCTTGCTTCTTTCTGCACCCCTCGTTCCTCCTTCTGCACCTCTGTTGCCTCTTTCAGCACCTCTGTTGGTTCTTTCTGCACTTCTCTTCCTTCTTTCTGCACCCCTCGTTCCTCCTTCTGCACCTCTGTTGCCTCTTTCAGCACCTCTGTTGGTTCTTTCTGCACTGCTCTTGCTTCTTTCTGTACCTCACTTGCCTCTTTCTGCACCTCTCTTGCTTCTTTCTACACCTCTGTTGCTTCTTTCAGCAATTCTTTTGCCTCTTTCTGCACTCTTCTTCCTTCTTTCTGCACCCCTCCTGCCTCTTTCTGTACCTCTCTTTCCTCTTTGTGCACCCCTCCTACCTTTTTCTGCACTCCTCTTGCCTCTTTTTTCACCTCTGTTGGTTCTTTCTGCACTGCTCTTACTTCTTTCTGCACCTCACTGGCCTCTTTCTGCACCCCTGTTCCCTGTTTCTGCGCCTTTCCTGCCTGTTTATGCACCTCTTTGCATCTTTCTGCATCTCTGAGTTAGAGGTAATTTTAATCCCCCTGCCCTATTATGTACTAGGGCCTTACAGGGGAGGTCATGCCAATCACAGGGGTACCCTAACCCATAGTGTACCCTAGTGTATGTAGGTGTTTTCACTGTATTCTAAGTGTCTTTCAGCATAGCACTGGCTCCGGGCCTGGTTAGTCAGAGTCAGTTACCACCAGTACCAGTCAGTAAAAAGTTGGGGGCACAGGATGACTTTGCAACAAGGCCTTTCTCTGCACCTCTGTTGGTTCTTTCTGCATATCTCTTGGTTCTTTCTGCACTTTTCTTCGTCTTTCTGGACGTCTGTAGCCTTTTTCTGCATTTCTCTTTCTTCTTTCTGTGCCTTTCTTCCTCTTTCTTCACATGTCCTCTCTCTGTAGGCATAGTTAGAAATTATCATTTAAAAAACCTTAGAAATTCACTGAAAAAACCATAGGTTTCATGGACGTTATAGTTTGAAATTATCATTTAAAAAACCTTTGAAATTCACTGAAAAAACCATAGGTTTCAGGGACGTTATAGTTAGAAATTAGCATTTAAAAAACCATAGAAATTCACTGAAAAAAACCATAGGTTTCAGGAACGTTATAGTTAGAAATTAGCATTTAAAAACCTTTGAAATTCACTAAAAAACCATAGGTTTCAGGGACATTATAGTTAGTTGGACATTTCACTCGTACAAAACCAGAGAAATTCGTCCGTTATAGTTAGTTGAGCTAACTATAACTCGCGCCCCCGCAATGCACTGCTGATGACGTCACATATTACATCATTCATGACATGGTCAGTGACATCACTGATGACATCACTGATGACATCTCAAATGACATCATTGATGACATCACTGATGACATCATCCATGTGATAATCTGATGCACCTCCTCACACTCTAATATAACCTTTGATACACCCACTCTAAAATGCAGACTACCATTTTCGAAACCATAGACACACCAATGCCAGTTACTACATACCCACTCACTGATTCCTAGGTCTACACACACGTCCACTCATTCACCCATACAGTCATTCATACATGCAGTCACTTATCAATACAGCATTATCATTTGCACTCATACACCTATACAGACACTCACACATCGCCACTCATCCATAGAGTTACTCACACACCTAGTCAATCATGCAAAGAATCATTCACACTCCCATTTACTCACCTATACAGTTATACACACACCACCTCACTTATTCATACAGATACTAACACGTACTTACTCTCTTTTACAATCACTGATACAAGCACACACTCATCCATACAGCCACTCTCACAATCACTCACTCTCACATATAGTGATGTATATACTCCAACACTCACATATACTGCCTTTCACATATGTAGTTACTCACACATGTACCACTGAGACATCCATTCACTCACCAACACACCCATACACACACTCACCCACCCATACAGCCCTTCACAGATGCACTCTTGAACCCATACACCCAGTGAATTACCCACTCACACATCTATGTACAGAGTCACATCCCCCCACCCACCCACCCAGACACTCAGGCACCCATACAGATACTCAGACAACCAATCAATAACCCATATAGACACTCATGTAGCTACTCACCAACCCATGCAGCCGCTTACACACCAACTGACAGACTGATTCAGACATTTACACAGTTTTATTCAGTAAGACACGTTTAATCACTCACTTATACAGTCAGTCACGCACCTACTAAATCATCCATTCAGACACTCATACACCCACTCATACTTCAATACACCTTGGAATATATATATATAAAACATATTTAAACTTTACAGAAACACACAGTCACTGGATAATGTCATCGGGGATGTCATTTGAGATGTCATCATTGATGTCGTCAGTGATGTCACTGACCATGTCATGAATGATGTAATATGTGACGTCATCAGCAGTGCATTGCGGGGGCGCGAGTTATAGTTAGCTCAACTAACTATAACAGCTGAATTTCTCTGGTTTTGTACGAGTGAAATGTCCAACTAACTATAACGTCCCTGAAACCTATGGTTTTTTCAGTGAATATATATATATATATATATATATATATATATATATATATATACACACACACATATGGTTAGGTCTGCTTTTCCATAGATGGAACGCTTTTTTGTTTGCTAATTACTTTGGCCCCGTTTGATGAATCTTCACGAAACTTCCCTCAAAAAAGGTTCATCGACCTTAGCTCCTTCCTGCAAAGTTTCGGGGTGATCCGTGAAGTGGGGGCTGAGAAAAAAGGGGGGTCCAAAAACATAAAATCTTCATGCATTTTCAATAGACTTCTTTATGCAGGGCTACAGGAAAAACTACTGAACGGAATTACACCAAATTTGTCAGTAAGCTAGACCTTGGTCCGCAGATTGAGCTTTTTGCGATTCGTGTAATTTGTTCTGTAGTTTTTGAGAAATTAAGGGTGAAAAATAATTGTTTATTCTGGCAGTTAGACTGGCGAGATTCTGCTATCCTCTCACAAGAGCGCAAAATCAAAAATGGAGCCCTGTGATTGGTTGAGAGGCACATTTTTCCCATGAGCCTTCATGCTCTTGCAGGAACGAGAGGCTTCAGAGAGTCCCGCGAGAGCGAGCCCTCTGATTGTCTGGCTGTTGGACTGTTAGAAATATAATGGCTGCCATTACTGTTTACTGTTAAAAATTGGAGCTATTGTTGAAATGAAGTAAAAAAGTTATATAAGGGGCAGCAGAAAGGCATGCTATCCCTCTAGATTTAGAGAAGAGGTGTCTAAGGGATAACTACTGTGAAGAAAAATAAATGTGTATTGTTTTTAACTAATTTCTACGATCTTGCTGGACTCTCGTGGGATCGTGAATTGTAAAAAGGATCTGATGGGATGTTACTGGGGACACATGGTCCAGCAGGAGTCAGACGAGGCGATTTCACGCGCGGTTGTGGGCCGCGTTGAGGGGCCGTGTTGAGGCAAGGCAAGGCAGAGGCAGGGAAGCTCGCAAGGACCACCAAAGACCGTCAAAGGTTCCTGAAGGCAAGTGCGGACAGCAGGGAATGAGCGGGCGGGCGTAGCTGCAGTACTTTCCAGGCGAGCTGCTACCTGCCATATTCGAGCCCGTTTTTGGCCAGTCAAGGACCCACCCCAGAAGCCTTCCTTGCACCCCTCTTGTCTGCAGCAGAAAATCTGAAAATAATAAAAAGTCATTCCACATTTTACCCTCTATGCTGCTGCAGAAATAATCTTCCTAGTGCGTTGGGACTTGTGCTCTATTTTTGTTATCATGCTTGTGCTCCAAACGCTACTCAACATTGATCACCTCACAAAGGAGTGGGGTGGAGCATGTGCTTCAAGGAGCAGACTTCCATTCCAGCTTTGGCGTCAGGAAAAATGTCCATTGTAAGGGAGGGCGGGAGACATGAATGAGACATGGAATTTGAACATGAATGCAACGTGTCCGCTGCGAACGCTGGCACTGGGCGAGGACAAGGCTGCATTGGAGTATTGGTTTAGCGGATCGACCGCAGTTGTAATTTGCAAACCTGGTGCTTCGTTACATCTCGGCCTGGACTGCTCTCGGTCCACTGTTCCTCCGTCCCACTGCCTCAGAACTGCCTTAGAACTACCTTAGAACTGCTTCAGAAACCACCTCAGAACTGCCTCAGAACCTCAGTGTCTCAGCCCTAGTCTGGACCTAGTAATTATTTAATTTCTTACTGCTTTTTCTAGCTACAGCCTCAGCCATAGCCATAGCCCATGACTCTCTGCTGCTGTTTAAGCATAGCTGGTCTTTCACCACTGTTTTTTAGTCTGAAAAATTGGCCAAACTGGGCAAAAGAGGTGCAAAAGTGCATAGGTGTCCTCGTTCTTGTCCTTGATTTTGAACTCAATCCCTGACCTTGACCTGCTGTGATCATCTGCAGATTGGCACAAGCATTGCAATTGTAGCTGGTTGCAGGGAGTGTAACCTGTGACCCCTGCGGAAGCGGCCCAGTAAGTTTTCGGTGCAGCTTGCGGAGTATGTCCGTTGGCCCCGCCCATATCCACCACCAGAGTACCGCACAGTCCTGTGTGATTCAGTTGACCTCATAGAGGTCCAGGTCTTGGGTCAACATGGCTCTTGTGTTATCACATTACTTGCTCCCATTTGTTTTTTTGATACATCAGAAGCTCGAGCCAAGTGTTCATTTCTCCTGGACTGGAGTGTGATTAAGATTGAGAATAGTCTGTATAGAGGGTAGATGCCCTCTAGATGCTTGCGATCCGGTTGGCTAATTACATTTGCAGGGCCACCATTAGAGCTTACCTCTGGATCAGCTGGAAGCATATCTGATCGCTCTAGTTCCCCTAAATTACTTAAAACCATCAAGCGAAAGAAGCCCCAAGACCATCTGTGCCTTTTGAAATCTCATCCTACGGTATTAGCTATGTTCACCAAGGGTTTGAGGAGCAAAATAGTACAGACTAACGAAGAGGGGATGTCCCCTAGTGTGGCTAATGTGTATTAGGTGAGCACTGATATGGTCATTTAACAATTGTTAGTTCCGCACCAGAGAAAGTTTATTGCGCAGAACTTGGTGGAAACCCCTGTTTTAACTCAACCGATCCAGCCTATTGAACAACAAATATATTGGTTGAAGATATGGAAATGGACATGGAAGATGCTAAGGCTAATTTTGAAATAAAAGATGTTGGTAAAAAGCCGTTGCCTGAATCTGTGATTTCGCTGAAGCCAATGAGCTCAGAGATTATACCTGGCATTGTAAATGTGGCAGAGTCAAATTCAGGATTGTCTTCACTCAGAGAGTTGTCTCAGATGCCCCAGAACGATCACTGTGGGGTAGAATGCAGTTTGGACCTTGGGGATTTAGAGGACATTACACTACCGGATATTGCTATACCCATGGGGAAAAACCAATTAATGGAGGCCAACTTAAAATCACCGACTGCTCAATAATTAGCTTTGAGACTGTCAATGGATTGTCCTGCTAGTTGCCCATGAATGCCAGCTTTGTATAGGAGTACTCCTTCAAGTGTTTTTCTCTCTCGTTCATTGGGGCTATCGAATTCTGAGGCGACTCTAAGGAAAGGGGCACATGACATAAGGTAGCTAATGATAGAGGGTGTAAATGGGAATGAGGGTGTAAATGAGAATAGGGGAGGGAGGGACTATTCCGATATATTAAGTGCCTTAGAGAGGATTCTGTCATCAATTTTAACTTTGTTAAAAAAATATACTGGTCACTCTGACCACGTGTTGGATGTACTGTCCCTGATTTTGGTGGGTGTGCAGCACCTCACATCTACCGGTACCCACCGAAGAAAAGCGGAAACGGGTATTGATTTGAATACTCTGGCTTCCCAGACTAACATAGTGGTAAGGGAAATGGGAGTCGAAGTGGGAACTTGTGGTGACTCTGGAGTTCCCTCAGTCGGGCAGGTTGGGGATATCATAGCATTAAATAATATGTCTTGCACTGCCCCCCAAAATCAGTTGTCTGTGGATAATCACCTGTTCGTTGTAGCAAGTGAAAATACAAAGAGTTCAGCACTTAAGAATTCCTCATCTATTTATCCAATTTTTAAAAAAGGAATCTCCAGTACATCTGGTGACCCAGCCTTTACATCTGCACCCTCTTTTATTAAACAGTCTATGGTTGAAACTGTATTTGATCTCCCTGGGGAGGGTGCCTCTCAATCTGAGTGTAATGGGGTAAAAGCACAGAAGGGAAAGAAGAAAAAGTACCGGCGTATTACAAAACGTAAACCCAAAAAATTGAGGTTTTTTGAGGCCCCGGCAGAACCTAATAATGCTATTTTGCCCAAAAAAGGGAAAGAGTCTAAGGCTGTTGGGCCCCTTGGTGGCCAGGAGTTGGACTGTCCCAATGAAAATCCTCCCAGGTCCTCCTCAATTATGATAGAAGTGCCCATATTAGGGGGATTAGGGCAAGAGGAGGGGTATAAGGATTTGAGAATAGCGGGCTATAATGAAGGGGGAGGATTGGGATCTGAACGGGAGATCCAAAAGCCGGGGTCAGATCCGGATGTTAAGGAGAACATGGGAGTAAAAACAAACAATAACTCGTCAGAGGTAGGGCGGATGGTGGATAGTCCTCCCTTAAACCTTTCCCGTACGGATACTCTCCATGGACGGATAGTCCCTATTCATGGAGGGTTGTACAAAGGGGGGGCAGGTTTTTCCTCTGTTTCCTCTTTTTCCTCCTTTCCTTCACCATCAGCAAAGATAGTGTAACAGGGGGCAGAACAAAAGTATAGTGATAAGGCATTAATAAGGTGTAAGTCAGGGCAAGTATCTAAAACCCTGATCTTTACTTCCCTGTTTGACAGAGAACTGGGCCCACTTTATAGAAGTTGCCTCCTGCAGTTACTTACCGAAAATTGAGGACTTGAGATTGCTAACAAGTGGAGATATTGAGCGGGTTTTATTGGTCCATCAAAATGGGCTCCCAAATTACCAAAGTAAATTTTAGCTCTGGGATAATTGCAATGTTAGTGTTGGCGAATGTTGATCATTTTAGGAAAAATGGGATTGATGTATTTTTGCATGAGGAGCCAGTAGCTGCTTAGATCAAATCCTGTAGAAGAGATCACCAGGCCTTATGCAGAGTGACAATGAATAGCAGGGGGTCCGTAAACCTGAAAGATATTATCACAATCTCGGTTGGTGGCAACACAGGGGAAAGAGTGATTATTATTGCGGGACATGAGGATCAACGGGCTACCAAATCTAGGGGGGAAGCTGAATTGGAACAATGGAGTTGGGTAGCGGGTAGGAAACCCAAGTTTTAAATTATTAATGATATGATCCAAAGATAATCTGCCTTCAGGAAACATGGAGTTGCATAGATTTTAGCTTTGGGAATTTTTATGTTTTTTGTTGTGCCACAAAACCTTCAGTAAAAGGTCATGCAAGTGGGGGTTTAGCTATCCTACTTAGTAACAGTATAAATTGGAACCCGTTGGTTTTTATTCACCTGTCAAAACTCTGTATGTGTTTAAAATTGGCCTTGGGTAATGTAACACGAGGTCAGTATTCATACCTTTTATTGGTAAACGTATACATTACTCCTGGTAGGGCATCCGATTTTCTTGTTGATTTAATCTTCTCTTTTGTGCATAGAATCGATATCTCTGAAGATTGCACATTGATAATTGTGGTAGGTGATTTTAATGCTAAAATCTCAAACTGTTCTTCGCTGGCCTTTAGCAACCGAGATTTGGAAGATGTATGGTCTATCCCTAAAATTTTGTTGCCAGCCTATACCCGATCAGATAGGAGAGGGTTGACTCTCCTGAATTGTTTGAGAACCAATGACTTAGTTATATTAAATGGGAGATTTCCCGAGGACTCCCCTGCATCCCATACTTTCCATGCTGCCTGGGGGAAGTCATTAATTGACTATATGGTGGTATCATATCAACTCTTTGGAGCATGCACTCAGTTAAAAATACTGGGGACTGATCTGAGTGACCACAGTATTTTATCAGTGGATGTTAATTTGGAGTTTAAGTTGCTTGATCGTTGGAACTCGAGAAATGATACTATTATGTGCAATAGTACTAATGGGTGTACCTTTAGGCTTATAAAAATCTGACATGCTTAGGGAGATATGTTAAAAATGCGAGCTCTGGTCCTGGTCAGGTAAATCCCATTTGTTGGTTTGAGAAGTATTTGGCTCTATTTAGATTATGTGGAAGTAAAAAACGAGACAATGGTATTGATCACCCGGTGGTTACTTTGTGGAAGGTAAAAAAGCTAAATCGGGAATTGAATGCTTTAGTAAGGTACCGATTTAAGCAGGCATCATTGTCTAGGCAACGGGAAATGAATAGATTAAAGCGGGTAAGAACTAGATGTAAGGCTGCCGAACGTAGGGTGGTGGAGGATTCCAAATGGATAAAACCGAGAGATGTCGCACATTCTGGTAACTGACACAAATATTGGGCCCTAATTGCTGAATTATGTGATAGTAGAACTAAGGCAGAAGCCATTTTAATATCTGATGTAGAATGGACACAATATATTTCACAGCTATATGTACTAAACACTAGGAACAGTTTCAATTTGGAGTCCATTCATGAGCCCTCCCTGTTGAATGTTTTTGGACCTCCTTCCTGTAAGGAAATAGAGAGTTTTATTAAAGGGGCAAGGTACTCTGGTGCTATGGGCCTGGACGATCTCCCGATAGCCATCATTAAACAAGATAGCCTGGCATGGGCTCATTTCCTTTACCCTGTGTTTTCCTACTGCTATGCTTACGGGATTATTCCGCCCTCTTGGAGAGGAAGCATAGTGGTTCCACTATATAAAAAGGACCCTAAGACTTCTCCTGCCAGTTTTAGGCAGATTTCCTTATTGGATGCAACCAGAAAACTGTTTGCCAAGAGCATACTTCTTCACCTCCAGCATTAGGCTTTTGGTAATGATCTTGTACCCGTAGAACAAGCGGGATTCCGTAAGCATAGTGGCACTTTGGATAACATCTCTGTTTTACAAACTTTGATTAAAAATATCCAATAGGTGAAGGAATGGCCTTATATGCTGCCTTTATAGATTTCTCCATGGCCTTCGACCGGGTTGACTGGAGGATGCTGTGGAGGGAACTGGTCGAATTGCGGATTCCGGGGCATCTGTTAAGATTGATTATTGCATTGCATTCCTCTACATGGACACAGGTGCTGATGGGAGGCAACGAGGGCCTGTCAAGTAAAGTGGTAACTCACAATGGGCTGATGCAAGGGTGCCTATTAGCCCCTCTCCTCTTTTCTTTGTACATCAATGATCTGCCGCGCCGGGTAGGGCAGTGTAACAGAGATTTGCCTAAATTAGGTCCTATGGAATTGTGTTGTCTACTTTATGCTGATGACGCTATTCTATTGGATCTAACTCCAATAGGTTTGCAAGGGCGACTTAATGAACTAGGTCATTACTCTGATGATCACTTTTGAAAAATAAATATTTTAAAAAGTAAAATTATGTTTTTTAGATCTCAGGGATGTAGGGTTAGAAAAAATATTCATTACTTTTTAGGGGAAAGCAAACTTGAGGTTGTATAGCAGTACCCGTATCTGGGAAGAATTTTTACTAGCAAGTGCTCCAGCAGTGATCACATCGACCAGTGCAGAAGTGAAGCAATATCATAGGCCTCTGCACTTGGTAGGCTATACAAATGTTGTGGGCAAAGACGCTTTGCACATGTTTTATCTGTCTATAAAATCAAAATCCTGCCATCATTGAGTTATGCATGCGAATCAGTGGATGCACAGCAGTGGGATTTATTTGAGAAAGTGGAAGGGCGCATCTGGCACCAAATCTGTAATTTGAACTGTACAGCCAGCTTAGCGGCCCTTTAGTTGGAATTTGGGCTTCTCTCAACTTGTGTGTTTGCCATGGCAGCATGTTTAAGGTGGGCTGATGCTTTAGTGGGAAATGATGTAAGTTCTACTCGGGCTGCACTAAGGCATTACATTTTTTTCAACTTAAAGGGGAAAAGCGTTTTTTTTTAGAAATTATGAGAAAGCCTTAGATTTATTTGAAATTGGGCGTGGTGGTACATGCCCTTACCCAAAATCTGTATTGTAAACTCTTATCAAAAAAATAATATACAAAGTCAGTCGCAAGAGAGATATATCTTTGCGTCCAGGGCACTCTAGAAACATCATAATAGTGGGGAGTTGTATGTATAAAAAACCCCAACCGTACGTTGTATGGAATCTCCCTCATGAAGTGCGCAGAACCAATTTGCTGTTAAGGATGAATCTGCTCCCTTTGTGAATTATAACAGGAGCCTGGGAGGGATTACTTATGGAGAATATACTTTGTGATCTATGCGGAGATTGGGTGCAAGATTTAAATCATGTATTATTTGTTTGTCCCCCATTACAACCCCTACGACGCCGTTTGTTAAGACCTGTATTACTAAAGTATAACATCAGTACTGCAGAGGAGGCCCGGAATTGTCTTTGAGCCCACCCCCCCTCTGAATTAGTATGTTTTAAAGTTTTTAGCTTTTTGAAACAATTTAAAAATTTCCTTTAGAAAGATGTATAACGCCGTGCCTAGTTGCGGTATGCCAAATACTGTCCCTGTTGTGTAGCATATTTTGCACATTATAAGCTGGAACTTAGGGCAAGATGTATAATCAAAGGATTTTTTGTCCGCCGCCCACTACATGTCTAGTTCTGACAGGCCAAACATGGTCCCTGCAGTGTAGCATATTTTTTGCATTATAAATTGATACTTGGGTATTTGAATTGTATAAAGGAGGATGTTAGAATATTAATTGGGACAAAGTATTATGCAGTTTTGCACCATTTCATAATTGGTTGTGTAAAGGTTTCTATTTATGCGCACTGGCACTTTATACACTAGGTAATATGATTAAATGGAGTCACTTTTGCTTTTTCTTAAATAATGTTTTTTAACTTTAATTGTATAGTGAAATTATAATTACTATGTTCCCGAATGTATTTTATTCTGTTATTAAGAACTGTATGATATGATATATTGGAAATGTTCTTTTTTTTTATAACTTTATGTAGAACTCATTGGAGTTCTGAATCATAAATAAACTGAAATTGAATAGATTATTTATTTATTATTTATTATGAAGTTTTATATAGCGCTGGCCAGACCGAGGGTATCGGAGTGCTTTACAACTAGTAGATAGGTTTTCAATACACACTATTAGTAGGAATGCATATTGTGGTCCTTGTTTTTGAGAAGAAATGTGTAACAGATAACCCCGGGCGTAGTGGGGCTACGCGGAGGTCCACGGAGTTGCGAACAAACTCTGTGGACCTCCGCTACGCTACGCCACCCGCCTCCACCCCCCCCTATATTAAAAATTACTTCTACATGACTTAAAATTAAATTAAAACCACTTACCTGGCATGCGGAGTCCCCGGGCTGCCCTCCTTCTCTTCCTCGCCGTCTGCGCATGCACGCGCGCATTTCTCGCAAGAAATGCGCATGCGCGCGCATGCGCAGTTTTCTCAAAGAATTACCCAGACGGCGAAGAAGAGGAGGAGGGCAGCCCGGGGACGCCACATGCCAGGTAAGTGGTTTTAATTTAATTTTAAGTCATGTAGAAGTAATTTTTAATATAGGGGGGGTGGAGGCGGGGGCTGGCCAACTCCACTCCGCTGCGAGTGTGCGGTGATTTGCCTTCTCCGCGTTCTCCGCGGAACGCGGAGGAGGCAAATCTCCGCACACTCCGCGGGCGGAGCGGAGGTCTCCACCCAGGGTTAGTAACAGATAAGTACTGTGATAAGTAAATAGTTCATTCTTATTTTTAAAAAATGTTACAATCTTGCGAGACTCTTGCAGGATCATGAAAAGTAGACAGGAGTAGGTGATGTTTGAATACACTTCTACTATTTATGCTCATGGGCTTGGTCAGAGTTGTGAGTAGAGTTAATGTTTACTCACACGCCCTGCTATGTGCACCCGTCATCTGAGGTAGAGGTCTGAAAGGAGAGGCTAGTCCCTCCCCACTCCCTACTACACACACCCGTCATCTGAGAGAGAGGAATGAAAGGAGAGGCCAGTCCCTTCCCAAACCCTGCTACGCACACCCATCTTTACAGAGAGAAGTCTCAGCGCAGAGACCAGTGCCTCCACACACCCTACTACGCACACCCATCATCTTAGAGAGAGATATGAAAGGAGAGCCCAGTTCCTCACTGCACCGTAATACACACAACCGTCACCTGAGAGAGGGGTCTGAAAGAAGAGACCAGTCCCTCCCCACACCCTACTATCCACACCTGTCATTTGAGAGAGGGGTCTGAAAGGAAAGGCTAGTCTATCATCACACCCTACTATGCACACCGATCATCTGAGAGAGAGAGGTCTCAGCGGAGACCCCCGTCCCTCCACACACCCTCTTATGTACACCAGTCATCTAAGAGAGAGGTCTGAAATGAGAGGCCAGTTCCTCCACACTCAATACTATGCACAGCTGTCATTTGAGCGAGAAGTCTGAAAGGAGAGGGCAGTCCATCCACATACCCTACTATGCACCCCCATCATGTGAAAGAGATATGTCAAAGGAGAGCCCAGTCCCTCCTCAAACCTTACTACGCACACCCATCATTACAGAGGGAGGTCTCACCAGAGAGGCAAGTCCCTCCACACACCCTACTATGCACACTCGCCATCTGAGAGAGAGGTCTCTGCCCGTGGAAGTATTTGCAGATGCATGGATCTAAGATGTTTCCACATCCCTGTGGTACTCGTGCTATATTGGTTATGTCTGCTCACCAGGCGGAACTCTTTTGCTGCAAAGTTTACAGGTAACATACTTCGCAGAAACGTTCTTGGCACCTGGCCTAATTTCAAAGAATTGCCACACCAAGGATTCCTTGGGTGGCTAACATGGCTGAGCTGGTGCAGAAGCCCCTAGCTGTTCATCTGATCAAGACATTGTTCTGCTGAAAGGGAAACAGGATAGGAGAGCAAGCCAAATATGTCTACTCTCACCAAAGTCCAATAGTGAAAAAAGGCAAAACAGTTAGAATCTTCGTCTTCTAAATAAAGAAATCCATAAAAACCAATCAGAATCTTTCCTTAGGGTGTGCTTCCTCTCCCAGACCTCTCACGAGTGTCTCGTGGGCGTCTTGCGAGATCGTAAAAAATACTTCCTTTATAGCTTATATAGAGCATTATACAATTCATTCATTCATTCATTAATCTTTATTCGGTTTAAAAAACCATAAAAGATACAAAATAAAAACAGTTCATACATGTTGATAAGCACAATTTAAATGAGAATCGTTCCCTTTTTACGTCTTTGGACAATTGCAATTAATAAAGTTTTACATTTACAGTAAAAAACCAGCTAATTAAAAAATCAGATAAAATAACATGCTAAGCTTACTGTTCAGTACATTTAAAACATAGAGGGAAATGTAAATATTTTAGAGATTTCTTCATAGATTCTAGACAACAAATAAAAGTGCAAATGCTATAAAAATGCATATAGGTAATTGAGGCAGCATGTAGCATGTGCAAGAGGTGCATATAGGTATCTGAGGCTTTCTGCATGAATTCTAGGCAAATATAAAGTGCAAGTGCAAGTGCAAAAAGTGCATATGAATATTTAAAGCAGCACATAGAGATTTGCAACATTAAAATTTCATGCCTTTTTTTTCCTTAATAAATTGACGGCAAACAGGTATCTGCTAACACTAAAAACAATTTTCTGTGAAGTATAGTTTTTTAGTATTCTTGTTGCATCAGAGCAAGACCTAATTCCCAAGTTCCGACAAATGGGTTTAATCCATTTTCACCTTGGGATGGCATATGCTGGACAGAAAAATAGTATATGGAAATCGTTTTCTTGTACGTTGAGTTGATATAAGAAACAATAGTCATCATTTTCGTCACCATTTTTCCGACCCCATTTCGCTGTATTAGAATTGATTTGCAAAACACCATAGCGAAACTTCATGTACAAAGATTTTGCCAACTGGGGTTGGACTTTGTCCAGATATTGCTCAAAGGACGGGAGAGGTTTTATAAGAAGAAACTGAGACGTCAATCTACCAATATCTGAACTGTGGGAGACACTATTTTGCATATATGCCCAACATGTGGTTTTCAATATATTTTTAGAAGACGGTGTCAATAAAGTGGGCGCTTTGCAATAATGGTTCAACCCAAGTTTACAGAACCTTGTATGCACATGCTTAACCCACTGAAGGCTAGCACACTGATCAAACCTTAAAATCTCCTCTAGCCCTTTATAACTTGCAAGTTCTGCAGTGGTCCACAATCGCACCCAAAGCAGCAGCGGTCTGAGTGTAGCCTGTTGGTCAATGCATTTTATATTCAAATCCATGACAATGGGGATAACGGGTGTGCGTACAGGAAGACGTAGCGGCATCCTAAAAAACTTGTTTTCTTCCCCCGCAAACGTGTTCCTACAAGTAGCCCCCAAAGTTCTGCACCATAAAGGGTTGCTGATTGTGCGCTGTATTTGTAAACTTCTACTGCAGGGTACACTGCCTTAGCAATACTATTCTGATGTTTTTTTAGTATTGGCGAGGAATTTTGGAGCAGAATGGTCTTACTTTTTTGCAGATGCGGGTCCCAAGTCAATTTAGTATCAAGTGTGATACCTAGATAGTTAAAATTCGACACATATTCTAGCTTCTGCTTTTGGCCAGTAATGTTCTTCTTAAATGATTTGTGTGGTTTAACTGCCATATATTTTGTTTTGTTCAAGTTTATTTCAAGGCCTTTTGAATCGCAATAATCACTGAATGAGTCTAATAGATTTTTGGAGTCCCTTCGGGGTTTGAGATAATAAAATAGTGTCATCCGCAAATAAAAGAGCTGGTACTGGCACCCCACCTAACTTCGGTGAGTCATGTCTACACCTCAAAAGATGTTTCAGGGCATCATTTACATATAGTGAGAAAAGGGTGGGTGCCAGTACGCAGCCCTGTCTTACACCCCTCCTTATGGGGATTGCCTCAGTAAGTTCTCCCCTGGGTCCCCATCTAACTTTTGCGCAATTGTCTTCGTGTAATCTCATTATCTGTACAAGGAGATCCTCAGGTACACCTTGGTTTTTTAGGGAACTCCAAAGCAAATCTCTGGGGATAAGGTCAAAAGGGGGCCTTCAAATCTATAAAAGCTATATACAAGTGGCCTTTTTAAAATCGTATATTTCCATCCTATGCAAAGGAGTCTGAAGGCCTGATCAATTGTACTGGTTCTGACTCTAAACCCAGCCTGGTACTGTGATAAGATATTGCTTCTCTCTATCCAGTCATTTAGTTTTGATCAAATCTGCTTAGCATAAATCTTTTGTAGGGTATCGATTAAACGTATAGGCCGGTAATTTGCAGGATCCTGATGATCTCCCTTTTTAAAAATTGTAATGATTTCTGCCCCTTTCCAAGACTCCGGTAATGGGCCGCCTGCCGCCACAGCAATACAGGGAAGATTGATATACGGCCCCCAAACAGCTTTATCGTACTTCAACAGGTTGCCTGGTATTTTATCAGGACCTGGGGCTTTCCCGGGCTTAACTGTGTCAATAGCTGCCAAGGTTTCCGCTATACTAAAATATGGGGTGTAAGTTTGTTCCATATTGGTGATTGCTACAGGGTTTGTTGTGTGTCTTTGCTGATTATTTATTGGTTCGGTGTTAATCTCTGAGTATAGTTTTGAAAAATGGTTGACCCAAGTACCTGAGTCCAAAAAGAGATCCATAATACTGCTCCCCGTTTTGTTACCCTTGGCTATCAATCTCCTGAAGCCCGCGTGATCCTTAATTTTGGCTGCGATAATCAGTTCCGTCCAGACGCTGTCATCCCAATCTCTCTGTGTTTGCATGATAATCTTTTGTACTTGGACCTTTTGTCTATTAGTGCCTTGGCATCATTTGATTTCGCTGCCATTATAAGCTCACTCTTTGCTTTGCGGCACTCACTGTTATACCACTGATTAGCCTAGGTGTATGTAGCTGCATTCCCCACCTCATTCGCTCTAGGGATCTTACTCAGGATCAGTTTTAATTTTCCTATCATTTTGTGATGGATCTGCACTATTGGAATCTCTGAAATAGGCAGTTCAATGTAAGGAGAGATGACATCTGAAAAGGTGTTATAGATCCTTGTCATAACCTCGTCTTTGCCCATTTGTTACTAGCTATGGGTTGGGTTGGAATTGGGTTGTTATCATTATTTCTCCAATTCGTAGGTTGGAAGAGGGAACCTGCTAGTGTTAAACACAAAGGGTAATGATCGCTGTGGTCTCTGATTTCAACTTTTAGATCGTGAATGTTAGGCCAGAAGTTAG
Source organism: Calotriton arnoldi (assembly GCA_963921515.1). Classification (NCBI taxonomy): domain Eukaryota; kingdom Metazoa; phylum Chordata; class Amphibia; order Caudata; family Salamandridae; genus Calotriton; species Calotriton arnoldi. Next base: position 2,317,311 of record CAWUFW010001780.1, read on the forward strand.
CGGATACCATTATATAATCAATGCCACTCTTAGTAGTTCCCCTGCTAAATGTATACAATTCATTTTTCTACCTTAAACAAAATGTCCAATGTTCTATTTTGTTCAAAATAAAAGTTAAACACTGTAATTAACTTAATTCCAAGTGTACAATCTCGCGAGTACTACGCGAGAGCCATGGCTTTTAAAAAAAACTAACTTTTATTCACTACTCTATTTTAGATTAGCATTAAATAATAACTGAAAACATAATAAAGAACCATACACAATAGATGACAATAACATTTAGAACTTAATAATCTCGTGAGTGTCCCATGAGTGTCTCGCGATCCTCTCGCGACAGTAATGACACTACAAAAAAATTGCATGTGACATATCTCAGTTACAATAACTGAGCAAATAAACAATTTCTATTGAATATTTATCTGTTTAATACTCACACACATTTTACATAGCTTTTGCAAATTGTGAACCATATCCTGTTTTGTTACAGTAAAAAGAAACATTCTTTTACTAAAATAATGTCACAATCATTCTAGAAACATACACTCACAAACATAACAGATTTTCTTAAAAACAATATATCTGTTTTCATTAAAAAAAAAATAGAAATTCACTGAAAAAAACAAAGGTTAAAGTAACGTTATAGTTAGGTGAATTTCTCAGTGACAACATTAACGTTTTAAAATAATAAAAGCCACAGAAATTCAGCAGCTAAAGTTAGTAACACTAACTGTAACTCACGCCCCAGCCATGCACTGCTTATGACCTCACATATGACATCACACATGACATGTTCTATGTTCATGGTGTACTGTAGAACTCTGCATTTAATGAGAGTTTCATTGTATAATAGACTTTTGAATTTACTATCTCTGAGTTGGTTTCCTTGGTTAAAAATTCTGTAGACAAGGATTTAAGAAAAGTCAAAAATTGAAGTTAGGCAGAAAAGTACAATATGATTACTCCACAGAAATGACTTACCATTGACAGCAGGTAAAATCAAAAAATTAAGAAAAAACATTATGAAATTATTGTATCAAACGTAAAATTATTGAAAGGATCAGCTGTAGGTCTCTGCAAAACTTGGCTAGAGAAGGGAATTGTACAGCGTCTGACTTATCATCGCATTAGGTGCAGGAACAAAATAGGAAACTAGTACATTCTCCATACCTGAAAAAGAGTGGATCATGTTCTTAACTTTGCTTTATGCGGTTAAGGATGTCCCTGTCAAATTCAAGGGACCAGATACATTTGATCATACCAAGTTTATTTTAAATTGTTGTTTCTGAACTTCTAGCTTTGTACATAAAGACAGCACAATATTCTGGGGAAGCAGGTCTGGATGAGATTCAGGTTTCGGTTTTGAAAATTAATAGTGCCCTATGACGGGATTCGTGCGTCCTCTCTTTTCTAAGGTGACCAGATTTTTAAAACAAAAAAAGTAACATTCCACAAACATGAAAGTAGGACTACAATGCTGCACTGCCCGATGGGCACCGAATGACTTAATTAACAGCATGAACCAACATAGACAACTCTGACAATGAAGCTCTAGAGTGTAATGGAATGCAATATTTTCACACAGTATCATCTTTGTTAAAGTGCTTTAAAAAATGGTGAAAAAACCAGAACAATCTCCACAATTCTAGGATGCCTGGTCACTATGTTAAATCTTGTTGTGTAGATGGTTTGGCTCCACGTTTCTGTATTGGAAGGTAGTGTTATGGTCCTTTTTAAAAAAAAAAAAAAGCGGTTCCAGACTATGAACTTAATGATAGAATAGTAAATAGGCATATGTGTTTTTGTAACAAATCACTTGTCAGCCCAAAGTGGCACAACTATTCTGTGCGATTCTGATTTATTAATGAGATGGAGTATGACATTCTATTTGGATATATTCATGTTATTTTAATCATAAAGAAAAGGTTATGGCCCAAAAGGATACAAGGAAATAAATCTCAATAGACAAATTACTCTGTTGGTTGCCTCCTGATGATGCTTTCCTCTCTAAAAATAGCAAGAGGTCTTGGCCCACCCACTTCTATTGACCCCTGACCATCAACTTCTCACCCATGTATCTCTCAATCTTGCAAGGTTGCTCTTTGGGCAAGTAACATCAAGTTCATACTTATGTTCTATTTATTAAACATTATTCTACTGACTAATTAAATATTAAGCAAAATGTATGTTAGCAAATACACACTTATAAATCTTTTTCCGTCGACAGGGAGAGATATGTGGTTGTGTCTTTTGGCTTCCAAAAATAATAAACAAGCTTGCTACCATCCTAATGTGCTGTAACAAATGTATTTCACTTATATATAAAAAAAAACATTAGGTTTCTTAAAAGAACACTCACCCACCAACATAGTTGGTGGCATGCTTCATCATTGGGTTCCTACCCAAGATGCCTAATGCATCTCAGGTGTGCTACGTGCTATGATGCCTGGTTACAGTGAAGCCATTTTTTTTGGTGAAGTAGTAAATTTGTGAGTGACTACCTCAAAGGAATCCGTCCCTTAGGAAATTTTAATCATGGATCCATTGGGTAGGGTTAAAAACAGTGAAGGTGGATGTGAAGTGAGAAAATAATGCTCTCTCACATCCTAGTGTTATGTTAACATGTTTCAGCTAATTATGCGTGCCGTATGAGTCACAGCGGCTTTCTTCAGGATCAAGTTGCTAGGCAAAACCTAGTCAGTAAACGCATGCAGACTAAGGCATGCGTGAATGGTGTGGAGTAATTCATAATATACGATTTCACCAATCTTCTTGTTAATTCTAGAGTGGATATAATGAGAAAAATAATATGCATACAATCATGGTAGCTCATTGCGTTTGATGAAATCTGTGCAGAGCCAGCGTGTGCCATGCAAGAGTGCTTATCATGTGTGAACACCGATTTTTAATCAATACAGCATGCGTGTGGTGAGCAAGCAATCCTATCCTACCGCATGACGCATGCCATGCCAGATGGTTATTCCTGTCATTCATTAGTGAAAAGAATATATATTGTTAAAATCATACCAGTATGCTCATCCTGCTTGAGCAAGGTTCTTCACCACCTTTGTGGGTACATGTGGCAAACAAACACATTTTTCCTTCCGCATAAGGCAGACTATGCCTTTACTATCTACAATTGGTGAAACTATTATGTGGTGCTAGGATGGTGGCAAAAGAAGTGCGATACATACACTCATACATCGCGTACCAAGGCTTGTTATGAAAGAAATAAAGGTGAATAAAGAGACACAAAAGTGTCTAAAACTGTATCACCTACTTTAATCGCTCTGAATTAGGGCGACATGGATCTTGAGAGGGGGCTTTGCCTATAGTCACACACTGCGGGGTTAATAGTTTGTTGTCATACAATGCCCCCTGTAAAGTTTGCATTAACTGTTTGCCTGACTCCTGACAACTTTGTTAGTGGGAAAATCAGGCTAATCTCAAGGATGCGGCCCCCTCCCCCCAAAACTTACTGTGTCAATGCAAGCCACCAGTCATAGTACCTTTTACCATCCTCATCCAGATTCAAATGTTACTGATCCCAGGCCGGCATGGTCTAAATAGCCATGTTGGTTTCTTGGCGCTCTGCATTTTCGTGTGCTGATGTAGTTAGTACGTCGTGCGTTTGATGCAGGCTGGAGGGAGTCACGCAGCCCTCCCACACATAATACATGCCCCCTGTGGTGTTGTCACAAGGTTAACCTTAAAGTCACCAGACTACGGAAAGGAACAGCCGGGGAATTGAAAGATATATTTTATTATGTGCATACTAGTCTGTTGTCTGTTAACAACTGCCTATTTTTTAACCAAATCAATGCCCCCCGTCAATGAAGAGTCAATCCTCTGAATAATGAATAGATTGAAGACCAGTGGTATTGACCCTTCTTTTAAACTTACAAGCATATTCAAAAGTGGTAGACACATACTTTTTCAGGCACAAAAAGTATAGTGTATAGTCATGCAACGTGATGGGTGGTAAGGAAAACCTATACCACGTATAATGTGCTGGAATGACTCTCCATCTCATGTTCGTGAAGGGATATTATGTTCTACAAAATGTTCAGTCATAGAGGATTATTCTGTTCTACACAATGTAGTTTCTAATGTCGGGTCTTATTATACGTGAATGACATTCCATGGTATGTTGTCATTTAATCCATTTTTTTGCATGGCCAGGCGATAAATCCTCCCTTGTTCTGTCTTGAACAGGAGGTCTTGCAAGTTGTCCTGGCCTCCTTCCAGCTGTTCGATAACTACCCACCACATGTTGTTAGGCTTGTGACCATCTTTTAGGAAGTGATCTATCATCCTTGTTGTATTGCGTTTGCATCTGACATTGCTCCAATGCTTGCAGATCCGGGTCTTGATTTTTCTGCTGGACATTCCCACATAGCGTAGCTGACAGGGGCATGTGATCATATAAATCACGTTGGTTGAGTTGCAGTTGGTGTGCTTTTTTATTTTCCACACCTTTCCAGGTTCCAGATTGAGCTTTTTTTGTGGTAGTGGTTAGGTGGCACATGCTACAGGTACCGCAAGCATAATGACCCACTACCTGTGGTAGGCCCCGATTATTCAGCACAGTGTTTCTTGATTCAGTTTGTTTCTTAGGGCATGTGGAAACCAGTCTATCCTTTAATCTTCTGGCTCTCTTGAAGGAGAAAAGAGGTTTTTCCCAGTTGAACTTCTGGGTTTGCAGAATCCATCAATACTTGTTAATTATTTTCATTGCTTGGTTTGAAATTGTGTTGAAGGTGGTGACGCATTTCAAGGGGGTGGTGATGTTCATCCGTGCCTGATTTTCCAACAAGGCTTCGCTGTTCTGATTGCGTGCCTGTTTTCGGGTTGTCCTTATGTTCTTTTGTGGGTAATCCCACTCATGCAATTTGTCGGTAAGGGATTTTGCTTGTCTGTTGAAATTCAAGGTTTTGCTGCAGTTTCTCCTCAACCTTAAAAATTGCTCATAGGGTAAATTCTCCCTAAGTGCTTGCGGGTGGAAACAGTCAAATTTTAGTAGTGTGTTCTTAACCGTGGGTTTATGATAAGTCCTGGTCTGTAGTCCGCCATCTTCTGCAAATATCATAATATCCATGAAGGTAATGGATGTGCAGTCCACTGTGTGCATGAATTTCAGATTTCTCTCGTAGGGGATTTCCATGTATAGTCATAAGCGATGAATAGTCCCGCCCATGAGCACTTTATCTAAATATGTTCTTAAGTGATGAAGTTCGCCTTTCTTCGGGAAGGCCTTGAAAAAGTCACTTAAGAATGTCATAATGCAGCCTAGGAAAAGGCCACAGAGGTCAGAGTTCTTCATCTTGTAATGGCAAAAGAAGGGACTGAGAATATATGCTCTCAGAAAATATCTTTTTTGTAATAGCACAGAAAAAGAACCTTCACAAAGCCTTTTGCTATGAATAGAAAGATATGAAGAAGTGCCTGGCCCTGTAGCCTATAGGCTGCCATTATAAGTATAGAAAAAGAAAACTGTGCCTTTAAGAGCAGAGAGACCACCAATATCCCATCATGCTCAGCCAGAGGCAGTTACCTCAGTTCTTTTTTTCCGACTCCTTCTGACAGGAGCATTGAACTCAACCTTTTTAGGTTTTTTCTTCAATTTAACTCTTCAAATTTCATTGCTTTTTGCTTCACTTGACGTCTTTTGTCCTTCTCTGTGAAGCAAAGAGTTTTTCTCTGAGGAAAGGCTTTTTTTCCATTTCATAATGCCTTCTCTTTTCGACAAATGCCCTAGATGTGGCAGACAAAAAGCTAAAACAGATTCTCATGAAGTCTGTATTCTGTGTTTGCCTTCCTCTCATCTTCCTAGCTCCTGTGACATCTGCAAGACCTTCTCCAGACGTACCCTGCGTGACAGGGAGAAGATTCGCCTGCAGGGAGGAGAAGAGAGAAGAAAACAGCAGCTAACCAGTGGGACCTCTGAGCGAAGGGGAAGAAAATCTCCCTCCAGAGCTCTTACCTCAACCCCCAGTGGACCTGGGAGGTCTGAGAGGCGTTTATCACCCAGAAAACGCTTACGGTCCTGATCGATGTCGAGGAGGTCGCCGTCGAGGCGGTCGACGTCGAAAGGAGGTATGGCGCTGACATGTTCGCCGTCATTGACTGGCTCGACGTCGAAGAAACGCCGACGCTCGACGTCGAGGACTACTAGAATGACGTCGAGAGCCACTTCACACCATTGACCGCCATCAAGACAAGTGTCGACGTTGAGGGATACTGACTCTCCGTCGCCGAGAGATAGAAGATCGATGTCGACAGCTAAACGTTGACGCCGTGATTGGTCGACTTCGAGAACTCGCCGGTCAACATCGAGGAGCAGAACTTCGTCAAAAAGTCGACGGCGAAGATTGACGTCGAAGGGATCATCGACGTCGAGGCGAGGAAAGGCATCTAAAAGAAGGAAATCTACTCCATATAGGACTCTCACTCCAGATCTCCTCCATTGGTGGAGATACCTGAATCTTCCACCCCGGCATCACCTGCACATGCTCCTTCAGGGCTGCTTCTTCCGGCTTTGCCTCCTCCGCCTCAGCTTCCAGTACCTCAACTTCCGGTGACTCCAATAATCCCAGCACCGGTTCCTCTTGCTCCTGCAGTACTTTGGACTATACCGGCTCCTAGAAGATCACAATCGAGATCGCGCCGTCAATCTCGACATGGGCGCTCACGATCCTCCACTAGATCACGACATTCACGGCGCCACTCTTACCGCAGAACCAGATCACGTTCACACCGTCACCACCATAGAGACACGTCCTCCTCTACCAGAGACTACTCTCCTACATTGTCCGATTCACCACAACCTAGGTCCTCTCCGATTGATGACATTAATACCTTTCAAGAGGTTCTGGTTCGTGGTGCAACTAAACTGAACATTCCTATGGAGACGCCTACTCCATCAACATCTGTTATTTCTGAAATACTCCATCAACGCACAGCGTCTAAACCACTACTTCCTCTAGTGCCAGGCCTGCTCGATCCAGCCATGGAGTTGTTTCTCACGCCGGTGGCGGCAAAATTTGCACCGCCAAGGCTCTTCAAGAAGTACCGCCCACCTGAACAGGATCCTCTGTTCTTACGGTCTGACCCTCCTCCTGATTCAGTGTTAATTCTGTCTGCACGGAGGTCTCACGCTACTTCTCCATCTGCGACATCTCCCCCTGATAAGGAAAGCAAAAAGATGGACTCATCAGGACACAAGATCTGCAACAGGGCCGCTACATCCATGAAAGCAGCCAGTGCCACGGCCCTCTTAGGACGTTATGATCAATCCTTGTGGGACTCAATCTTGCACTTCGCAGACCACCTCCCTAAAGAACATAGGCAAGATTTCCTAGAAATAGTGCAAGAGGGTGCGATGGTCTCCAACCAAATAATCAGCGCGGCTGCAAACTCCTCGCTCCTGACTGCTCCTGGCTACTGCCATGGAATATCCCTACGTCGCCATGCATGGCTGCGCTTAACGTCGCTGAAACCCGACGCCCAATTACGACTACAGAACTTACCGTTTTCTGGCTCCACTCTTTTCGGTTCACACGCTGACGATGAGATGTCACGTATGAAAACAGAGATGGATACCTTAAAAGCGGTGGGGCTAGAGAAATCAAAAGAACAGCTACGCTCTTTTCGCCCCTACCACTGACGTTTCTCCGCTCAGAGGGTTCAAACCCCTCAATGGCAATCAAACAGCTCACAACAATATCAGCGGCTGTACCAACAGCACAAACCTCAGAGAGGTCGTAACTCCCAACAAAGGAATCAAGAAGGACGATAACCCGCTGCACCAAAACCATGAATCCTCACGTCCCCCTCTTCTGTTACCCACTCCGGTAGGGGGAAGCATTGTAAATTATCTGGCAGAGTGGAATAACATCACAACAGACGCCTGGGTCTTGAATATTGTCAAACATGGCGATCGTCTCAGGTTCACTGCCCCACCTCCTTCTATTCCGCCGAAGGCATCCACGTCTCGCCTAAAGCTCTCACAGGAAGAAGTCCTGTGCCGCAAAAAAGCGGTCGAACCTGTCCCGCGAAACCAACGCGGTCAAGGTATCTACTCCCGATACTTCCTAGTGCAAAAGAAAGGCAGACTCGAGTTCAGGCGGATTCTCGACCTTAGCATTGCAAACAAGTGGATCAAAAAGGAAAAATTCAGAATGTTGGCATTACATCAAATTTACCCACAACTTCAAAAGGGAGACTGGCTCTGTGCGATAGATCTACACGATGCCTATTTTCACATTCCAATAACAAAGTCTCATCGGAAGTTTCTCAGGTTTGTAGTGGGACACAATCACTACCAATATGCGGTTCTCCCATTCGGCCTCAAGTCAGCGCCCAGAACATTCTCCAATGCATGGCAGTGGTGGCAGCGCACCTTCGGAAACAGAACAACTTTGTATATCCTTACCTGGACAACTGGCTGATCAAAGCAGCCACATTCTCGGAAGCCCAAGAACATTTTCTACGGACGTGCGATCTGCTTTATCGCTTGGGTCTACAGGTCAAAACCCCTCAATAGCAATCAAACAGATCACAACAATACCAGCGGCTGTACCAACAGCACAAACCGCAGAGAGGTCGTAACTCCCAACAAAGGAATCAAGGAGGACGACAACCCACTGCACCAAAACCATGAATCCTCACTTCCCCCTCTTCTGTTACCCACTCCGGTAGGGGGAAGCATTGTAAATTATCTGGCAGAGTGGAAAAACATCACAACAGACACCTGGGTCTTGAATATTGTCAAACATGGCTATCGTCTCAGGTTCACTGCCCCACCTCCTTCTATTCCGCCGAAGGCATCCACATTTCGCCTAAAGCTCTTACAGGAAGAAGTCCTGTGCCGCAAAAAAGCGGTCGAACCTGTCCCGCGAAACCAACGCGGTCAAGGTACCTACTCCCGATACTTCCTAGTGCAAAAGAAAGGCAGACTCGAGTTCAGGCCGATTCTCGACCTTCTCATCGCAAACAAGTGGATCAAAAAGGAAAAATTCAGAATGTTGGCCTTACATCAAATTTATCCACAACTTCAAAAGGGAGACTGGCTCTGTGCGATAGATCTACACTACGCCTATTTTCAGATTCCAATAACAAAGTCTCAACGGAAGTTTCTCAGGTTTGTAGTGGGACACAATCACTACCAATATGCGGTTCTCCCTTTCGGCCTCAAGTCAGCGCCCAGGACATTCTCCAATGCATGACAGTGGTGGCAGCGCACCTTCGGAAACAGAAAATCTTTGCATATCCTTACCTGGACGACCGGCTGATCAAAGCAGCCACATTCTCGCTTGGGTCTACAGGTCAATATTCAAAAGTCCACGGCAACGCATGTTCAGACTCTACATTACTTAGGAGCTACCATCAACACACTACAGGAAAAGGTGTTTCCTTCGGAGGAACAACGGTTATCCATTCTCCAAAAATACCACAACCTTCAGCGGATAACCCGTCCATCAGTACGCATAGTCTCCTCTCTCCTCGGCTTGATGGCCTCCTGCATATTCCTGACTCCCAACGCTCGCCTCCATATGTGTCCTCTCCAGGAATGTTTAGAGGACCAGTGGAACCAATTGTCGGGGAACTGGGAGGACAAGATTACACTATCAACTCATGCAGTGGAATCCCTTCAGTGGTGGTGCTCCCAGAAAAATCTCCTGTGCAGAATGCCCTTCCACCCACTTCCGCGGACACAGACAGTAGTCACAGATGCTTCGCTGATCGTCTGGGGAGCCCATATGGATCACTTACAAGTACAGGGTCTTTGGTCCCCCAGAGAACAAAAGTATCACATCAAACCTCTAGAACTTCGAGCAGTACACCTGGGTCTCAAGGCTTTTCACCCGTCATTCATGACCAACAACCTGCTTGTTCAAACGGACAATACAACCACCATGTACTACCTGAACAAGCAGGGTGGAACGAGGTCCAGACCTCTGTCGCAAGAAGCCCAATCTATTTGGTATTGGCTCATCGCCAGGAATCTAACACTGGTGGCGGCTCACCTTCCAGGGGATCATAACATCCAGGCAGACGCACTCAGCAGGGTTCTCGACAACAACCACAAGTGGGTTCTGAACGAAGAAGTCACGGAAAGTATTTTCAGTCTGTGGGGCACACCTTCTATAGATCTGTTCGCCACAAAAGAAAATGCCACGACTTCGCATCCAGATTTTACCATCCACAGTCTCTGGGGAATGCCCTATGTATCGACCGGTCGAACAAATTTAATTACGCTTTTCCTCCAATACCATTAATACCGGCAGTCCTGCAGAAACGGGCATCCACAACAGCCCAGATGATTCTCATCGCCCCAGAATGGCCGAGACAACTGTGGTTCCCGGACCTCCTTCACCGGTCTATCCGTCCACATCTCAGGCTACCTTGCAGAATGGACCTCCTTACAAAGTTCAGAGGCCAACTACTACACCCTAGCCTGTCATCCTTGAGTTTGGCAGCATGGCTCCTGAGATAATTCAGTATGGTCATTTAAACCTGATTCAGGATTGTATGGACATCCTAAAGGAAGCCAAGTGACCATCTACACGAACAGCTTATGCCTTTAAATGGAAGCGATTCTGTATTTGGTGCTCTTCTAACCAGTTTGATCCCACTTCCTGCCAGGAAGAAGCTATTCTTCCCTATTTATTGTCTCTCGCCAAATTGAGCCTCCAATACTCTACAATAAGAGTCTATCTTTCTGCTCTTACAGCACATAGGAAAAGTCCTTCACAAATCTCTTTCTTTAGAATTCCAGTCATTAAGGACTTCCTAGAGGGGTTAAAGAAGGGTTTTCCTCCCTTTAGACACCCTTCCCCTCCATGGGAGCTGAACGTGGTACTGTCTCGCCTCATGCTTCCTCCCTTTGAGCCCATCCACAAAGCTTCATTACAGCATCTCACATGGAAAACCGCTTTCCTAGTGGCCATTACATCAGCGAGGAGAGTTAGTGAGATTCAGGCTCTTTGCACTCATGAACCTTACACGGTGTTCCATTCCTCTAAAGTAGTGTTACGCACACATCCTAAGTTTCTCCCTAAAGTGGTCTCAGATTTCCACGTGAATCAAACCATTGTTTTGCCCTCGTTTTTTCCAAACCCTTCTTCTCCAGCTGAGAGGTCTCTCCATTCGCTGGATGTAAAGAGGGTATTAAAATTCTATTTGGACAAGACTAAAGCCATTCGTAGTTCTCAACAATTGTTCATCAATTATGGTCCAGTCCGCACAGGGTTAGCGACTTCTAAACAATCAATGTCTAGGTGGATTGTCTCTTGTATACTCTGCTGCTATCAGTTGGCCAATAAATCCCTTTCTGGTAGGAGAAGGTATAGTTTCTCACCTGTAATTCTAGTTCTCTCGTAGGGGTATTTCCATGATAGTCATAAGCAGCCCTCCCTCCTCCCCGGTGGAGTGGACACATTATCTCATGCTACGTTTACTATCAGGTATCTATAGCCTCCAAAAAGAACTGAGGTAACTGCCTCTGGCTCAGCATGATGGGATATTGGTGGTCTCTCTGCTCTTAAAGGCACAGTTTTCTTTTTCTATACTTATAATGGCAGCCTATGGGCTACAGGGCCAGGCACTTCTTCATATCTTTCTATTCATAGCAAAAGGCTTTGTGAAGGTTCATTTTCTGTGCTATTACAAAAAGATATTTTCTGAGAGCATATATTCTCACAGCCTCTTCTTTTGCCATTACAAGATGAAGAACTCTGACCTCTGTGGCCTTTTCCTAGGCTGCATTATGCCATTCCTAAGTGACTTTTTCAAGGCCTTCCCGAAGAAAGGCGAACTTCATCACTTAAGAACATAGTTGGATAAAGTGCTTCGGGGTCCCCGCACATGGGCGGGACTATTCATCGCTTATGACTATCATGGAAATACCCCTACGAGAGAACTAGAATTATAGGTAAGAAACTATACCTTCTGTCACAGCCATTGATCCATTCCAGGAAGGGTATAAACTACGGTATCTTTCCATTCCAGATGATAAGAATGTCATCGTTATGCTACTTCCACAATTTTATATGCCTTCTGTAAGGGTTGTTGTCATTGAGGATGTGTTTCCTTTCAAAATAAAACAAATATAATCCTGCCACACTAGGGGCAAAGGTGCTTCCCATTGAAGTCCCAAATGATTGGAAATACAGTGTTCCTTCAAATTGGAAGAAATTCCTCATCTGGGCTAGGCAAGCACAATCTACTATGAATCTTTGAGGGGAGTTGTATTCCCATTTCTCCTGCTTGAGAGCGTCTCAGATGACTGTCATTGTTTCCTCCTAAGGTAGGCTTGTGTGCAAGCTTACTATATCAAAGCTCACCAGTAAATTGTTTGTGGGGTCATATTCTATACCGTGGAGCAAGTCCAGAAGGTCTTTTGTATCCTTCAGGTATGACGGGTGCCCTGCACTATGGGTTTGAGGTGAAGTCGCAGAAGCGTTAGTGGCTCCAGGAGAGAGCCTATACCTGACACGATCGGGCCGCCAGGAGGTGGAGTTCTGTTTTTATGAATCTTTGGGAGTGTGTAGAAATAGGGTAATTTGGGGTTCTTCGTGCAAAGGAAATCAGGGTCTTTTTTTTAAATGAGCCCATTTGAGTGGGCTTCTTCCACAAGATTTTTGATCTTTGCGATCTGTTGCAAAGGATCTAGGGGTAGGATCTTGTAGTTCTTCCTGTCTCCCAGAAGATGGTTACACTCGGTCCTGTAACTCTCTATTCTGTAATACAGCACCCTCCCTTTTATCTGCCTGTTTTATGATGATTGTTTGAACTGCTTTTAATTCTTTAAGTGCTCTAGTCTCTTCCTTGCTCAAGTTGTGGTAGGTATCCTTCTCTTTTGTTCCACCTCGTTAAATACTAACTGCTCAAAGGTGAGTAACTCAATGGGATAGTTGATGTCAGTGGGCAAAAGGTCGATGTGTTCTTAAATCCTGTGTCCCCTGGGGGTTCTGTTTCCCTGAGCGGTTCTGTTTTTTTGAAAAAGGCTCTCAATTTTAGTTTCCTTAAAAAATCCGCTAGCTCACAATGGAGAAGAAGTTTGTCGAGGTGTGTTGTGGGCATAAGACCCAAACCTTTATTCAAGACCCTCAATTGAGTATCTGTAAGTGTTAATGAAGATAAGTTGGTCACAATGCCTAGTGTGTGCTGGTCCCCAGTAGTGTGTCCCTCGACTTGCTCCTGGTGTTCACTACCATTGTATTCTCTTCCCAGTGTACCCGGTTGTCTCTTCTTCTGCCTTGGCCTCTCTTTCACCTCTCTAAAAAAGGAAACCTCTGGTTGAGAGGGAAGTATTGGGGTGTGCCTTGGTGAAAAGGATTGCCTCAGCCAAAAAATAAGTGGGGTTGCGGTGGAGGGTAAAATTGTTGTAGGAACTCCATATGATTTTGAAAGGGGGTATACTGCTGACAATGCTGTGCCCATTGTTTGGACCAATTCTTCCCTGGTTGTTTGCTCTTAAAAACTCCACTCACTGGACCCACTCCCTGTGTCTGATGAGACCTCATCGGACGAGTTGTTATCTGTTGAGTCATATTGTTTTTCAGAGTGGGTGTAATCAGGGTCAGAGTAAGGGTATGGTTTTACATAAAAACAATGTTTCAAATCGTTTTGGAAGATAACATGCAGTGGGTAGTTATTGAAGAGCTGGAAGGAGGCCAGGATAACTTGCAAGACCTCCTGTTCGATAAGGAACAACGGTGGATTTATCACCTGGCTATGCAAAAAATGGATTCAATGACAACATACCATGGAATGCCATACACATATAATAAGACCCGACATTAGAAAGTACATTGTGTAGAACAGAATAGTTCTGTATGACTTCACACTTTGTAGAACATAATAGCCCTTCAAGAACATGAGACTGAGAGTCATTCCGGCACATTATTCATGGTATAGGTTTTTCTTACCACCATCACGTTGAATGACTATACACTACATAATAAAATATGGCGTTCATAGCCCTGGCTGTTCCTTTTCGTAGTCTGGTGACTATAAGGTTAACCTTCTGGCAGCACCACAGGGGGCGTGTACTATGTGTGGGAGGGCTGGGTGGCTCCCTCAAGCCTGTGTCAAACATACAATGTAGTAACCTTGTCCGCACATGGAATCGCGGAGCACTGAGATTCCAACACGGCTATTTAGACCATGCTGGCCCTATGGCCTATGATCAGTAACATTCGGATCTGGATGAGGACGGTAAAAGGTACTATGATGGGTGGCTTGCCTTGACGAAGTACGTTTTTGGGACAGAGCGGGCCGCATTCTTAAGATTAGCATGATTTTCCTGCTAACAATTATTTCAGGAGCCGGGAAAACTGTCAACACAAACTTTATCGGGGGTCATTATATGACAATGAATTATTATCTCCGAAGTGTGCGACTGCAGGCACCGTCTCCTCACAAGATCCATTTCGCCCTAATTCAGTGCAATTAAAGTAGGTGATACAGTTTTAGACTCTTTTGTGTCTCTTTATTTACCTTTATTTCTTTCACAAAAAGCCTTGATACGCGATGCACGAGTGTTTGTATCTTTTTTGCCACAATGCTGGCACCACATAATCCTTTCATCAATTGTAGATAGTAAAGGCATAGTCTGCCTTATGCGGACGGAGAAATGTGTTTGTTTGCCACATGTACGCACACACGTGGCGAAGAACCTTGCTCAAGCAGGATGAGCACACTGGTATGATTTCAACAATATATATTCTTTTGCACTAACAAATGAAAGGAATAACCATTTGGCACGGTATGCGTCATGTTGTAGGATAGGATTGCTTGTTCACCATGCGCATGTTGTAATGATAAAAAAAACAGTGTTCACACATGATGAGCACTCTTGCATGGCACACGCTGTCTCTGCACAGATTTCATCAAACACTATGAGCTACCATGATTGTATGCATAATGCTTTTCTCATTATATCCACTCTAGAATTAACAAGAAGATGGGTGAAAATCGTAAGTTCCGAATTACTCCACACCATTTACGCATGCCTTTGTGTGCATGCATCTACTGACTAGGGTTTCCCTAGCAACTTGGTCCTGGAGAAAGCTACTGTGACTCTTACGGCATGCATAATTGGCTGAAACATGTCGACCTAACACTAGGATTTGCGAGATCAATATTTTCTCACTTCACATCCACCTTCACTGTTTTTAACCCTGCCAAGGGATCCACGATTAACCTTTCCTAAGGGACAGTTTCCTTTGAGGTAGTTTTAATTCACTCACAAATTCACTACTTCACACCTGAGATGCATTAGACGTCTTGAGTGGGAACCCAATGATGAAGCATGCCACGAAATAGGTTGGTGGGTGAGGGTTCTTTTAAGAAACCTAATGTTTTTTTTATACATAAGTGAAATACATTTGTTACAGCACATTGGGATGACAGCAAGCTTATTTTCATATGTTTATTACATTGATAAGGGGAAGAGAAACAGGCTTATCTCATCTTCTCACTCTCCTATTTTGTTTGTCTTCCAAAAATAATAGCCCAATTTGTGGTTCAAAATATTATAGTGTGATTGAAATGCTTTCAGTAGTGCCTGTCTTGGTAGTTATACTAATGTATTTGTTTTTTCTTGGCAGGTGGAAACGTCGTTATATTGGACGCCTGGGGCAAGAATTCTGGACCGCATCTTCAGGCCCTTCACTTCAGTTTTGCTTTGGGTGCTTTTGTCGCTCCATTGCTTTCCAAGATGGCTCTGAACCTGATACCTTTGCAAGAGAGTGAAAGCAAGAATACAAGTGGACTCCTTCACAACAGAAACATGGAGCTGTTCGGGCTCGAAATATCAATTGCCATGTTGCCCTATATTGTAATCGGCACTTACATTTTGTTCGTTTCCTTGGCTTTGTTTATTTTATTTTCACAAAGTATCCAGAAACATAAGAAAATGGATGAATCGGAGGATAAGCAGCAAACTGCAGTGTACCACAACGCTCTTATGTTACTCATGTTACTCTTTTTTTTATTCTACGTCGGTGCAGAGGTTGCCTACGGTTGTTATGTGTTTACTTATGCAACTACCTTTGTCCACATGGAGGAGACAAAAGCAGCAGGGCTGAATTCCCTCTTTTGGGGCGCCTTTGCTGTAGTCCGAGGCCTCGCCATCTTTTTTGCAGTTTGTATGTATCCCGGCACAATAATTCTCCTCAGCGTGATAGGCTGCACGGTGTCCTCCCTTCTGATGGTGCTTTTCAATCAGAGCAGCTTGGTGCTTTGGGCGGGCACTGCTGTTTTTGGCGCCTCCATGGCTGCCTCCCTCCCCAGTGGCATTTCCTGGGCCAGTCAGTACACCACAATCAGCGGTAAATCGGCCTCTCTGTTCGTCCTCGGTTCAGCCTTAGGAGAGATGGGCATTCCTGTCATTGTGGGATTTCTGCAGGGCAAGTTTGAAGAATTGCCCATACTCATGTACACAATGTTGGGATGTGCTGTGATTTCGACTATTATATTCCCAGTCATGTACAAAATAGCAACTACCACACTTAAGAGGACTGCAAAGCACTTGGGAGACAGCGAGGATAGGAAAGCGCTGCTATCGGGGCCAGGGCATCATGAAGATGACGAAGATGTGCGAGACTGGAATGAAGTAGACTTTGAGGTGATGAAAATGAATGACACAAGTAGGAATTCAGTGATAGAGACTTCTCGGGTTATCCAAGTGGAGACTCCAGTAAATGTAGCAAGCCAGCCTTTGGTGAAGAACCTGACTGTCAAATTGTCTCCCTTGATTTCTGGCAGTCCTTCCCTGAAACAACTCCTTGACAGAGAGAAAAATGACTAGATATATGATGGATGCTGTTTTCTGTGTTTTTTTTCAAATGAACCTGCTGCGTCGCAGCAACTGATGATTCACTGTGGCAGACTCAAGAAGGTATGAAGGAAGCCATGCAGTACCATCAGCTTCTATTTCCACCAGGGCTGTCCAGTTTTCTGAATTATGGAACTGTCATTCTGGGGCTGGATCTTCATCTCCGCTTTACAGATGGTACTCTGTGTTTATATTGTACTACATCTGACCCTGTTTCGTTGACACGATTCCTTTGTCCTGCATGAGACAAGTTGTGGTTTCAGCGACGGGAGTCAGCAGGTTATCAGAGTTGACTGGTATTGCACAGGACAATCCGAGGAGAGGACACTGGTTGATTGCCACCGAAATCTGCATTTTCTTTCAATGGATTGCATCCTTCCTCACCGGGAGAACACAGAGAGTCCGCCTGCCACCTTTCACCATAGAGCCCAAGAACATAATTTGCGGCGTCCCAAAAGGTTCATCTCTCAGGCCTACTCTGTTCAATGCATACATGACCCCTCTGGCCAACATCATCAGAATCCACGGACTGAACATTATCTCTTAGGCAGACGACACCCAGCTCATCCTCTCTCTTTCTGAAGACCCATCCACCACAAGGGCCAACTTCCAACTGTGTATGACCAACGTTGCCAACTGGATGCAAAACAACTGCCTCAAGCTCAACACAGACAAGACTGAAATACTGATTTTCAGGAACAACACCGGCCTGTGGGACGTCTCCTGGTGGCCTGCTGCACTGAGACTCGCTCCTGCCCCCACGGATCACGCCCGGAACCTCGGCATCATCTTGGACAGCAAACTTACCATGAAGAATCAGATCAACGCAGTCTTCTCCACCTGCTTCCTCACTCTGCGCATGCTCCGAAAGATCTTCAAATGGCTCTCAGTCTCCACCAGACACACCGTCACTGAAGCCCTTGTCACCAGTCGCTTGAACTACGGCAATGCTCTCTACGCAGGACTCTCCACTCACCTCCTCGAGAGACTACAGACCATTCAGAACGCAGTGGCCATATTCATCCTCGACCTTCCCAGAAGGGCCCACATCACCTCTCACCTGAAGAAACTCCTCTGCCTCCCCATCCACATGAGATGCCTATTGAAGATTGACTCATGCCTACAAAGCCCTGCACAACAAAGGACCAGCCTACATCAACTTCCGACTGAGCTTCCACCAGACTCCTGCGATCAGCCTCCCTCTCCCTAGCTCACACCCCTCGCATCCGCCGAAGCAACAGTGAAGGACTCTCCTTCTCCCACCTTGACGCGAAGTCCTGGAACAGCCTCCCCTCCATAACCGAACGTCACCCTCTCTTCAGGAGTTCAGAAGAGTACTAAAGACCTGGCTATTCAACTGATGCACCGAGCAGCTTGGAACTCAATGCCTGGATACCTCTGCGGGTGATTAGTCATGCTTAATCTGTCTTGATTGATTGATTAAATAGCACTTTTAGAACACGTTGCCATGGCATTGAGAGGAAGCCTGCACTGCCGCCACACCCATGGCCTTTCCGCTCCCCTCCTCAAAGTCAGGCACTACAATCAGAGACAAAAGAGAAAATGTGGGACTTGATCTTGTACCTCAAGCTACAACTTTACACTGAAATATATAAACATATATATATATATATATTATCTACTGGCGGTCGCCAGTAGATAGTTATAGTTAGGACCTATTTTCCATAGGAAATCCGCAACATTCTTTTTGAAATAACGTTGGCACCGGTTGACGAATCTTCGCCAAAGTTTCCAACTTGTTGGGGAGCTCCGGTCCGCTCCTATCCTGAAAGTCTCGGGGTGATTCGTCAAGCGGGGGCCGAGAAAAAAGGGGGGTCCCAAAACGTGTTTTCCCCATTCATTTTTCCATAGGAACCTTTAGTCGCAGCTACAGCCCGAATTGCTGAACGGAATTACAGCAAATTTGGCAAAGAGGTAGCCCTTGGTTCAGTGTCGTGCCTTTTGCTTAAATGGTGTAAATCCGTTCAGTAGTTCCTGAGAAAATCAAAAGTAAAATCACATATATATCTGGGCAGAGCCTAACCACACATGTCATCGTGAGATCTGATTGTCTGTCAGCACTTCATCCTGGAATTGCTGGCAGCCATCTTGGGACCAATATAAATGATAGTACCCCATTGAAATGCATTGTAGTGAATCAAAGATTTTGAGGGTTACCAAAAGGAGAACTATAAAGGGTGATAACAGACTTTAGTTACATTAGAATTCATTTGTTGATGGTACCATACTAATTTCAGGAATTGTGGTGTGTTCTAAGGTGATTTTACCCTGTGAAAAACCTTCTGCTGGGATATCATGAATCATGTTTGAGAGAAAACTATTTTCACATGCTTGTCCCATACAGTTTTGGAAGGTGCTCCAGAAGCTAAAATGAGAGCATATTTTCTGTAAATTCACATTATCTTTCTCAGTCATGTGAGAATGAAGTCTGACATTCTCAGTAAAACATGTACATCCAACAAGGGCAGAGATTGTCAGTTGATTCCTTTGTGTTCTACTGCAGCTTCCCAGAGTGTTCTAAAGAACAACTAGAGTGCTAACAGCCTTACTTATGACAAAAGTATGGCACACCTGAAGCCATCTTGATTGGAATAAACTGGTAACACTTAAAACATTTAATTTAAAAAGGAACAAAATGATGGGGTTCATTTTGTCATAGAAATTATGGTTAGTGCTGTAGAAAGAAAAATTAGGACATGTTTCAAGTGTGATCTCAAATATCTTCCTGTTATATTTCAACAGGAGCAGCCTGCCAGTTGATGCCTTTGTGTTCTACTGCAGCTTCCCAGAGTGTTCTAAAGAACAACTAGAGCGCTAACAGCCTTACTTATGACAAAAGTATGGCACACCTGAAGCCATCTTGATTGGAATAAACCGGTAACACTTAAAACATTTAATTTAAAAAGGAACAAAATGAGGGGGTTCTTTTTGAAATAGAAATTATGGTTAGTGCTGCAGAAAGAAAAATTAGGGCATGTTTTAAGTGAGATCTCAAATCCTCTTCTATTTCATTAGAAAATTCTGACATGCAGACTGAAACAATCACTTTCAATACCAGCAGCAGACTTCCAGTTAACTCCCTGGTGAGCAGTAGATTTACTACAGTGATCTAATGAGCAACTAGAGTGCTAACATTCTGAATTAATGGCAAATGTGAGACACATCTGAATGCCTTCTTGATGGAATCAAAGTAAAAAACTGAAAGCATTTCCTACAGAGGAGACTGCAGTAAATGAGGAAATTAGGAAACTTCATAACAAAGAAGTCTTCCAAGATGGCCACCAGTAAAAAAAGAGCCCAAATGTAGCACAAATATTACCCAGATGTAGCCCACATATAGCCCAATGACAAAAGTGTGCAAAACACTTTTTATTTTTAGTTTTTTTGCAGTTTTATGTAGTGCAGACTGGTCAGGTATTGGAGCGTTGCATCTTAAAACATGACCCCCCTACACTACAAAAAACACCACTGCACTACCCTAAACCCTAAAACACTACCCCCAGCACGACCCCCTACACTACACAAGCACCACTGCACTATCCTAAACCCTAAAACACTACCCCCAGCATGACCCCCTACACTACACACACACCACTGCACTACCCTAAACCCTAAAACACTACCCCCAGCACGACCCCCTACACTACCCAAACACCACTGCACTAACCTAAATCCTAAAACACTACCCCCAGCACGACCCCCTATACTACCCAAACACCGCTGCACTACCCTAAAACATGACCCCCTACACTACACAAACACCACTGCACTACCCTAAACCCTAAAACACTACCCCCAGCACGACCCCCTACCCTACACAAGCACCACTGCATTACCCTAAACCCTAAAACACTACCCCCAGCACGACCCCCTGCACTACACAAACACCGCTGCACTACCCTAAACCCTAAAACACTACTCCCAGCACGACCCCCTACACTACCCAAACACCACTGCACTAACCTAAATCCTAAAACACTACCCCCAGCACGAACCCCTACACTACCCAAACACCACTGCACTACCCTAAAACATGACCCCCTACACTACACAAACACCACTGCACTACCCTAAACCCTAAAACACTACCCCCAGCACGACCCCCTACACTACACAAGCACCACTGCACTACCCTAAACCCTAAAACACAACCCCCAGCACGACCCCCTACACTGCCCGAACACCACTGCACTGCCCTAAACCCTGAAACACCAGCCCCTGCACGACCCCCTACACTGCCCGAACACCACTGCACTGCCCTAAACCCTGAAACACCACCCCTAGCATGACCCCCTACACTGCCCGAACACCACTGCACTGCCCTAAACCCTGAAACACCACTCCCTTCACGACCCCCTACACTGCCCGAACACCACTGCACTGCCCTAAACCCTGAAACACTACCCCCAGCAAGACCCCCTACACTGCCCGAACACCACTGCACTGCCCTAAACCCTGAAACATCACCCCCAGCGAGACCCCCTACACTGCCCAAACACCACTGCCCTAAACCCTGAAACACCACCCCCAGCACGACCCCCTATACTGCCCGAACACCACTGCACTGCCCTAAACCCTGAAACACCACCCCCAGCACGACCCCCTACACTGCCCGAACACCACTGCTCTGTCCAAAACCCTGAAACACCAGCCCCAGCACGCCCCCTACACTGCCCGAACACCACTGCACTGCCCTAAACCTTGAAACACAAGCCCCAGCACGACCCCCTACACTGCCCGAACACCACTGCACTACCCTAAACCCTGAAACACCACCCCCAGCACGACCCCCTACACTGCCCGAGCACCACTGGACTGCCCTAAACCCTGAAACACCAGCCCCAGCATGACCCCCTACACTGCCCGAACATCACTGCACTGCCCTAAACCATGAAACACCAGCCCCAGCACGACCGCCTACACTGCCCGAACCTCACTGCACTGCCCTAAACCGTGAAACACCAGCCTCAGCACAACCCACTACACTGCCTGAACACCACTGCACTGCCTTAAACCCTGAAACACCACCCCCAGCACGACCCCCTACACTGCCTGAACACCACTGCACTGCCCTAAACCCTGAAACACCACCCCCAGCACGTCCCCCTACACTGCCCGAACACCACTGCACTGCCCTAAACCCTGAAACACCACCCCTGCACGACCCCCTACACTGCCCAAACACTACTGCACTGCCCTAAACCCTGAAACACCATCCCCAGCACGACCCCCTACACTGCCTGAATACCACTGCACTGCCCTAAACCCTGAAACACCAGCACGACACCCTACAATGGCCGAACACCACTGCACTGCCCTAAACCCTGAAACACCACCCCCTGCACGACCCCCTACACTGCCCAAACACCACTGCACTGCCCTAAACCCTGAAACACCACCCCCAGCACGACCCCCTACACTGCCCGAACACCACTGCACTGCCCTAAACCCTGAAACACCACCCCCTGCATGACCCCCTACACTGCCCGAACACTACTGCACTGCCCTAAACCCTGAAACACCACCCCCAGCACGACCCCCTACACTGCACGAACACCACTGCACTGCCCTAAACCCTGAAACACTACCCCCAGCAAGACCCCCTACACTGCCCGAACACCACTGCACTGTCCTAAACCCTGAAACATCACCCCCAGCAAGACCCCCTACACTGCCCGAACACCACTGCCCTAAACCCTGGAACACCACCCCAGCAAGACCCCCTACACTGCCTGAACACCACTGCACTGCCCTAAACCCTGAAACACCACCCCCAGCACGACCCCCTACACTGCCCGAACACCACTGCTCTGCCCAAAACCCTGAAACACCAGCCCCAGCACGACCCCCTACACTGCCCGAACACCACTGCACTGCCCTAAACCCTGAAACACCAGCCCCAGCACGACCCCCTACACTGCCCGAACACCACTGCACTGCCCTAAACCCTGAAACACCACCCCCAGCACGACCACGTACACTGCCCGAACACCACTGCACTGCCCTAAACCCTGAAACACCACCCCCAGCAAGACCCCCTACACTGCCTGAACACCACTGCACTGCCCTAAACCCTGAAACACCACCCCCAGCACGACCCCCTACACTGCCCGAACACCACTGCTCTGCCCAAAACCCTAAAACACCAGCCCCAGCACGACCCCCTACACTGCCCGAACACCACTGCACTGCCCTAAACCCTGAAACACCAGCCCCAGCAAGACCCCCTACACTGCCTGAATACCACTGCACTGCCCTAAACCCTGAAACACTAGCACAACACCCTACACTGCCCAAACACCACTGCACTGCCCTAAACCCTGAAACACCACCCCCTGCACGACCCCCTACACTGCCCGAACACCACTGCACTGCCCTAAACCCTGAAACACCACCCCCAGCACGACCCCCTACACTGCCCGAACACCACTGCACTGCCCTAAACCCTGAAACACCACCCCCTGCATGACCCCCTACACTGCCCGAACACTACTGCACTGCCCTAAACCCTGAAACACCACCCCCAGCACGACCCCCTACACTGCACGAACACCACTGCACTGCCCTAAACCCTGAAACACTACCCCCAGCAAGACCCCCTACACTGCCCGAACACCACTGCACTGCCCTAAACCCTGAAACATCACCCCCAGGCAAGACCCCCTGCACTGCCCGAACACCACTGCCCTAAACCCTGAAACACCACCCCCAACAAGACCCCCTACACTGCCTGAACACCACTGCACTGCCCTAAACCCTGAAACACCACCCCCAGCACGACCCCCTACACTGCCCGAACATCACTGCTCTGCCCAAAACCCTGAAACACCAGCCCCAGCACGACCCCCTACACTGCCCAAACACCACTGCACTGCCCTAAACCCTGAAACACCAGCCCCAGCACGACCCCTACACTGCCCGAACACCACTGCACTGCCCTAAACCCTGAAACACCACCCCCAGCACGACCCCCTACACTGCCCAAACACCACTGCACTGCCCTAAACCCTGAAACACCAGCCCCAGCACGACCCCGTACACTGCCCGAACACCACTGCACTGCCCTAAACCCTGAAACACCAGCCCCAGCACGACCGCCTACACTGCCCGAAAACCACTGCACTGCCCTAAACCCTGAAACACCAGACCCAGCACGACCCCCTACACTGCCCGAACACCACTGCACTGCCCTAAACCCTGAAACACCACCCCCTGCACGACCCCCTACACTGCCCGAACACCACTGCACTGCCCTAAACCCTCAAACACCAGCCCCAGCACGACCCCCTACACTGCCCGAACACCACTGCACTGCCCTAAACCCTGAAACACCAGCCCCTGCATGACCCCCTACACTGCCCGAACACCACTGCACTGCCCTAAACCCTGAAACACCACCCCTCAGCACGACACCCTACACTGCCCGAACACCACTGCACTGCCCTAAACCCTGAAACACCACCCCCAGCACGACCCCCTACACTGCCCAAACACCACTGCACTGCCCTAAACCCTGAAACACCACCCCCTGCACCACCCCCTACACTGCCCGAACACCACTGCACTGCCCTAAACCCTGAAACACCACCTCCAGCACAACTCCCTTCACTGCCTGAACACCATTGCTCTGCCCTAAACCCTGAAACACTAGCCCCAGCACGACCCCCTACACTGCCCGAACACCACTGCACTAAACCCTGAAACACCACCCCCAGCATGACCCCTTACACTGCCCGAACACCACTGCCCTAAACCCTGAAA
Source organism: Calotriton arnoldi (assembly GCA_963921515.1). Lineage (NCBI taxonomy): Eukaryota > Metazoa > Chordata > Amphibia > Caudata > Salamandridae > Calotriton > Calotriton arnoldi. The sequence goes on from CAWUFW010001780.1 coordinate 2,341,939, forward strand.
CACGAGCCCCAGCAAGACCCCCTACACTGCCCGAACACCACTGCACTGCCCTAAACCCTGAAACACCAGCCCCAGCATGACCCCCTACACTGCCCGAACACCACTGCACTGCCCTAAACCCTGAAACACCAGCCCCAGCACCACCACCTACACTGCCCGAACACCACTGCACTGCCCTAAACCCTGAAACACCATCCCCAGCACAACCCCCTACACTGCCCGAACACCACTGAACTGCCCTAAACCCTGAAACACCAGCCCCAGCACGACCCCCTACACTGCCCGAACACCACTGTACTGCCCTAAACCCTGAAACACCAGCCCCAGCAGGACCCCTACACTGCCCGAACACCACTGCACTGCCCTAAACCCTGAAACACCACCCCCTGCACCACCCCCTACACTGCCCGAACACCACTGCACTGCCCTAAACCCTGAAACACCACCCCTGCACTACCCCCTACACTGCCCGAACACCACTGCACTGCCTTAAACCCTGAAACACCACCCCCTGCACCGCCCCCTACACTGCCCGAACACCACTGCACTGCCCTAAACCCTGAAACACCACCCCCAGCACGACCCCCTTTACTGCTCGAACACCACTGCACTGCCCCAAACCCTGAAACACCACCCCCAGCACGACCCCCTACACTGCCCGAACACCACTGCCCTAAACCCTGAAACACCACCCCCTGCATGACCCCTACACTGCCCAAACACCACAGCACTGCCCTAAACCCTGAAACACTACCCCCTGCACGACCCCCTACACTGCCCGAACACCACTGCACTGCCCTAAATCCTGAAACACCACCCCCAGCACGACCCCCTACACTACCCGAACACGACTGCACTGCCCTAAACCCTCAAACACTCCCCCAGCACGACCCCCTACACTACCCGAACACCACTGCACTGCCCTAAACACTAAAACACTCCCCCAGCACGACCCCCTACACTACCCGAACACCACTGCACTGCCCTAAACTCTAAAACACTCCCCCAGCACGACCCCCTACACTACCCAAACACCACTGCACTGCCCTAAACCCTAAAACACTACCCCCGCATGACCCCTACACTACCCAAACAGCAATGCACTACCCTAATCCCTAAAACACTACTCCCTGCACGACCCCTACACTACCCAAAGACCACTGCACTACCCTAAACCCTAAAACACTACCCCCCGCACGACTCCCTACACTACCCAAAGACCACTGCACTACCCTAAACCCTAAAACATGACCTCCTACACTACACAAACACCACTGCACTACCCTAAACCCTAAAACACTACCTCCTACACTACACAAACACCACTGCACTACCCTAAACCCTAAAAACTACCCCCAGCACGAACCCCTACACTACCCAAACACCACTGCACTACCCTAAACCCTAAAACACTACCCCCAGCAGTACCCCCTACACTACCCAAACACCACTGCACTACGCTAAACCCTAAAACACTACCCCCAGCAGTACCCCCTACACTACCCAAACACCATTGCACTACCCTAAACCCTAAAACACTACCCCCAGCAGTACCCCCTACACTACCCAAACACCACTGCACTACCCTAAATCACTACCCCCATCACGACCCCCTACACTACCCAAACACCACTGCACTACCCTAAACCCTAAAACACTACCCCCAGCACGACCCCCTACACTACCCAAACACCACTGCACTACCCTAAACCCTAAAACACTCCCACCAGCACGACTCCCTACACTACCCAAACACCACTGCACTACCCTAAACCCTAAATCTACCCCCAGCATGACCCCCTACACTACACAAACACCACTGCACTACCCTAAACCCTAAAACACTACCCCCAGCACGACCCTCTTCACTACCTAAACACAACTGCACATTTTGTTACAGGCGTTGCAACGCAGGCCTGTGGTGCTTACTGTAATTACCTGGTGGGTTAGTTGGGCCCCAGGGACCCTCAGGATTCAAGGTGACCTAATCCCCCAACTTAAAACGTTCCACGGGGCGCGTTTGCACAGTGGTGAAGGGAGGGGGCGGGGCCTCAGGTGACGTGTGCGCAAACACGCCCTGTGGTGCGTTTTAAGTTGGGGAATTAATTCCCTTTGAATCCTGATGGACCCTGGGGGCCAACTAGCCCACCAGGTACCTTCAGTAAGCACAACAGAGTTGCGTTGCAGAGAGGTGAAAAAAGGTGCGTGGCCTCGGAACGCCTCTCTGCAACTCAGCTCTGTGGTCCTAACTGTGGGTACCTGGGGGGCTAGTTGGGCCCCAGGGACCCTCAGGATTCAAGGGGACTTAATCCCGCAACTTAAAACGCACCACGGGGCGCGTTTGCACACATGTCACCTCAGGCCCCCCCTCCCTTCACCACTGTGCAAACGCGCCCTGTAGCGCGTTTTAAGAGGTAGTTTTAATCCCCCTGCCCTATTATGTACTAGGGACTTGCAGAGGAGGTCATGCTAATCACAGGGGTACCCCAACGCATAGTGTTCCCTAGTGTATGTAGGTGTTTTCACTGTATTCTAAGTGTCTTTTAGCATAGCACTGGCTCTGGTTAGTCAGAGTCAGTTACCACCAGTACCCGTCTGAAAAAGGTGTGGGCACAGGATGATTTTGCAACAAGGCCTCTTTCTGCTCCTCTGTTGGGTCTTTCTGCACATGTCTTGCTTCTTCCTGCACTTTTCTTCGTCTTTGTGGACTTCTGTTGCTTCTTTCTGCATTTCTTTTGCTTCTTTCTGTGCGTTTTTTCTTCTTTCTTCACATGTCCTACCTCTGTAGGCTTAGTTAGAAACTAGCATTTAAAAACCTTTGAAATTCACTTAAAAAATCATAGGTTTCAGGCACGTTATAGTTAGAAATTAGCATTTAAAAAACCTTTGAAATTCACTGAAAAAACCATAGGTTTCAGACACGTTATAGTTAGAAATTAGCATTTAAAAAACCTTTGAAATTCACTGAAAAAACCATAGGTTTTAGGGACAGTTATAGTTAGTTGGACATTTCACTCGTACAAAACCATAGAAATTCCCCCGTTATAGTTAGTTCAGCTAACTATAACTCGCGCCCCGCAATGCACTGCTGATGACGTCACATATTACATCACTCATGACATGGTCAGTGACATCACTGATGACATCTCAAATGACATCACTGATGACATCATCCATTTGATAATTTCATGCATCTTCTCACACCCTAATATAACTTTTGATACACCCACTCTAAATTACAGACTGCCATTCTCAAAACCATAGACACTCCAACACCAAAAACTACATACCCACTCACTGATTCTTAGGTCTACACACACATCCACTCACTCACCCGTACAGTCACTCATACTTACAGTCACTCAGTACAGGACTATCATATGCACTCATACACCTATATAAACACTCACACACCGCCACTCATCCATAGAGGTACTCACACACCTAGTCAGTCATGCACAAAATTAATCACACACCCATTTACTCACCTATACAGTTATACCCACACCAGCTCACTTACTCATACAAATACTAGCACATTCTTACGCTCTTATACAATAACTGATACAAGCACACACGCATCCATACAGCCACTCTCACTATCACATACTCTCACTTATAGCCATTTAAATACTCTAACACACATATATACTGCCTTTTACATATGTAGTTACTCGCACATGTACCACTGAGATATACATTCACTCACTAACACACCCATACACACACTCACCCACCCAAGCAGTCCATCACAGATGCACTCTTGAAATCATGCACCCAGTGAATCACCCACTCACACATCTATGTAGAGAGTCACACACACCCCACCCACACAAACACTCAGGCAGCCATACAGATACTCAGAGAACCAATCAATAACCCATATAGACACTCATGTAGCTATTCGCAAATCCATGCATCCACTTACACACCAACAAACAGACGGATACAGACATTCACACAGTTTAGTCACTAACCCATGCATTCAGTAAGATACGTTTAATCACTCACTTGTAGAGTCAGTCACTCACGTACTAAATCATCCATTCAGACACTTATACACCCACTCATTCTTCAATACGCCTTTCCCTATATATATTAAACATATTTAAACTTTACAGAAACACACAGTCACTGGATGATGTCATCAGTGATGTCATCAGTGATGTCATCAGTGATGTCACTGACCATGTCATGAGTGATGTAATATGTGACGTCATCAGCAGTGCATTGCGGGGCGCGAGTTATAGTTAGCTGAACTAACTATAACGGGGGAATTTCTATGGTTTTGTACGAGTGAAATGTCCAACTAACTATAACTGTCCCTAAAACCTATGGTTTTTTCAGTGAATATATATATATATTTAGATTTTTTTTTACCAACATATGCTTACATCACAACTTTGGGTTAATCTGGATTTAGCTTTTGTGTGATTTTTACATGGCTTTTATGTCGCTTTTTTGGTTTGGACAACATGTAGATTGCATTTGATATAGTCATTGTAAATTGTGGATTCGCCCTGAACACTTAAAGGGGAAGACCATAAATACATACCACAGCGCCCCGGTTTTGGTTTGCTGCCCAGCATACCATGCTTTCAAAACGTATTCCAGCTGTGTTTTTGTTCAGGATCAGGGAACACATGCTTAAGTTGTTTGATAGTAATTACTTTTGTGATGGGAACTAAATTGTCTACCGACATTTCTGTTCGTGACATCACTACTTACAAACTGGCAGGATGGCACCTGTAACTTAACATTTTATGCAGCTGATCTTGGTCTTGCATCACCAAACAGAAATGGAAAATGGATTTAGGCATGGCCATCCTTAATCAGGCAAAACCAGATAACTCTGAAAGTTACTGTAAAAAATTATTTGAAACTAAGCTCAAAAGAGCGTAACTTTTTTTAAGGGACTGGGCAAGAAACAGTTTGTATCTTTCATTATGTTAATTAAAGGGTTTGTATACATATGTGCACATGTTTGAGTGCTTTTATTGCAAAAGTGCAGAGGCATAAAAACGTTTCATGGTTCCCTGCCAAATACTGATTTCGTCATGATAATGAGAGCCCGCAAACCACTCTGCAGAGCTTTAGCATTGTATGGGGTACTAGGATATGTAACAACAAGGACCAAATTATGTAGAATAGTTTTCTTAATTATGCAGAAAAATTAAAATTATGCGGCATGGTCTCTGGCAGTATTGTTTTCATCCATTTTTGACAGAAACATTTTCACAAAATCTGCAATTTTCACAAATTACTTGACAAATTTTGTGTGAAATGAAGTTAATTCGTAAATATGTGGTAAATCCTGCAGTACAGAATTACATACATCCTGTGACCTTACCCATTGTCCACTGCTTTATAAACAGCTTACTCAGGAAAGGTACACCTAAATATTCAAATTACAATTAGATGCAATTTGAGAAAAAAACGCTTTTTCAAGATAACTATCCAAAATAGACTTGTAATATAAAAAATAAATAACGGTCAACCTGTGTAATATGGTCCTAAGTTGCCATCTTGAGAGTCTGGTGACGTACAAACCACGAGGCCCGATGTCACGAAAACCCCTTGATGGCAGTATTGGACCATATTTAAAAGTTAGCTGTTCTGTATAATAGATGTGCATGTTATGTGTATTTGTAAAGCACACAACTCACCCGGGAGGGTATCCTGGCTTTTTATGTGCCAAGGACTTTTTGCCACTCAAAAGGGAGAATAATATCATGTTTGTCACTTAATGCACTGGAAATTTAACTAGTGCACTTACCTATGGTTCCATTGTGTGTCTAGGCTAAGGGAAGTCATTTAGTTATTAATTTAGTGACTCCTTGTAGCTCCTCTAGCTGCATTAATGAAGGCATTACTAGAGCAATTATAAATGGTGGTACATATATCACCGTCTACTGTAAGAGTAGGGAGATGCTGGTATATGTAAACAGTGAAAAATTAAACCTGAGTTTTTTGGAACCATCAGTATGGTTTTACATATTTTAAAAAGTTCCAATTCTGGAACCTAGATGCCTGTTTAAAGTGATTTCCAAGCCACTCCTCTTAGCTTTAGTACTTTTACTTCCACTTTTTATTTCCAACTTGAACACTTGAGTTTTAGCTTCTCCAGTAGGTCAAGAGGACCTGAAGCTGCTTCTTGTTCTACTTCAATGACTGTGCTTGGGTCAGTGTCTTTAATGTTTGAGCTTTTCTCCCTTTTGACCCAATGCAGTTCCTCAAAAGCTGTGCCCATTTTACTCTAACATTTTTGTTTCCTCAACAGCACCTTGATGATTGGGTCTGTGTCTCTTAATCAGGCCTGAACGAACCATTTTCATGCTATGACAGAAACTGTCTATTAGTTGGCCTGTATCATCTCTCTGTAAAACTTGCATCTGCACAGTTCCTTACTTTTGTGCAAAAATAATTCGAAGTGACAGAACAAAGGGGATCTTTGTGCGAGAGAATGGGCTTGTCAGAAAGCAAGTATCTCTACTTTTTTGGGGCTTTTTTGGCCATTTTATGCCCGCATCTCTGCCTTCTTTCTTCAGACCTGGTAGATTGTCATTTTTGCTGTATCATTTTGTTATGTTGGCTGTTTGTAGTAGCTGACCCACATAACCGCTCAACTTCTCTTGCAAACAGAGTAAGACCTGGGATCAGGGTAAGGAACGGAGACCTCAAAAGAGATATTGAATTTCATCACCAGGAGGAAGAGTCAGGCAGTAAGTACTGGGTCTCGGCCACTGAGTGTGGCACTGTACACTCTTCCTGAATGCCCCATGCCTTGGGAAGGTTGACTTCACGTGCCCTATGCAGTTGGTGAGAGTAACTCGAGGAAGGTGAAAGTACCTGCTTGATAGATTTTATCCATCAGTAGCTGATCACTTGTTCTAGCCAGTTTTCATGATCCAAGGGAAAGGTGAAACACCTAGAGGGCAAAGGATTCTTCAAGAACTAGACACCCTCCTCCAGAGGCTCTGTTGCAGCAATGGGCAGAGCCCGGACCATCATCTTAGTGCATAGACTGAGACATTCTCTCCTTCAAGGTTCAATGCAGCAGGTCTGATGCATCGAGAGGTGAAGCCTATCTAACTCTCACTTTGTAGCCTTGGGGCCCAAGTCTTTCTCCTGTCTGGAGACCAGTAACAAGCAGAGAAGCCCAGCTCCTTCTTTGGGTGGCCGGTGTTGCAGTTCAAACCTGATGTGATTGGACCGTCTACCGACTCTTCCTCTGCATTTGAGCCTGACTCCGGTGCTGTACAGGTTGATGTTGAGAAGGAAAGGGCCACATGCTAGTGAGCCTCTCTGCGGGAAAAAACGCATTAGGCAAGTTTCCCCCAGTTCTCTCTCTCTATCTCTCTCTCTCACACACACACATACACGCACACAGTCCCACACACCGCCCGACCCCATGCCTGCCCCCACCTCTCTCTCCCTACACCTACCTACCTTCAAAGCACTGGAGGCAGACAATGGAGCAGAAGTACTTGGGAGCACATGTCCCTACTGGGCAAGCTCTCATGGAAGCCCACCTACACTAGTCCTTTTGGTAGGTCACCCTGACACTGGTGGTGCACCATACTAAGGAGTATGTGATTTCACTGCCTGCTCTCCCAAGCCACTCCCTTCAGGAACAAGACTTGACACCGGACTCTTCAGCACTGCTGTTGGGCTATCAGGAGTCAACCCCACTATTGAAAGTCTGTCTCCTTAGGACTCAATTACCAGCAGATTCTCTCTTAGCTGTTCCTTGGAGGTTATTAATTCCATGCTGGATACATCACATTTGTCTGATCCTTAAAACCAGAAGTAGCTGGAGGCGATGCCACACCCTGCTTATTCACTGGAGACTCAGCTGCAGGATTTACCTCCATGCTATACTCAGGACTTTCCTTAGACCCATTTCAAGGATGCTCTGAACATAAAGTTGAAAGCCACAGACACTCCACAACCCCTCTGCTTCGGGTTGGGTCAGTAGCGGCAAACCAACACAGACCTTTTGGTCTCAGTGCTTTAGGTCTTGACAAAGAAGCTGGCCATGGTAGAAGCCTTCCTGTGAAAGCAAAAACTCCATTGTTATTCAGTTTCAGCTACATCAAGGGAGAATTCAGAGCGCACATTAACCTTGACACTAGAGATTTTGTGCAAGCATGGGTCCTTAGTGAATTACCCCAAATCCTGTCTGGTCCCATGCAGAAGTATTCAGCTAATAGGGCTAATTCTGTACTGCAGCTTGGCAAATGCCTTCCCTAGTCCAGAGAGGATGACACCCAACAACTAGGCAGTGGGTTATTACCTGACCAACAAGACCATGTCCGATTGGGGGTTGTAGAGACTTCTTGGACCGCATTGGGAATGGTAGCCCCCGTCAAGCTTAACATGCACTACCTGCAACTCTGCCCATCAGAGCAATGTGACCAGCTACAAAAGGTGCAGTCAGAGCTCATTCTGGTCCCTCCCATCAGCTGCGTCCAGTCAACACAAACTCCTTTATCGGTTGGGGGGGTGTTGAACACCCCTTGCCTTATGGCAAAGGATTCTTAACCTGTGGTCCGCGGACCCCTGGGGATCCGCAACATTTGCTCAGGGGGTCCGTAGATCAATTGTAAGCACTTCACATGATTTATTGCCCCCTGAACTCAAGCAGTAGGGAGGCATACTGTAGCTTTCATGACTTGCCTGGTCAGCCTTTGGGCTGTGAGAGGAGCAGTGTAGGAGCCTGCGGCTGATTTTGAGTCCACTGCTTTGAAGGATCAAATAAACGCGAAGAAAACATATAACTATCCAAACGTGAACAAAACAGATTTATTTACACCGCGGATAAAATCACAAGCAGACTATACAGAAGTGTGGGAGAGGATACAATATGGCGTTCAGGATAGAGTAGCTAATTTTGACTGTGCTGTGTGAATCACAAAAGACACACAATTGATGGACGGAATGCAGAACAAATCAAAACATTCACCCCCAGTCAAGAGATCTGGGTTAAATCCATCATTCTTTTGCTCACCATGCCACCCCAGTTTAGACCTGGCCATCTTCAAATCAGTCTTGACCCTGTGCCTCATGGGAACAGTCCAGCCCGAACTGCCAAGCCAGGTCCTCCCTGGTCCGGAAACAAGCATCCTAGGACCGGTTTCGGGGTTTCAACCCTCATCAGCCAGGATAGCTTGATTCCAGTGGCACAGTGAGCCCAGGACCCACGTCTGGGCATACCTGGCGCACTTAGGGCGAGAAAGCAAAAGACACACAATTGATGGACGGAATGCAGAACAAATCAAAACATTCACGCCCAGTCAAGAGATCTGGGTTAAATCCATCATTCTTTTGCTCACCATGCCACCCCAGTTTAGACCTGGCCATATGCAAATCAGTCTTGACCCTGTGCCTCATGGGAACAGTCCAGCCCGAACTACCAAGCCAGGTCCTCCCTGGACCAGAAACAAGCATCCTAGGACCGGTTTCGGGGTTTCACCCCTCACCAGCCAGGATAGCTTGATTCCTAGTGGCACAGTGAGCCCAGGACCCACGTCTGGGCATACCTGGCGCACTTAGGGCGAGAAAGCAAAAGACACACAATTGATGGACGGAATGCAGAAAAAATCAAAACATTCACCCCCAGTCAAGGGATCTGGGTTAAATCCATCATTCTTTTGCTCACCATGCCACCCCAGTTTAGACCTGGCCATATGCAAATCAGTCTTGACCCTGTGCCTCATGGGAACAGTTCAGCCCGAACTGCCAAGCCAGGTCCTCCCTGGACCGGAAACAAGCATCCTAGGACCGGTTTCGGGGTTTCACCCTTCATCAGCCAGGATAGCTTGATTCCAGTGGCACAGTGAGCCCAGGACCCACGTCTGGGCATACCTGGCGCACTTAGGGCGAGAAAGCAAAAGACACACAATTGATGGACGGAATGCAGAACAAATCAAAACATTCACCCCTAGTCAAGAGATCTGGGTTAAATCCATCATTCTTTTGCTCACCATGCCACCCCAGTTTAGAACTGGCCATATGCAAATCAGTCTTGACCCTGTGCCTCATGGGAACAGTCCAGCCCGAACTGCCAAGCCAGGTCCTCCCTGGACCGGAAACAAGCATCCTAGGACCGGTTTCGGGGTTTCACCCCTCATCAGCCAGGATAGCTTGATTCCAGTGGAACAGTGAGCCCAGGACCCACGTCTGGACATACCTGGCGCACTTAGGGCGAGAAAGCAAAAGACACACAATTGATGGACGGAATGCAGAACAAATCAAAACATTCACCCCCAGTCAAGAGATCTGGGTTAAATCCATCATTCTTTTGCTCACCATGCCACCCCAGTTTAGACCTGGCCATATGCAAGTCAGTCTTGACCCTGTGCCTCATGGGAACAGTCCAGCCTGAACTGCCAAGCCAGGTCCTCCCTGGACCGGAAAAAAGCATCCTAGGACCAGTTTTGGGGTTTCACCCCTCATCAGCCAGGATAGCTTGATTCCAGTGGCACAGTGGGCCCAGGACCCACGTCTGGGCATACCTGGCGCACTTAGGGCGAGAAAGCAAAAGACACACAATTGATGGACGGAATGCAGAACAAATCAAAACATTCACCCCAGTCAAGAGATCTGGGTTAAATCCATCATTCTTTTGCTCTCCATGCCACCCCAGTTTAGACCTGGCCATATGCAAATCAGTCTTGACCCTGTGCCTCATGGAAACAGTCCAGCCCGAACTGCCAAGCCAGGTCCTCCCTGGACCGGAAACAAGCATCCTAGGACCGGTTTCGGGGTGTCACCCCTCATCAGCCAGGATAGCTTGATTCCAGTGGCACAGTGAGCCCAGGACCCACGTCTGGGCATACCTGGCGCACTTAGGGCGAGAAAGCAAAAGACACACAATTGATGGACGGAATGCAGAACACCACTGGATTCAAGCTAGCCTGTCTGAAGAAGGGTGATGCCCTGAAACCGGTCCCAGGATGCTTGTTTCCGGTCCAGGGAGGACCTGGCTTGGCAGTTCGGGCTGGACTGTTCCCACAAGGAACAGGGTCAAGACTGATTTGCATATGGCTGGGTCCAAACTGGGGTGGTGTGGTGAGCAAAAGAATTATGGATTTAACCCAGATCCTTGAGACTGGGGGTGAATGTTTGCATTGTCCAGCATTCCGTCCATCAATTGTTTCTTTTGCATTTGTCGCCCTAAGTGTGAATCACAGCAAACCGCATCCAGCATTGAGAAGCAGCTCTCCTTTATTGAGTTTTGGGGAAAAGAGACTCATAGGAACAGAAGAAAGTCAGAGGTTAAGGCTGATGCGGTGACACTACAATCGTGGGTGTCGACACCTAAGAGTTTTGGCAAATTTCAAATAACGTGCTTTTCCAAGTGTAGTGCTGGTGGAACCACAACTTGAATTCTTCAAATACTCAGTGAAGGTTCCAAACATATAAGTACTGGAATTTGTATCCAGTTCTGAACAGAAGTGGGCGAGCCACAGATTAACAGGGGAGACCCGAGCCGAGGGTGGGCTGTGGCTTTAAGAGTCCCTGCACAAGCCAATCCTTGAAAACAACTGGCTTATAAATCATGCCACAAACATCATGGTAGAATACCATAATGTGTCTTTAAAATTCAAAAAGTGTGGGCATATTAGCAAGACCGGCGATAAAATTATCGCCGTTTTAGCGGCAGGAAACTGCCGCTAAAACGGCGATAATGGGCTTGCTAATATGCGTTATAGAATTCAATAGAAGCCAAGGTTAGATGTGCAGGACATCTAACCTGGGCTTCTATTGGAATTCTATAACGCATATTAGCAAGCCCATTATCGCCGTTTTAGCTGCAGTTTTCTGCCGCTAAAACGGCGATAATTTTATCGCCGGTCTTGCTAATATGCCCCTGTATTTCTTCAACATTTGGTAGCGTTTTACCTTAGTACATCAGCTAGAAGTAATAAAAGAGAACATCTTTAAAAATGCACTGAGAAACATTCCTGCCCCCGCCCTGATGACATTGCTATTGGTGAACTAAAAGACAGGTCAATTATGTGAACTCTTTATGTTTACTAGATTCTTATTATAGCTGGAGCAACATTATGGCTATTTTAAACATGATAGGATTTTGTACAGCACACATCCTGAACACAGGTATTTGAAGGAGCTCTCATATGTGTTAATGAAGAAAAAGAAGGGTTTGGTAAAATAAAGTATTTGCCTAGGATCGCAGAGTTAGGTCAAGCATGGAAGCTGGGATTGATCACACTGCAATTTGGCCACTAGATAGTATATCTTTTTGAGATGAAAGGTTAACGCTTTGTTCGTAATTCTTGCAGGATGAGATTAGACTATGGGTGACAAACAAAATCCACATTTTATTTAGTGCAGTTTTGCGTAGCACAAACCTTGCGTAAGGACAGAAGCACTTTTCAAAAGAGACAGTCTGCAAAATACATTTTATTTTTATGGCACAGTGAGAATTGTGCAACAACAAAACACTCATGACACATGATTTAGTGTAAAAGGCCATTTATTAGGACATGGTTGCACATTTTAACTTTATTAAACAGTAACATCAACTTTGTAACTAAGGCACAATCCCCCATACCTCATGCAGCCACTCACATCTCACCAACTTCCATTCCCCAAACGTCATACCTTGTTCCATCCTTCCCTGATCCAATTCTTACATTCTTGCCATCTCCCCAGGCTCTCTTTCTTTATCTCCCAAACACCCTCCCCTGAACTCACTCCTCACTCGACAAGGTACCGCACACTGCTTTTTCACCTGTGCTCTTTTCTTCTCCTCCCCGAGGCTGTGTAAGAGCCTGCATGTGACTCACCACCCCCCTAAGACTTCGCCTACGTCTCCTGAAACCTGTCCTAACTGTGGCAAAAACGCTGGAACACAAAACAAGTCCTCTGATCCCAAAACCACCTGAAAATGTACGGTGGGCGGGCAGACAAAATTATTTATTATGCCTAGCCCTCCCCCCGGTGATGCACAGGGTCCGGAAGAGGCAGATCACGCCTCTCCGGACCCTTATATGTTTCCACTTTGACCCACCCCTTCTCTCCAAACCACCTATCCCAACCCATGTCCTGTTTTGTTCACGAATCCTCCGGTGAAAGACTAGTCTGCGACGTGCTTTTCCCCGGGGGCCATCATCGTGCAACAACAAAACACTCATGACCCATGATTTAGTGTAAAAGGCAATTTATTAGGACATGGTTGCACATTTTAACTTTATTAAACAGTAATATCAACTTTGTAACTAAGGCACGAATACCACATACCTCATGCTGCCACTCACTTCTCACCAACTTCCATTCCCCAAACGTCATACCTTGTTCCATCCTTCCCTGATCCAATTCTTACGTTCTTGCCGTCTCCCCAGGCTCTCTTTCTTTATCTCCCAAACACCCTCCCCTGAACTCACTCCTCACTCGACAAGGTACTGCACACTGCTTTTTCACCTGTGCTCCTTTCTTCTCCCCCCGAGGCTGTGTAAGAGTCTGCATGTGACTCACCACCCCCCTAAGACTTTGCCTACGTCTCCTGCAACCTGTCCTAACTGTGGCAAAAACGCTGGAACACAAAACAAGTCCTCTGATCCCGAAACCACCTGAAAATGTACGGTGGGCAGGCAGACAAAATTATTTATTATGCCTAGCCCTCCCCCCGGTGATGCACAGGGTCCGGAAGAGGCAGATCACGCCTCTCCGGACCCTTATATGTTTCCACTTTGACCCACCCCTTCTCTCCAAACCACCTATCCCACCCATGTCCTGTTTTGTTCACGAATCCTCCGGGGAAAGATTAGTCTGCGACGTGCTTTTCCCCGGGGGCCATCATCGTGCAACAACAAAACACTCATGACCCATGATTTAGTGTAAAAGGCAATTTATTAGGACATGGTTGCACATTTTAACTTTATTAAACAGTAATATCAACTTTGTAACTAAGGCAAGAATACCACATACCTCATGCTGCCACTCACTTCTCACCAACTTCCATTCCCCAAACGTCATACCTTGTTCCATCCTTCCCTGATCCAATTCTTACGTTCTTGCCGTCTCCCCAGGCTCTCTTTCTTTATCTCCCAAACACCCTCTCCTGAACTCACTCCTCACTCGACAAGGTACCGCACACTGCTTTTTCACCTGTGCTCCTTTCTTCTCCCCCCGAGGCTGTGTAAGAGCCTGCATGTGACTCACCACCCCCCTAAGACTTTGCCTACGTCTCCTGCAACCTGACCTAACTATAGCAAAAACGCAGGAACGCAAAACAAGTCCGCTGATCCCAAAACTACCTGAAAATGTACGGTGGGCAGGCAGACAAAATTATTTATTATGCCTAGCCCTCCACCCGGTGATGCACAGGGTCCGGAAGAGGCAGATCACGCTTCTCCGGACCCTTATATGTTTCCACTTTGACCCACCCCTTCCCTCCAAATCACCTATCCCAACCCATGTCCTGTTTTGTTCACGAATCCTCCGGGGAAAGACTAGTCTGCGACGTGCTTTTCCCCGGTGGCCATCATCGTGCAACAACAAAACACTCATTACCCATGATTTAGCGTAAAAGGCAATTTATTAGGACATGGTTGCACATTTTAACTTTATTAAACAGTAATATCAACTTTGTAACTAAGGCACGAATACCCCATACATCATGCTGCCACTCACTTCTCACGAACTTCCATTCCCCAAACATCATACCTTGTTCCATCCTTCCCTGATCATATCCTTATGTTCTTGCCGTCTCCCTAGGCTCTCTTTCTTTATCTCCCAAACACCCTTACCTGAACTCATTCCTCACTCAACAAGGTACCGCACACTGCTTTTTCACCTGTGCTCGGTTCTTCTTCCCCCCGAGGGTGTATGCATGTGACTCTCCACCCCCCCAAGACTTCCGCCACCTAGAATATACCCAAAGGGTGTTTTTCTGCCCCCCCCGCTCACGACCAGCACGCCACTCAGAGGTGATCTCTCCTTCACTATATGTTCTCATTCCACAATCAACTCACTGTGTCCTGTAACTCCATCATGTAGTATGCATTCCCCATTCTTGACTAGTGTACACCATCATCCTGAAACAGGCATGCTCACTCTTCTGAATGCCTGCATGAGAGATCACCGTAATTCCCATTCCCATGCAGAAAACTCTCATCCCTCTATTCAGCTTACGACGAGCTTTATCGATCGCCGCATGCCGCACTGCCTCCCGCCAGCTGCGAGGCGGCACAAATTCAGTCCATTCAATGCAAGTCCCAGCAAAAAACCTCTTGATGGCTTCAAGATCCCGTTGCATGTGTTGTAAGAGCATCAAACCAGATAACTGCACCACATCATTTTCCCCCAAATGAATCAAAAGCATGTCCGGACAACCCCTTTGAGGAACCAACTTTGTTAACCAGGGCAGCAAATTTCCCCATCGCATTCCACTTTTCCCCCACCATAACACTTCGTGCCGGCTGCTGTGCAATCCCAAGTTCCTGCCATATATCTGTTGGTCTGCATACTTGGCTGCCCAATGTACAAAGGAATGTCCCACGATCCAGGTCACGGTCTTGGCCCCTGGACTGTTCACACAACCTACATTGAAAGAGAGACAACATTAGGCCTTGCGTCCGCACAGACCCCCTCTTCAATACCCCCCATTCTCTCCCTGACAGATCAAGGTGTAAGCGCATCTATTTCCTGACATAGCGCTTGCAGGCAACTCGACCTCCACCTGCCAATCATACATATCCGATCCCAAACCCACCCCAAATTTGCTGCCGATGTGCAGCCCCTATCTGAAAAAAGTGTGTCCCGAACGCCGCAGGATCCTGTCCTAGCTGACGCAACCCCATGCGCAGCACAGCCAAGAGTTGGGAAGCCGACATCGGACTCCCACCCTGATGACAGAAAATCTCCTTGTAGCGCTGCCCTGGCCAAGCCTGAAAGTTTTGCCACTCACGCACACGGGCACTGCCTCGCTCCCCCGTCACACAACCAGACCCATCTACCCCTACCCTGCTGGTTGGTTTTGGATCATCGCAAACATAACCCCAGCTGTCCCAGATCCATGCGCACTTCATCATGCAATAAACCTGCCGACCTTGTTGACCTCAACAACTCTGAAACTCGGAAAGCCCCAAAAAACATCCACATCATGCAAACACGAAAAATGGCTACCTGAAACTCATTGTAACAACAGGCAGGTAGAACCGCCAACAGTTCCCCCAACAATTCAAATGTGATGGCTTCCCTTGGTGCTACCCTCCCCCCGCCCCTTTGTCTGCCCACCCTTTCAACATACGGCCTAAAGTTTCATCCCTGGCAGGGTCAAAGAACCAATGCAGCTTGCCGTAGAATGAAACCCTAGCCAGTTTGCCCTCAATAGTGGTAGGTGATAAATTCCTGTCAATGCAAAAAGTACAAAATGCAACACTCTTCTTTTGATCTCATCCTGCTCCAGGTCCCAGGACTGCGACACATTTCCCTCAAACGCCTAGAACTCGCTCCATGCCAACCCATAGCTCTTCCTGGTGGATGCAGCCAACGATCCCTCAACCAGACTGATGACCCTCATTCGCTCATCTGCCAGACCTCGTCCCGTAGCGCTGTCTTGACAGCATCCACCCCTGGCGCCAAGGCTTGGAAGTGTTGCCACTGAGAACGAGATAAAGCATCCGCAATGTCATACTGCACTCCAACTAATAATGGGTAAATGCGCCTACAAGGGATTTCGTTTCATACAATTAATCAACACATTCAGAACAATTACTTGGTAGTAAAGCCCCAACTGGTGGCTAACCGAAGAATAATCTAAACAAAAATTTAATAATTTTAGTAGAAATAATCAATGATTATTTAACACACGGGTATGAGTTTCTCAAAGCATAAGCAAATTTAATGTGAACAATATGACAAAGGAGGGTACAATAAATTATATCAGAACACCATGATAGAGGCTGCAAAGTAATATACAAAAGTAGTGATGCCTTCAAATCATAGATGTAAACATCTATTCCAAAATGATATCGAATACAAAGATTTATGTTTGACCAGATTTAAGGGTCATTCATTATTTCCAACTCTTCGTCCTGAAGATGGTCTAACGGACATTTATGCCACAAAAGACCAAAACGTCGACAAATTCATCTACTTCCACAGCTTTTGTTTGCCCCAAAGAACTGTTCATTGCTCTTTCTGGACTTTTTCTTTGTTTTCGATATCATTTTGGAATAGATGTTTACATCTATGATTTGAAGGCATCACTACTTTTGTATATTACTTTGCAGCCTCTATCATGGTGCTCTGATATAATTTATTGTACCCCTCCTTTGTCATCTTGTTCACATTAAATTTGCTTATGCTTTGAGAAACTCATACCCGTGTGTTAAATAATCATTGATTATTTCTACTAAAATTATTCAATTTTTGTTTAGATTATTCTTCAGTTAGCCACTAGTTAGGGCTTTACTACCAAGTAATTGTTCTGAATGTGTTGATTAATTGTATGAAACAAAATCCCTTGTAGGCGCATTTACCCATTATTAGTTGTCGTGCCCAAGCCTCCAAGGGTATTTTGGGTTCCCCACTTTTTTGTTACAATATTCTGCACTCCAGGCACATGTCAAGCTGTGAAAACAATGTTCAAACGCAGGTAGATCAGCATAACGCGTCTTAACAACCTCAGCACCCGCAGATCCCTGGCCCTCTGTCTGTTAGCCAACTCCACACTGACATGTTATCCACGTGGAAAAGCACTGTTCTGTTCCCCATCTCCCTGCCCCACAACTGTAGCGTGACCAACAAAGGAAAGAATTCTTAAAAGGCAATGCTGCGCCCCTGCCGCAACCAATGTTCTGGCCAGCACTCGGCACACCAACGGCCGTCCCAAAAGAGCCCAGAACCGTGTGCACCCACGGCATCCGAAAATACCTGAATCTGCCAGACTGAATTCTTATCCAAATAATTCATGGGTACACCATTAAAGTCCTCCAAAAATGTAATTCACAACCCCAAGTCAGCCATGACTGCCATGGAAATCCTGACCTTGTGGTGTGGCAAAGTCACTCCGGACATGGCCATGCCCAGCCTCCCTCAAAAAGTTTGCCCTGCTCATTCCACGCGGCATGCAAAGTTCAAAAACTCAAGCAGCTTCTGTACTTTCCGGAGCTTACTCCTGCCCTCGCCCATCACTTCCAACAAGAAAACTTGTATCTCCTTCACCTTGGCCTGTGGCAACCTTGCCCCAATCAAAACAGTGTCCAACTCAATGCCCAGGAACGTCAACACCACTAATGGATCCTCCGTCTTCTCAGGCACCAGGGGCACCCCAAAAACTGCGGGCATCTTTTGAAAATGTTGCAGTGCCTTCAGGTACTCACCTGAATTCTTCCTCCCCACAAACAAAAAATCATCCAGGTAGTGAGACACCTCCCATTGGCCACTAGATTTTGTGAAAACCCATTGTGAGAAGGTACTGAAGGCTTCAAATAGTGCACAGAAAACAGCACAACCTATCAGCAAGACCTTATCCACATAGAGAAATCTACCGAACTGCATGCCCAACAATTGAAAATCCTCAGGTTGTATGTGGAGTAAATGAACTGCCGACTTGATGTCACACTTCGCCAACTCGGCCCCATGACCACAATTCCACACCAGAGCAACTGCATCGTCTACTGATGCGTACAGCACCCTGGAATCCTCCTTGGCGATGTAGTCATTCACTGATGAACCTTCCGGTCATGACAAATGATGAATGAGCCGGAATTCCCCTTCGACTTTCTTTGTCACCACACCCGGTGGGGACGCAATCAAATCGGCCATGGGCCACTCAGTATAAGGTCCAGCTATTCTACCTTTATCTACCTCCTTGGCTAGCTTGTCTGCCACAACTTCTGGAAATTCCTTGGCTGACCGCAAATTGTCAGTCCACCTGCGCCTCCTAGGACCCTGGTACCCAATACGAAAACCTTCTATAACGCCCCATTCAAGCCACAATGCTTCCCCCCTTTTCGGATAAATCACCAGCCAAGGTCACAAAGCTTCAAGTTTAATGGGAGCAGTTGCCTTTCGTTCCAGGGTGCCCCTGCTGACCCCTCCCCCGGGATCCCTTCCATTGTTCGGCTGGGCTGGCCAGGGTAAAACATTGTGTGATGGGGTGTCTGCCCCCACATTTGGAACACTTGTGTTTAAACTTGCATAGGTGACTGGAACAGAAACCTTTATTATAATTCCAGCATGCCCCAACATTGGTTCCTGCTGGTCTCGGAGTGTAACCTGCCCCCTGTGGGGCGGGCTTGGGCTGAAAGGGCCGATATGTGACGGGCAGACCGCTAGCCATGAGTGTGGAAGCGACTGACTGAGTGGACGACATCCACTGCATCCATAGTTCAGAGTCAACCTCCCCCCAGGGCTTGTCTGGACTTAGGCTCACTCGCACCCTGAACTACTTGTCATAGATAAGCCATACAAACTCCCCGAAATGAATCTGGGCTTCCTGAGTATGTCCATATATTTGAACAGTGCTATCGCCCTGTCCCAGTGTTTCTCACAGTAAATACTTGCATAGATCAGAAAGGCTGATGTCCAATTCTCCATGATAATCAGCACTCTGGGCCACCTTGTGAGCTCCCATTCATCTTTCTTAGAACCCTCTTTGCCTGGATATCCCTATGCAAAAGTTAAAAGACGTCCACATATTCATGTTTCCATATTCTGTTCTTAGTCTTTTCAGACAGGTGAGACCCAAGCGGCATTGCCAGTCCCATATGAGTCTCTTCTTATGCTTATCCTCCTTTGAATCTGTGTCCCCTTTACCCTTTTCAGACCCTGTAGAACTATCTGACTGGCATCTCTTCTTCTCAGTGGCCTTTTTCCCACTCACACACTTGTGCGAAACCTTACCATGCGCAGGCTCCTTCCCTGTGGCCTTCCACTCTGTGACCACCCCGTCCCCAACTCCCACAGACCTCTGTTTCAGTGCTCCTTTTTGTGAGTCTCCTGAGCCCTACACTGACCACCAATCCCCTGTACCTGAAGGCAATGGTTCCACCCTTCCTCTGACTTTCCGTCGGTCGCCCTTGCTGCTTTTTGCCTTGACGACTCTCTTGTCCGCACTTGACTGCTGTAAGACATCAACTGAGGTACAGGTTGCGCGCCCTCCGCTGGTGCCGCGATTCACCTGTCTGCCCACCTCTTCATCCTCACGCAACTCACCCTCTTCCCACTCATCACTCTCATAGTCCAAAACCAAGGCATGCTCACCAGCACCTTCATCACACTCCGCCAGTCGTGCTTCTTTCGCTCCGTCACGCACATCCATATGCAATGAAATCTCCTTGGTGTCAGATTGGTAATAGCTTGTTTCCTCAGGGTCTGCACATGACGACACAAGGGCCCTCCTCCTGGCACCTCCAACTCTGAGACATTATAATAGTACAGAATCTTAGAGTGGCCAAGCGGGGGGAAGGGTAAGTGCGATGGGAACAGCGGGGAAGGAGATCTGTAAAAGAAAAATATCACAAACAATAGCAACAATCATTGTTGATAAAGTAAACAAAACAGGGTTTTATGCAAATATTCTACTGAGCTTCTAATGTCAAAGTTTCTAATGTCAAAGCTTTTAATGTCAAGATAAAAACATTAAAGCAACTATAACAAATACTATGTGCGTGACTCCACGTCAACTTAAGTCTATAAAGCTATTAATGTTCCCTCTGGAATATTTGTATTTCTTTAGGGTATCATGAAACAGAAAGAAAGAAAGAAAGAAAGAAACAATGGATGGCACTAAATCATAAAGGTGTTCTGAATGGTTGCTTCCTTAACACAGAAAAAGGATTCTGCCAGACTAAATATAATGTAAACAAACGAAAATCGTTATGCACAAAAGAAACGTAGAAAATACCACTTAAATACGTGAGACACTGTCGCTTGTGCAAGATAATTATCCTCAATGAAAAGAAAACAAAACCCGCGTTCCTCTTACCGGCCCCGTCAGTCCTTCCCGCCTATTGTGGAGACCCAGCCGGCCTGCAGCCTCGCCTTGCTGGGCTTCCGTTGATGGTTTCATTCCTTGCTCATTGCGGGGCCATCCCTGCCTGAGGCATCCTCAGCGCCCTTGGGGCCGGGCATTGACGGCGCCTGTAAGTGGGCTGGGAGGCTGATGCGCCTCTCGCCCTTGATACCCTCTGTGCACCCACTCCTCCCACGCCCCCGCTGACCTGGCTTGGTTTTACCTCGCCCTGGATCCAGGAGGCATGCCGCGACGGTGGCTGCTACACCTCCCGCCGCCGACAGCGTGGGACGTGCTAGTCCCACCCATGTCTCGTCCAGCACACCTTGGCCGCAACAGATCGTGCTGGCCGGCCGCGCCCAGGGTTTGAAGCGCGGCCCACACCTCATCGGCTGAAGGAGACGCCATGCCGCCACTCATCGCTGAATCGTCCCGGACACAGACCCCTGGCCGCAAGGTCTTCCGAGCGGTAGGCCCTAAACAATTATTTATTTGTGCTGGACAAAATTATATTTCAGAATTATTTATTATGCCTAGCCCTCCCCCTGTGATGCACAGGTTCCGGAAGAGGCAGATCACACCTCTCCGGACCCTTATATGTTTCCCCTTTGACCCGCCCCTTCCCCCCCATACCACCTATCCCCACCCATGTCCTGTTTTGGGCACAAATCCCCTGGGGAAAGACTAGTCTGCGACATGCTTTTCCCCGGGGGCTATCATTGCAGGAGTCTTAGTCAGGTCAGGGTTCGAACTCGGTTCTCCATAACAGATATACACAGCTATAGCCACAAGGCCACTTTGACCCCTGTATAAACTCGGCTTGTTTTCGGGTTGAGGTTCCGAGAGGACCTAAAGCTGAGCCAGGTTTCTGGCGTGCCTTGCTCAAGCTTTCAGTGGGTCGCCCACCTCTACTAATGGTGTGTGTGTATGGTTTATATATTTTTTTGTGCATTATTGTTTTGAGGTACAAGTCTACAAATGGCTTAGGTTTCTTGGATCCCAGTAGTGATTCAGTGGGGGTCCTCAAAGGTTAAGAAATGCTGCCTTATGGGACAAATCGGATATGTTGATTAAAATGAACATGTTTGAAATGAAAGTAGTCTTCTTGGCTTGGCAATTGTAGGCTTTATTACCACTGCAGAGCTTCAGGGTGGTGGTGGCCCTCACAAGCAATGACCCTCACAAGCAACATCACTTCTGTCTTTTCCATCAGGAAACAAGGGGTAACCCACTCCCTACAGCTCTGCCAGATGGCTGTAGCTCTCTGGGATTAAGCTCTGCAACAAGCCATGATTCTGGCAATCTCTCATGTTGCAGTGATTAACAACTCTGAGCAGACTGCTTAGGGTTAGGGGATTAACCTCCATAGACTCAAATGTGACCCTCCGCAACACCAAGTGCCAGCATCTTGCTACTTGGATGGCCAGAGGAACCGTTTAAATATGGGGTAGCTTGATGATAGACTTGGAATAGGTGTTTTCTCTGCATTTCCCGAACTCTCTAGTTCAAGAGCTCTCCAGATGGTCAGAGAAAGTCCAGGATGTTCATTGATCCCAGTGGATCTGGCCTGACCATGTTTCATACTATAATGTACTCTACCTTCTGCAGAAAGACCATGTCAGCCTCACTTAGAAGAGAGACCTAGAGGGCTGGAGAGTGCTACACTCCTTCCTGCTATTGCTCAGATTGGGCGCTTGGGTTCTTGAATAGTTTTTTCATCATGCATGCTACTCCTCAGGAGCATGAGGTTCTGGTGGCAGTGAGAGAATCTTCAGCTGAAAAGTGATTGGCTGTGTTTGACTCACATGGCTTTAGAGAAGAGCATCAGCCCTCACGTCTTGCTGCATGGCCATAGGGTCCATGGGAACATGCATCAGTAATCCTCCACCATGGTTAATGAAGTCATGAAGAGCCAACTGATGGCTCTGACGCTCATATTATCGCTGGTATAGGGCCCTGATGCCACCTGGCACAAGTCTTTCAAGCCATTGGCATCCTGCAACCGAAAACTGCTTTAAAAGTGGCTTGAATGTTTGTCATACTCTGAGGGGCGTGCCAAGCCTTTTGCACCTCAGAATCCTTCAGGATCCTCCATAGGGGGATGGGGGTTTTCTGTCATCGTTCACCTTAATTTCCAAGAATGCTGTTGGAGATCTGAATAAGGAGGTTATTATTCAAACTTTAATACATGTTGCTGTATCCTTGGGTGAGGAGATTCTCTATAAACTGTGAAGTGTGCCCCGCACCTTCATCTGTGCCGAGCCAAGACTCAGTGTTTGCTACATGAAGGGAAATGCCCCTTTTTGCATGGTTGCCCCCCACTTTTTGCCTAATGTTGATGTACTTCGACTGACTGTGCCCTAGGTTCCTGCCAACCAGGTACCCAGGGCCTATGTTCTTTCCCTAAACAGTACTATTGCAAAACCCAATTGGCAACTCTCTGGCCACGTATAAGTCCCTTGTAAAAGATACCCTAGGTACCAAAGGCACTGTGACCAGGGAAGGCACCTAAGGGCTGCAGCACTTATTGTGCCACCCTTAGAGACCCTGTACCTTTTCACACACACACTACCATTGCAGGCTGAGTGTTTTGGTGCAGAGCAAAGTGAAGAGTCGACATGGCACACATCCCTCTGTGCCATGCCTACAATCCACTGCCCTGGCATAGGTAAGCCACCCCTCTAGCTGGGTGCACTATACCAGTGGTGAGGGTACAGGTGCATGAGCCCTGTACCCCTACAGTGTTGAAGTCCATTCTTAGACATTGTAAGTGCAGTACTGCCATAAAGAGTATATGGTATGGGAGTTTGTCATTACGAACTCCACAGCACCATAATGGCTTTACTGATAACTGGGAAGTTTGGTATCAAACTTCTCAGCACATTAAACCCACACTGATGCCAGTATGGGATTTAATGAAAAATGCACTCTAAAGGCATCTTAGAGATGCCCCCTGAAAATTGGCCTAACTCTAGTGTCCTGGATGAGACATGTTTCTGGACCCCTGGGTCGAGAGCCTGCCGCTCTCGGGGTCCTGAAACAAAGCACATCCTGGGACGAGGTGCCAAGCCTCCTCCCCCAGGATGGACAGGGTCGACGAAGGGTAAGCTTCAAAGGGCTGCCGCCTTTGTGAGGTATCCCCAGCCATTTGCTGCTCCCAGCAACTGGCCCCCACTGGTTCTGACCCCCACTTTGGGCGGGAGAATCGGTGGGAAAACCAAGTTAGGAGGAGAGGTGTGCCCACCTTTGCCAACCCCACCCCTCAGGTGGGGGAGGCGAGGTGAAGCACAACTCTCAGTCCATGCCATCTTGAGGATGGGGGGACCTAGCCAACCAGAGTGAGGCGTATGCCCCCATCCCACGGGAGAGTGGCATAATAGGGGGTGTACCCACCCCAAGGTGGAGACCCATTGGTCCCGACCTGTACCCTCTTGAAACGCCCCTTAATTTAGTATTTAGGGGCACCCCTGAACCTTGCCTCCTCAGACCAGAGCTGAGAAGAAGAAACAAGAAGAAGGACCGAACAGCTGCGCTGAGATAAGAAGAGGACACCAACTGACATGGCCCCAGCCCTACCGGCCTGTCCCAACCTCAGACTCCTCCAGCAGAACTTTGGTGTTTCCTGCAGCCAGCAGCCCTCAAAAACCCGAAGAACCTGCCCTGCCTACGTAACCAAAAAGACTTTGTGTCCCGTGAGCATTGGACTTGCTCAAAACCAACCGACTCTGACTCCGGCCAACTCTGTGAGTCCCCACCACTCAGCTCCTGGAGCCCCGAGCCAGAGCCTGAGTGGCCCAATACCCAAAGGAGGTCCACCCGGTGGTCCTAGCTTGGATCCCAGTGACCCCTGAACCTCCACAAGCTTCAACCTGAGCCTGCAGCCATTATCTGGGAGGTCCCCTCCAACAGTGACCGAAGGCGACACCCCGACCAACTCTCTGACCGAAGCGGTCCAAGAAGATTGACCGCATCCGTCTGACTGACGCTGTCCGTGAACGCTTGCGGTCACTTGAGTTCTACTCCCAAAGATCCCATATGCCTATTCAGCTGCTGACCGACTCTGCAGCATAGACCAAGACCGACAGTCTCCACTGAGAATCCTTGGGAACCCCGACGACCGTATCCTACATCCTGCCGCCTCTGTGCCGCTGGCAGTGTAGTTCTCCTGCTGGGCATAGGGCCCTTCAGTGCTGACCTCGACCCCAGGAGCTTTTTGTTCAATCAACCAGGTGGCCTGCTCACCCGCAGTCCCCACACCAATGACCGTGCTTAGCCCGTTGGCTAACGTGTCATCCCTGCACTCTGCACCCTGCTGCCTCTGTGCCGCTGGCAGTGCGATTCAAGTGTCCATCTGACCGAGTCCTACTCATGGACCCGTAAACTAATTTTTGTCCTTTCAGGACTAAGAGAGACTTGTGAGTAATCCTGCAAACCTGTAATTGTATTACAAAACGCTTTACCTGCTTTCCTTCCTCTTAGGAAATGTACCAGTGTGGAATCTAGGGATTCCTCGCTTAGTAAGAAAAGTAACTATAAAGTCATTTCGATTGTCCGTGCCAAAGTTTTACAAACCTGTAACAGAACCAAGTTAATGACAACTGTGGATTCATGGTACCTTGCCTTTGAAAGTACGTTTCTACCTATGAATTGGTTCTAGCAATAAAATACGACTAAATAATATTTTTATACAAACAAATATGGGCTGAGTTCAGTCTTTGAGTGTGTGACATCATTTCTTGCCTGGGTGTGTACAATAAATGCTTAGCACTACCCTCTGATGAAGCCTTAGTGCTCGCCCACACTACCACAAATAGAGGGCAAGGTGTTATCTACTTTTAACTCTGCCTACCTTTGGGGATCCACTGGACTCTGTGCACAGTATACCTTACTTTGGTATAGTATATACAGAGCCAGCTTCCTACACTACACCAACTATTTGTGATCTCTTTGGGAACAATTACAGTGAAAAAGCAGCTGCATGGCCATCATTGGATAACATTGTGCAGAGCCCATTGCTACACTCTGAGCGCAACCCAGCCCCCCTCCAGTATTAGGGCCCACACTGCCAAGGCTGGAGTCATTCTTCAGACTTCTACCTACCTTGGGTGCATGCCAGACAGGCACATGAGCTACCCCAAATACATTTTGTCAACACTATGTTCTTGAGGCTTCTTTATTGAGCAACATAAAACTTGAAAAGAAAGTTATTTGAAAGCTTTTTGCTTATACTGCCTTGTCTGCTGCCTTCCCCCACCCCCTCACCCCACCTTTCTCAGTTTCAGGTGTTGTAGAACCTGCCAACTAGTTAGAAACAACAGAACAGTCCAGTAGGATGGTGACTTTGACTGATTAGATCCCATTACTGGTTTTCCAGAGAGGTGCCCCCAGCAGGACACCGCTCGGGCATCTATGACTGTTTCAGTGTTTCTGGACCAGAAATGATTAAGTCTTGAAACATTGGCCCGGTTTTTAGAGGGTGTGGACCTGCAACCAGTAAAACCATAGATGGAGAGTACACAGGTGCTGTTGGCAGAGGTCCAGCCCGGCCACCACCCTCTCCTTCTAGCACCACAGGGCAGCAGACAGTGCTCCCGCCAAAGCCTGATATGGCCACATGCAGCCTCCTTATCACGTCTCCACAGCCTTCACCCACACTGGCCCCCAGTTCTGAATAGGTGGGACATGAGAGCTTTAAACTCCCTAGAATCAAGCAACACCTGTCCAAAAGGACATATTAATTCTGGATCCAGAAGGTTATTCCCTATTTTGTGGAGTTTATCTCATAATACATGTTAAGTTATGATGAGTTACTGTTCAGAATCCTTAATTCCAAACCTGGTATCTTCCCACAGAGTTAACAGGGAACTTTTAATGGTTTGGTTGGTCTGTAGGCTGTTTTCCATCATCAATACTCTCTCTCAGACTTCTTTACCAATGGACACACACTAATCTGCTCCTTTTTAAAACTGAAGCAAATGATTGTGGGTACTCACAAGCGTAGAATGTGTGCATGCAACACAACATAAGCATGCCAGCAGGGTACTTGTTTGCAAAATGCAGCATTAATATAGCCAAAGAAGCTGTTTCTGGTCCTGCCACTAGGCTGGAAGGATACCCACAGGTTAATAGAACGAGTCTACGGACCAAGATTGACAAACATCATAATGGTAACTGGATCTGGCTGTCTTCTTACTGCCTCCAATGCACACCCTGCTTTTATTCTTCTTTTGGGGATGGCTGGCACTCATTGCGTGACACATTGCCTACATCATCTGTAATGGATGGCTCTGATCGCTCTACTCAGATGTTTTGAGTCTGAATTTAGAGAACAGTATTTTTAGGACGCTCAAGGACAGGATATCTGTTACAAAGTCAGACACTGGTAATCAGTAGAAAGATTTATTGTCTTCACGATGCACCACCAACATCTGCTGCCGGCCTGTCAGCTCTCCTGGCTCTAACTGCCGCACACGAGGCACTGCCATGGAGACAGAACTTCCAGGCACGAGCAGAAGCACAGCGAGTCATTACAACACATCCCCCTTACTAAAAATACAAAGGAAAACAGGAAATAGGAAAAGCAAAAGAACAGGCAGAAGAAAAAGGTAGAGAGAAAGGAAGAAGAGAAGGGTGTGAAGAATAATACAACAGTTCATAAATTAATAACAAACATTTGCATTGTATCAATACATCACATAGACTCTGTAATGTTTAGGTGGACAACGAGGTCTCGAAGAGAAACCCCGTGCATGAGAATTCGGAAGAGAATCTTGCAGGTTGGAACCAGGCATAACATCTGGACAGGTAGGAAATAATGATTTGTCACCTCGAAATCTTACTAGACGGGACATGCTCCACTTACCACCATTGTGGACAGTGACTACATTCTTGTTCACCGAGGTTATGACGAATGGGCCCATAAATTCAGTAATACCCTTCCTGTGCCACCTAGGTTTCGTTATGAGGACCCACTCACCAACCCTCCATGTCTTGGTTTTGGTTGATTTCTTAAAATCAAATCTCTCCTTGTATTTTTTTTGGTAAGACTCAATTCTGGCACCCACCTCCTCATTATTCAAAACAGTACCTTCAATCAGAGTCAACCAACCAGGATTGAGTTTGGACAGAGCAACCCTGCCTCTCAATATTTGGAAGGGAGATTTTTGCAAGACTCCATTGAGGGCAGTACGATGTGCCCACCAAGTTTCCCTCAGGACACCCTTAAGAGGAACCCTCATTTCAATTGCTCTCTGCACACATGCTTTGACTACTCTATTCATCCGCTCCGCAAGCCCATTGGCTTGCGGCGCATAAAGAGCGGTCCTTTGATGAATTATGCCAAAGTCCTTTAAGAAGTCATGCATCTCCTGTGAGGTGAATTGCACCCCATTGTCTGTGATGAGGAACCGGGGAACAACCTCACTCATGAACTCATCTTTAAGGAAATCAAGAACCACTCTGGTGCTAACAGAACCCACACATCTGGTGGAGACCCACTTAGATGAGTAATCTACTAAAAGAATCACAAATTTCTCTGAGGGTCCTAATAACTCAAAAGGACCCATGAGGTCTAATCCTAACTTGACCTAAGGCTCACGTGGGATCTCGACAGGAGACAAGGGAGCAGTGTTGGTGACCTGAGATTTGTCATTGGTGGCACATTGACAACAATCTTTAACCACCTTCTCCACTTGACTATCCATCCTAGGCCACCAATACCTCTCACGGAGTCTAGACTTAGTGAGATTTCTTCCTAAGTGTCCCTCATGAGCAAGGTTTACAAGCTTGGACCTCAAGACACTAGGGGGTACAACCCTTTCACCACGCATGAGTTGACCGTGACACAAAGTGAGTTCATTCCTGATAGACCAGAAGGGCAAGAGATCAGAATTTAGTCTTTTACAGTCAGGCCACCCCTTGATGACAAAATCCACTACCAGGGGAAGCAGCACATCTTCAGATAAGGCCCTTTCCCATTCATCCTCCTGAATAGCAGGTTCCTTGACCCAACAAACCCCAGTAGGTCAATGTCATGAACATCATTGCAGCTCTCAATTGGCAGTCTCGATAAACAGTCCGCAGCTTTATTGGCAGAGCCGGGAAGGTATTGTACTTGAAAATTAAACTCTTCCAATCCTTCGCTCCAGCGTTTAAGCCTGGGTGCCAGTCTTTCACTCTCCATGCAAGAAAATACTTGAACCAAAGGGCGATGATCGGATCTCACTAGGAAAGGTATGCCCCACAAGTAGAATTTGAAGTGTCTTATTGCCCACGCTATGGCCAGAGCCTCCCTTTCTATGCAAGAGTAATGTTGCTCGGCCTTCTTTAGTGCCCTAGAGGCAAATGCAACAACTTTCTCTTAGTTTCCATCGATTTGGGAAAGAACTGCGCCAAGACCACACAAGCTGGCATCGGTTGTCAAAACAGTTTTCTTCCTGGTGTCAAAATGGCCAAGAGTGGGCATCTTGCCTATTGCTTGCTTGACAGAGCTAAAAGCTGCATTGCATTCTTCTGACCAGGCAAACAGTGTATCCTTTCTCAGTAGGGCTCTGATCGGTTTGACGATAGTGGCAAAACCTTGAATAAACTTAGAATAAAACTCTGCAAGGCCTAGGAAAGACCTCACTTGCTCTTTATCAGTAGGTGCAGGGGCATTAACAATACTCTTAGCGAGATCTAGCTTAGGTTGGATACCCTCCCCAGAAATAACATGTCCCAAATACGTGACAGAGGATACACCAATCTTACATTTCAGTTTGTTTACAGTCAAACCCTTGTCAGACAGTCTTTGCAGAACAGCCCTCAAGACCTTCTCATGCTCCAAGTCATTCTTTCCATAGATTAAAATGTCATCCTGGAAAAACAAGCTGTTAGACATGTCTCAAGGATCATCTTCATGATGCGCTGGAAACAAGCAGCCGCTGAGGCTAGCCCGAACAGCATTCTAATGAAACGGAATGCCCTCAGTGGTGTTACAAACGATGTTAAGTGCTTGGAGTCTGGGTGGAGGGGTACTTGGTGATATGCTGAAGACAAGTCTAATACACTGAAGACCTTAGCACCATCCAGCATGTTAATAGGCTCCGCAATATTGGAAGTGGTTGACGGTCTACCCATATCCACCTGTTCAGACTCCTCAAGTCAACACACATTCTGATATTTTTTCCTCCATCCTTGGGGGCTAAAACCACTGGGGCCAACCATTCTGAGGATTCGATTTCCTCAATGATGTTCAAGGTTACCAATCTCTTGAGTTCATTCCTTAGGGGTTCTAACATCATGTTGGGAACCTTCCTAACCTTGTGTACGATAGGTATTGCATTTTTTTTAAGGACAATACGATGTTCGAAATCCTTGAGTAAGCCAAGGTTATCAGAAAAGACTTGGGGAAATTCCTCAAAGAACCTATTGGAGGCTGCAGAGTCATCAACCAACATGACTTGCTCGGAGGGATAACAAGCATTAGGATTGAGAATTATCCCCAAATCTCTTTGATGCCTCCAACCCAGGAGGTTATCACCTCGTTTGGCCACATAGATTTTTCCAATGGTTTCCCTCCCCTTGAAGTGTATTTTCATGATGGCATACCCAATCACTTCGTTGTTTGAGCCACCATAGCTGACTGGGTTAATGTCAGAGGCAAAGAGCTGTAAATCAGGAAACGTTTTGTTCCATAATTCATTGCCCAACATAGTAAAGGGAGAACCAGAGTCGGCCAGAACCACAAATAATTGATCCCCAATCACAACCTCACATTCGGGCATACTTATGAGATCCGCATCTACCATGCCATCACCTCTCACGCTCAACATAACCGTTCTCGGACTGTCGTTAGTGGTCTCAAAATTCTCTACTGTGCTACTTTACCACTTGACTTGCATACCCTGGCATAGTGACCCTTGATTCCGCACTTGTGGCAAGTAGTATTTCTAGCATAGCAATTAGGGTAATTAGAGGAGTGGTTAAGACTCCCACACCTATAGCATTTCATTCTTGAAAAGTCAGTGGAGGGCTTGCCTCTAGTCCCACGTACTGCTTTGGAGACATTGTCAATAGAGTCTTGATGAGTTTCCTTCTGCGTTAGTTCGTGAATACTACTAAGAGTAGGAGTATCATCAGTCGCTGGTTTATGAGCTTTCATTTCCTTAACCCAGCCAGAGGTATTTTCCATCCCTTCTACGATAGCAATGGCTTCCTTGAGGGAAGGGTTTCTAGATAAAAGCTTCTCCTGCACTCTTGGACTGTTGTTGCATCTGACCAATTGGTCACGTATTAACGAGTCAGTCAGTTCACCAAATTCACAAGTGCGGCCGAGTGTTTTTAATGAAGCAATATAGTTCCCAACCTTTTCATTGGGTTCTTGGATCCTCATAAAGAATTTGTGTCTCTCTAAGACAACATTAATCCGTGGACCAAAATACATTTCCAACATTTTTATGGACATTTCAAATATGTCTGAGGGTTCACCATCACCTTCACCTACAGGAATTGTATCAATGCTTTCATAGATATTGCGCCCTTCAATTCCAAGATTGTGGAGAAGGATTGCTTGTCTCCTATGTGCAGAAAATTTCTCGCCTCCAATCGCGATTAAATACGAATCGAACAACAATTTCCATCTTTTCCAGGGTAATAGCGGTTCACCTTTTTCACATAGGAAGGGAGGAGGTTGACTCATTGACGTGGCTGACATGCTGGCAGAGTTACAAAGCAACTGTCTCTTTGAGGAGAAACAATGAAATACGAAATACAGTCGTGCCGAAATATATATATATAGTCTATTGAGCAAAGGACACAACACCGCAAGGCAGAATCTCCACTTACTTCCAAATAGGACTCCGTTGTAAATAAAAAAAAAAGGTTGAGGGAAGAAATCAGTGCTTACGAAATGCCTTGGAGTGAACAAATTTGAAACATGCTCAAAAAATGCTTTAAATTAATTCATTATAAGCAATGGTGAGTAACGATGCAAAGTAGTACCTGAAGAATGTCATAAAACAGTTCCTCGCAATTAATCAGGCATCCGGATCTGATTCCATGTTCAGGATCCAATTCTGTGCTCCGTAAGGATGGTTGTCATGGAAACCAGACAACTAAGATGGCGGTACGCAGGTTACGCGTACATGATGCGATGACGTTTACTTTTACGTTGCTGACGTGGGCGTGCTGACGACAATGTATGCACGGGCAAGTGCACGAGTGGCGTCACGCGATGAGAGGAGAACCGTTGGAAAGGCGAAATGGGGAATAAATGCCAAAAACGAGGTAAAATCTTACTAAAATGTAGAAAACAGCACAACGGAAGTCGCGGAATCTTTGAGTCGTGTTGTAGCGTGGTTGTACGGTAGTTGCTTGCTTCAGATTGCTGCAATATGATTTTCGTGGGTCCAAGAAGGGGAGTTGGTGGGGGGCGCTAGGTGGCGCACGACCAAGATGGCCGCACACCTGTGAGGCTCTGGCTGCTTGGCGGCATAATCCTCCAATTATCCACATCTATACTGCTTTGACCCACTATCTACAACCTGCCGCCTGCTCTTCCATCCATCCACTAGCTGCGGTGAAAAACCCAGAGCCCTCGGACCTTGACAAGCGCTGTTTTTGCTGACCTCTGCTGTCTGCGAGGTGGGGGAGGTGACACGCCTGGAGCCCTGCTCGGCCGCCGCAGCCACGCAAGCCTCGAGGACTCCACGTGGCGACAGGCCCTCCGCCCACATCGCTCTGGGACCCAGCTCTGCATACTGCCTATGAGCTCAGCTGTGGAGGCCGCTCTCCGGTGCTGCTTGACCCGCTGACTGGCCCCTCCTGCCACGAGGTGCTGTGTCCACGGGGTGCTGTCACCGCGCACCTTGCTGACCGGATCTTTCCTCTGCTGTGGGCGCGCTTCATCGGGTCTCACCGGCTGGTGCTGGAAGTACCGCCGCACCGTTCCCCGGACTACGCTCCGGCCTCCTCAGCCTCAGCCTGACACCCGTTGGGGGGCAGCGACCTTCGTACTGCGGTAAGAGAGCTGCCGTGTGTCCCTGCTCGTGCCGCACCCCAGCCTCCCTGCCGCTGCTGCAGTCCGGACGCTCTCCTGTCTTCTGCATGCCGCCCTGGGCACGAGCACCCGCGCGCACCTGATAAACACCGGCGGCTCCCGTTTGTGCCCCGCGGTGCAAGCTCCATGCGGTGCACTCGGCAGGGGCCCTCCCATTTCCTTATTGAGGTGAGCGCCGTGTTCTGTGGGAGCCCTGGGCGGCTGCGATCTTGATGTGCGGAGGTTTACCGCGACCTACGTTCCACTGCATTGCCTTGGGATTACCCTTCGTCTGGTGCCCACAGACTCCAGCTGTGACGGCAACTATTCACTACTGTTCGGCCTGCTGTCGGTGATACGGAGCCACGAAGTGCTGGGCTCGCGTGGTGCTTAGACCGCGGACCCTGCTGCCTGGACCCTTCCCCTGTTGCGGACACGCGTCATTGGAGGCTGCCGGCCACTGCTTGAGGCCTGCCCCGATACCACTGCCTCGACCTCCGGATTCAGCTCCTGCCTCCTCAACATTGGCCAAATGTCCTCTCTGATGTTAGCACTCTACAAACATGTAACCTTCCTGGGCTGCCTGACATCCTCGTGGGCTGAGAATTGTGGGGGTGCGCATCGGAGGGCGAGAGTTCCGCCGCCCGCGCTCCGCATCTGGCTGTGGTCCCCCATCATCGGATCCCTGCCGGCTGGTCTCCGGGATCGGCCCCCTCCATTGGCACTCCGATCTTTGACCACCTCTTTCCCTGCTCTGTCACACGTCATTAAATGTGATGGGATTCACCTGGCGCAGGACTGCGTTCACACTGTCTTCCAGCCTACACCCTGCTACCAATCGATAGTTCGCTCTGTCCACTGTGTATGCCGCCCTGGGACGGCCCTGCCGCTAGAACCTGACGGACTTTGGCACCCTTATATATCTTCCTTACTGTGCAGCGCTTTCCGATCCCTTGGTTTGCCGTGATATTGCTGCACTGACAGTTCGAGGCGACCTGCCTTCTGCCCTGACCCTTGTCTCAGCCGGAATTTCATCTTCACGCATCTGGGAAATCCAATAACAAGAGACACCTCGCTGGGCGCTGTGCTGCAGGCCTGCAGACTGCCATATGAGTGGTGCATTCTTCTTGCTCCCTGTTAGACTTTACCGCCGAAAGCTTGACTACCACGCACTTACTCCCACTGTCCGCTAAGCCGACGGGCCTCGGCCGCTCTTCTTCTGGCTGTAGTGGTGGCTGCCTGGCGTGCTGACCGACAATCAAGATGTGACACTGCGTTGTCTGGTACCCCCATCCACCTCGGGCTGACAACGCTGCTTACACAATCCTGTGCTGCGCCTTACTTTGACGGACACCTTCTCTCGTTGTTCACCCTTGCTCACAACAACCATGCGGAAACCAGATGGGCGCCAGCCTAAGTTGGTCTTTGATGCCAAAAAGACGGCCACACGCTCCAATTCAGTGGATTCCATTCATCCAAGCGAGGAACAGCCACAAACGCAATCCTCCACCTCTGGGGATGAGGTCAAGACGCTTCTTCTGGCTATGCAACACAGCCTCACAGACCTCTCCGGGAAAATGGACACCATGAACAATCGCCTAGATTTTCTAGTCCAGAAGGTGGACAAGCACGATGGGCAGATCAAGGAAGCGGAGCGTCATCTATCAGACACCGAGGACACCACAGCACAGCTGCAGCTTCAAGTGTCACAGATGGACAAATTGCTTAAAGTCATCGCGGCCAAAAATGAGGACCTAGAAGCCCGCAGCCGACGGAACAATATCCGCATTATTGGCATTCCGGAGAGCACCAACACGGGCCATATGGAGGACTTTGTTGAACGCCTTCTGAGGGGTGCTTGCGGTGCTGACGCTTTCTCCTCGCAACTCATCGTGGAACGGGCACACCGATCCCTGGGTCCTCGACCTCCACCAGGCAGTGCACCTTGCCCCATTGTGGCCCGCCTCCTTAATTACAGGGATCGAGACACAGCGCTCAAAATGGCTCATGAGAATAAACCCCTACATTACGAGGGCTTGGAATTCACCATCTTCCCCGATTTCACCGTCGCAGTGCAGGAGGGTAGGCGAAAATTCCTGGCAGTCAAACAGAAGCTTCGGAAAGCACAGATTGAATACGCCCTCCTATATCCAGCACGTCTACGGATCTCCTACCAAGGGACGACCACCATCTTCACCAACCCGCAGCAAGTGGACGACTTCCTCAAATCCATCTCTCGGCGTTCCCCGAGGGGGGCCTCCAATCTCCGCGAATCCAGGTCCCCATCCCCTGATGCAGTCTAACCCCTATACTGACATTGAAGCTGGAAGCTGCCCTAACGCCTCATGCACACTTTCTCGCCTGTGAAGCCCATGATCTCGAGCGCAGGCGTATTCCTGATGTTGATGTCTGCAGTGATGAACATCCTCGTATTCCAGGTCTCCTGTGTGCTCCTAACGCATGACGGCCAGATAAGTGATGAGCTCCGCACAAAAACTATATATGTTGGAACAGCAGATTAACTACATGGGTTGATAAGTAGAAATGAACTATGTCAAGTCTCCCTCCCTCTCTCTCCCAACTCATCCCCATTCCACGGGGTGGCTGCTTGCAGCACGAGCGAGCAGGGAGGGAACCGTGACCCACCAGTGATCCCCCCACACGGGCGATCCCCCTAGTTGTTTGATTCTCTAGAATTTGATTACAATGTCACGTTCTTACTGGGTGTTGGGTGGGTTCTGTCATTCTGGCACGTTTTGGGTGCCGCTGTGGGTGGGGGTGGGAGGGGAAATGTTGTTTTTGCCTGTTCTTTTGGTTATGCATCAGCAGATAATCATACCAGCACACATCGACTTAGCCTCGTATTGCACATGTCCTCTTGATCCTTACATTTGCCACGTATTTCCCCCCAGATAATGCCTCCAGCTCCCGATACTCTCAATATAAAATTGCTCACGTGGAACGTCAGAGGTCTCTGTGACCCTCGTAAATGCCGGCAAATACTTGCCTATCTAGATAGACCCAGATACACATTGCCATGCTCCAGGAGACGCACCTCGACCCACGCCGCCCTCCCCAATTCGGGAGTAAATGGGCTACTGAGCGAGTGTTCTCCTCTTATTCTACATACTCCTGTGGCACCCTGATTTTAGTTATAAAAACCACGCCCTTTATCCTCGGCGGCACTTTCAGCGACCCGTCTGGTAGAAGCTGCATGCTCTGGGGTACTCTGGGCACTAAGTCCGTTACGCTTATTTGCTACTATGGGCCAAATATCGACGACCCAGACTACTTTACTACATTATGGGGGCACATCCTCAAAGTGGGTTCCACTCATATCATTTGGGGTGGGGATTTTAACACCGCCCTGTGCCCTTCAATGGACAGGTCCAATCCTCTTTCTCACCACTACACCAAAACTTATGACACACTGTCCAGCCTGCTCCTTGATCATGGCCTTATTGACGCTTGGCGTCACGTTCACCCCACTGCCAAGGAAGGCACCTATTACACAACGGCACATGCATCCTGGTCACGTCTTGATTATTGGATCGTCTCCCGAGGAGTTGCCCCTTGGATTCTCTCGGTGGAACACATGGCCAGGACCCTCTCTAATCATGCTCCGGTGTGCCTGACAATTTCGCCCCCTAACTTGATTGCCACTCCACGTACGTGGCGACTAATGCCGGAAGCGCTACTAGATACTGTCTTCAAAGCGGAACTTGGGGAGGAGATTTCCGATTTCTTTGAGAGAAATAGAGGCACGGTCACCCATATGAGCACGCTCTGGGAGGCCTTTAAGGTCACGGTCCATGGGTTCTGTATATCCAAAAGCTTTGGTGTCCTGCGGGACATTCGCCGCAGCCTACGCCGCCTTGAAGGAGAGCTCAAACACATAGAAAAAGACATGGAGCAGGATGCAACCGGAGCTAAAAAAGCCCTACTTAGGGACAAACTCTCCGAATACACTGACACAGCAGCTCGGGAGATCCGCTTCCGCAGCAAATACTTCACTGCACGGCGGTTTGGAGAGGGGGAGAGGCCTGGGAGGGTGTTAGCGACGGAAATTCGCCAACCCCGATTCTCCAATTATATCGTGGACATAATAGATAGTGAGGGCACACGACATCGTGATAGCCTCCAAATCTTACACACATTCACTGAAT
The DNA here is from genome assembly GCA_963921515.1 of Calotriton arnoldi. NCBI lineage: Eukaryota > Metazoa > Chordata > Amphibia > Caudata > Salamandridae > Calotriton > Calotriton arnoldi. The sequence continues at coordinate 2,379,113 of CAWUFW010001780.1, forward strand.
TTTACACAAACCTCTATCATTCTCGACGGTCCGCGCCCCGGACTTCGCTCCATACCTTCAAGATATCGCGCTGGGATGATTGGGGGATAATCAGCGGGAATTCCTGGTGGCCCCCTTGAAGATGACGAGTTTCGCGCGGCCATTATGCAGATGAAATCGGGCAAAGCCCCCGGATCTGACGGTCTCCCCATTGACTTTTACAAAACATACCTGTATCAATTACTCCCTGTGCTGCGGGAGGTATATCTGGAAGCCCTAGAGGTGCAGATCCTTCCTGATATGATGCGCGAGGCGTTCATCATATCCCTCCTGAACCCTGGGAAGCCTACAGATCACTGCGACTCTTACCAACCCCTATCCCTCATCAACACAGACACTAAAATCCTAGCAAAACTTTTAGCTAATCGCCTCAGCTTACTGACCAGGCAGGTTTCATCCCTGGTAGAGCTACCTCTCACAATCTCCGTACTTTATTCTCCATTCTGCAGACGGTTGATCCCCAACTGGCCCTAGTGGCAGTATTTCTTGACGCCACAAAGGCCTTTGATTCTGTGGAATGGGACCATCTCTTCACCATTCTGCAGTGCATGGGGCTACCTGTAGGTTTCCTGGCATGGATACGGCTGTTATATGCCTCTCCCACTGCAAGAGTTCTGATCAATGGTCATACCTCCCCTTCCTTCCATCTCACTCGGGGCACCCGACAAGGCTGCCCTTTATCTCCCCTTCTATTTGCCCTTGCCATAGAGCCGCTGGCGGCCAAAATCAGGCAACATCATCAAGATAAGGCCCTTCGATGCTACCTCCGCCCTATCCTCATATCCCTGTACGCTGACGATGTCACCCTCTATGTCAAAAACCCTCAACAAAACCTCAACCCGCTCCTCCGCGAAGATGTCCGCTTCGGAGGACTTTCTGGCATCCATATTAACTGGGCCAAATCTCAGCTCTTTCCACTCACAACATCTGTGAGCCGCTTCCCCACTGACTACCCCATAGAGTGGTGCGATTCCGAGGTGAAGTACTTGGGGATACACATTACCACTGATCGTGAGGAATTAATGATACTCAATTATGGTCGCACATTGGCACGTATTACTAGTAACATCACTTGCTGGAATGCTCTTACTCTCACTATGGCGGGCCGTGTCTCGCTCATCAAAATGGTCATCCTCCCCAAGCTCCTATATTTGTTTTTAAATATCCCCTATGATCCGGGCAGACATTTCTTCACCCAGCTCCGCTCGGAACTCATCCGCTTAGTTTGGGATGGTAAACAACCACGCCTACAATGGGCTACACTTACACAGCCATACTCCCAGGGGGGATTCGACGTCCCTGACTTAAGCTGTACTACATATGTGCCCAAGCACATTATGCTCAGTATTGGTTTCACCCGCCTCGATACACACCTCATGTTGCCACCGAACATTGGGTATCGGACCCCATCCCGCTGGACGGGGTTATATTGTCCACACCCCCACCTCGCTCGGCCTGCCCGACTTCCGTAGATTGCACGGTTGCAGCTTGGCATCGCATCACACATCGCCTTCAAGCCCCCACCCTATACTCCTCGCTACTTCCGCTTACATACCACCCAAAGATGCCGGTTTTACAGGAAGGAGTTTTCCACATAACCAAAACTAAACATAATATTCAGTGCTGGGGTGACCTCTTTCTAAATGGCAGGTTCCGCACTATGCAACAATTATCTAGAGACACATCACCCTCTCCTATGGACATTTTTATGTACGTCCGCCTGCGGCAGGGTCTTAGGGAATACACCCCCTCATATCCTCAGGAGCCCCCGACTGTTGCTCCATTACATCATGTGCTGCGCCTCGATAATGCGTCCCACCTGGTCTCTACACTCTACCATAGCGTATACACAGAGATGGCCTACCCCCCTGCACCTCCAGAGAAAAATGGGTGGCGGACCTCAGCCATGAGATCACAGATTCACAATGGTTGTATTGCTGCAAGCAAACTGAGCAGGTCTCTTCCAGTAGCCGTTTGCGCATCACTAACTACAAGTTCCTACACCGCCTATATTATACTCCTGTTAAATTGCCCAAATACAGACTGCGCGAAACAAGCCGCTGCAACCGATGTAAGGAGGAAGCAGCCGACTTTCTTCATCTTGCTTGGAGATGTAACTCAATTCTCACTTACTGGCAGCAGGTGTTCGCCGCGCTAGAAGCGATTACCTCATTACAAATCCCCTTATCCCCGATCATTGCACTGCTCGGTTACACGGCAGAGATACCGGTGGCTCACCGCAAATTTGTTTCCTTCACTCTCCTACTTGCTAGGCGCCGGGTGGCCTGCAAATGGGGCCGGGGCCGTGCACCCAAGTTCAAGGACTGGATTGGGGATATGACACTCTGGCAGGACCAAACTTGCACATATGCTGAACTACTTCCACTATCGTCCCGACCCCGAGATATTTGGGACCCACTTAAATTGTATCTCCTTGAGCACTCTGCACAGGCTGGTCATGAGGCCTAATTGCCCTCTCCCTTCAGTCAATGCACTCCCTATTTTCGGACAGCTGATATTTGGTATCTCTCACTTTGAATGTCTGGTCTATCGTCTCCCTGGTAGAAGCCGCTATACATTGTGTCTACATACTTGTGATATGGCTGTAATGTACAAATGAAGCAATTGCCTTATGTCTTAGAAATAGTTAGTGGCCATTAGAAAAATGCTATACTCATCGATGTGTTTATGCAAGTCTTTGCAATACTGCTGTTCTGCTGGTATGTACACTCTTGATGACAATGATTGTGATTATTTTGCCTGTTAATATGTAAAACTCAATAAATAAATAATTTTTTTAAAAACAAGGGGAGTTGGGTGGTGAGCTTGTCCCCACAAGCGTCACTCGTCGCCAGTGTTACAAAGTCAGACACTGGTAATCAGTAGAAAGATTTGTCTTCACGATGCACCACCAACATCTGCTGCCGGCCTGTCAGCTCTCCTGGCTCTAACTGCCGCACACGAGGCACTGCCATGGAGACAGAACTTCTAAGCAGAAGCACAGCGAGTCATTACAACAATATCATATTGCCCCAGTCCAGGTAACCTTCTAGCACTTACCGTCCCACTTCTGCAAATGTATAACTCTGCCTTGTAGATTCTCTGACTTGGGTTTTTAATTCTATTATGTAATTAAAAGGTAAATTATTTGCCTCTTTTTGAAAGTCAGTACTTGGTTTATTCATAATAGTGCTTCAGCAGTTTCCTCTTACTTAGTTGCAGAGACCAAATCGTCACCCATATTTCTTTTCCTTGCATTTACTGTGTTGCCACGTCAGGGCATGTTTTCTCTCTACCCTGTTTATCTCTTCATGGTTGCAGCGGTGCCATCACCTTCTTATGATATCAGTCTTTTTCAAGCTCCTGCCTTACCAATTAGGGATGAGCCGCCTCTGTTTTTTCATGATAGCTACCAAACGTGGCTGCCTCTTCTCTTATTGTACTTCCTCGAGCCAGTACTGTCGACGTGGCTTCACACACCTCTGCCTGTTCTTCTACTCTGTCAGACAAGTAGTGAACGCGCCTGAACAAACCTGAGGCCTTGTATAATAACCACTGACCTCCAATCCCCCACGGGGGGTATAGCTCGAAATGGTGCAGTGGCACTGAGGGCCAGAGGTTTGTTGGGCCACTGTGCCACAAATATAGCTGTCTTTCACTACCCTGCCAGTTGGAAAGACACCAATTTTCCTTGCGTGCTTTAGGGTCCATAGTACCCATGCTACTCCACTGAATCCTCCTGCCCCCGCTCCCAGAGCCCCGCACTGGCAGTTTCTCTCTTCTCACCCTTCCCTCCATGAGTCAGTCCAAAATGTCCTTGTGCTGCCAATGTGAGAAAAAGCCATTCCCTCCTCACTTTCCAAGAAAGATCTAGTATTCAGTCCTTGTCATGGTGGTGTATGATGTTAATTTACAATCTATGTTGTCTTCTACATGCAATGAGAGGATCCACCTATGATTTTTTTATGATTGAGACTTTCACAGTGCATGGACTTTTAATGCAGCTGGGTCTCTTCAAGTGCAGCTGGGTATGAGATTCACATGTCACTGTGAACAGGAATAACAAAACACCCAAGGTGTGTGTTTGTGTTCCCAACCCTGTGATTGATCTAGAGAGGCTATTTCCTCTGGAGCAGAAGGAAAGTATATGCCCTTTCGGCCTTCTACTTGCTTAAAAAGATGGCTGTGGTTTTTGAGATGCAATGCTGAAACCTCAGCTAAAATGACAGTGTGGTCTACTACCTGGCCAATAGTGTTGTGAACTTGAACACCTTTTATAGATGGGGGTAAGATGGTCATACATGTGTATGCCCAAGACACATTGTATGTTGTCCTGCTCTTCCTTCCTTCCCCACCGGGTAGGAAGTTGCATATGCCACAGGAAGGACCCAAACAAGCTTCCAGGGATAAGTACATTGTCACTTTAAAATAATGTTCTAGGCCTCCATCCCTGAGCATGCCTGAGCTCCACCACTTACGCATGTCATCAACTGCAACACCCTGATCCGAATTGTTTTCCACCCAACAGGGAGATACAGGTATTGGTCTCCCCTTTCAGATCGTATTATTTTTTTTTATTTGCCTTTTGCTGTCTCCCCTTTGTGCTTATCGCTTTTTTGGGTGTGACAATCTGCGATGCAAGCACAAAGAAGAGCATAAGAGAATCTTAAAGAGCCCAGCACCGCCTCCCAATGTAAATGTAAAAGCACAAAAAATGACTGGTAAGCTCTGTAGTTGTCCAAGAGTCACAACTGGTGCTCAGGGAGAGGACGATTATGTGGTTGTTCAAAACAGTTTAATGACATATTGGTCTATAAACAACCACATATTCAAAATAGAGAGGTCTTTGTCATAAAGGATGTAACTCCCTCGCCCATATTAGGTGGCATGCTTCATCCTCTGGCTTGCTCACTTGTTAGTATCATCTCGGTGCTAGGCGGGCTCCTCCACAGCTATTGGAATCTTTTAAGATTAAGGTGGAAGACTATTGGCTGTGAGGAATCACTGTTGCATTGGGACAGTTGCGCTCAATGCAAGTTTTATTAGCACTAAATAGAAAAAAACCTGTCTTATCTATGCAAATTAAAAACAACCAAAGAAGTGGATAAACTAAGTATTTATTCGTGTACCTTCCTCTCAATCCTAAGTGGTTACATGTTTGAGCCCACTTGTGTTAGGTGGCATGCTTCATCCTCTGGCTTGCTCACTTGTTAGTATCATCTCGGTGCTAGGCGGGCTCCTCCACAGCTATTGGAATCTTTTAAGATTAAGGTGGAAGACTATTGGCTGTGAGGAATCACTGTTGCATTGGGACAGTTGCGCTCAATGCAAGTTTTATTAGCACTAAATAGAAAAAAACCTGTCCTATCTATGCAAATTAAAAACAACCAAAGAAGTGGATAAACTAAGTATTTATTCGTGTACCTTCCTCTCAATCCTAAGTGGTTACATGTTTGAGCCCACTTGTGGTGCCTCAAGCATCCCTATTTTTTTTTTTTTTAAAGGACCATAGATCGTACCTACCTTACAGGACACCTAGGCAGCCCTCGCCCAGTAAGAAAGAATTGAATAGAATTAGCATTTATAGTGCGCAATTGTGACCTAAAGGCTATCCTGGCGCTGATCCACAGATCCATTCATGTAGGCAAATCACACAGGCAAGCAGTAGACAGGCAAAAGCCAAGTTTTTTACGTTTTCCTGAACGTCAGTAAATCAGAGATCACTCTAAGTGAGTGAGATAGATTGTTCCACTTTTTTGCCCATTCTAACTAAGAAGGCACGACCATCCGCTTTAACTTTCTTGATCCTCGGGATGCAAAGAAGCTTGCCTGTGGATGAGCGTAGTACTCTCATCTGTAAATACAGCTTAAATTTACCTTGGAGTAAGTGATGAACCATCTTATGTGCTTCTCCACTGATTTTAAAAGCGTTCTTCCAGGCACAGGGAGCCAGTGTAAATCAGACAGCACCAGAGAAGTAGAAGAAAATCTGGGGTGAGCCAAAGCTAATTTGGCAGCGGCTGCCTGAATTTGCGATAAAAGATTAAGGGGCATATTCATCATTGTTATTGCGTTGCCCTTGCGCCACGCAAGAGCGACGCAACAACAAAGTCAGAGTAATGCAACGCATTGCAAATTGCTGCGTTGCATTACTCTGCTCCAGGGAGTCTTTCAATGGGGGAGGGTGGGTGTTCACACGCATCCACCTATGGATTTTAGCACATTCCCAGATTTATCATTACTGCCAGACCTGGGAATGCTTAAAAATGCTACATATTGTTTTTGTGAATGAAGGTGTCTCTTCCTGCACAAAAACATTCCTGCTTACAATGCAGGCACGCTTGCACCATGGTGCAAGGTTGCCTGCAGTGGGGCTAGGCAGCCAAGAGTGCACCAGCACATGGAAAAGACAGGAAAGTGCTGTATAATGTTTAATATGGCGCATTCCTGCCCTTTCCCTTTCATGCAACACAGCAAGGTGGCTTGTTGCGCTGTGTGAAAATTTGATAAAGTGCCCCAAAGTAAATATGCTGGTGCTCCCAGTAATAAGGCATTATAATAATCATGGCAGCTCAATATGGCACTCAACCACTAACTGGCGAGCCAAACCTGGAAGGTGAATGAATGAAGTGGATTTATATAGCGCTAACTTAGCCCAAGGGCGTCAAGGCGCTGTTACGGAGCGAGACAAACGGGTGTAGACCGGGTAGAAATGCTCAGGACAAGCTCTGTGTGAAGAGCCAGGTCTTCAATGCTTTCCGGAAGAGAGAGTGTGACACCTGACCAGAAAGCTCTTCCGGTAGAGAATTCCACAGTTTAGCAGCATTGGTGGAAAACGCTCTACCTCCCCATTTGGCTTTTTTGAACCTCGGAATAATCAACAGATTCTTATCTGAGGATCGGAGCTGTCTGGTGGGGACATAGCGATGGAGGAGAACCTTGATCCCCTCAGGGCCGGAATCATAGTAGGCCTTATGAGTCATGCATAATGTTTTGAAAAGAATCCTATGGTCCAGGGGAAGCCAGTGCAGAGCTCTGATTGTTGTGGTGACCGAGTGGTATTTAGGCAAGTCAGTTATCAGCCTAGCAGCAGCATTCTGCACCAGCTGCAGACGTTTAATCAATCCTTTGTTAATGCCCAGATAAAGGGCATTACAGTAGTCCAATCTGGACATTACCAAGGCGATGACAGCCTGCTTGCGTGAATCAAAGGAGAGAAATTGAATGATTTTTCTTAGGATTCTAATAATCCCAAAACAAGTGGCAACTGTCCTGCTAACCTGCCGATTTAGTAATAGTGAGTTGTCCACTATGACCCCTAGATTTTTACCGTGGGAGACTGGGCAAGGACAAACTCCGAGTGAATCTGGCCACCATTCGTTAGACCAGATATCCAGAGAATTGCCAAAAATAAGGACGACCGTCTTCTCCCCATTCAATTTCAAGAAGTTTTCCGTCATCCAGATGGAAACCGCCTGCATACACCTTCTGAAATTAAGAGCAGAGTCCCTAACATTATGGGTGATAGACACCATTATTTGGGTGTCGTCCGCATAGGACAACCCCTCTAAACCAAAAGATCTCACCACCTTGGCCAAAGGGGCAACATAAATATTGAATAGCGTTGGACTCAGGGACGAGCCCTGAGGAACACCACAAGAGAGGGATTTAGAGGTCGAGTAAAACTGGCCAAATTTAACAGTTTGTGCCCGCTCACAAAGAAAAGAGGCCAGAAGATCCAGGGCCGAGCCCCCGATCCCAATGTCCCTGAGGCGGGCAACCAACCTCAGAGGAGACAGGGTGTCGAAAGCTGCGGTAAGATCAAGTAAGACCAACAAAGTAGTGTGACCTGCATCAACCTGGGTCCGGATATTGTTAAAAACAGCAGTAAGAGCTGTTTCCGTACTGTGTTGGCTTCTAAACTCATGTTGAGAGCTATCTAGTAGATAATGATCCTGTAGGTAAGCGCTCAGATGCAAATTTAAATGTTTTTCCAGAATCTTGGCTGGAACCGGCAGAAGAGAGATGGTAAGGCAAGATTTTACAAGGCAGTCTCATTAAGGTGAAACAGGTGGAACAAAGCTGTTAGACCTGTCAGTCTTAGGGTGGTCTCCCCCAATCTTTTTGCCTCCACGTTTTGCTGTATCTTTATGTTGGCCTTAGGACTGTGAGCCCTTTATCACTGCTAATCCGTGTTAGGGTGCATTTTTCTCTTCCCTAAACATGTGTCTAATTGGTGTATACCTGATTGACATATTTAATTTACTGGTAATCACCTTTTAAGGTGGTAACCCATTTACCCAGGGCCTGTAAGTTAAATGCTACTAGTGGGCTCCAGCACTGATTGAGAAGCAGCCTTTCAAACCTGTCTCACTCCTCACATCTGCCACTGCAGTGCCTGTGTGTGCAGTTTACTGCCACTTTGACCTGGCATTTAAAACTACTTGCAAGCCTTAAACTCTCCTTTTATTACTTATAAGTCACCCCTAAGGTATGCCCTAGGTAGCCCTAAGGGCAGGGTGCAATGTAGGTAAAAGGTAGGACATGTACTTTTTAGTGGTGACTCCTCCGCTAAGGCAGAGGAGCGTCACCCCACTGCTCTGCAAGCAGTTTAAAAAGGAAAAAGAAAATGATAATAATGCAATGTTATTACCCATTTATTTTTCTGTTCCTGTTTAGGTGCAGGCGGGGCTGGGCTGCCCAGAGCGGAGGCCAGGGGGAGGAGTGGTAAGCACACTCTAAGGGCCCGATTCTGATGCGGGTTGGAAAAGCTTCCCGACTGAGGGCCTGATTCTGATGCGGTTAGGAAGGCCTCCTAACGGCATTTGCTCCTTCCAAATCGGATCGGGAACGTGTCTTCCCGACCGAGGGCCCAATTCTGATGCGGTTAGGAACAAATGTTCCCATTGAAGTCAATGGGAGTTCAACCAAATCGTATCTGGAAGCATCCGGATGCATCCTACTCCGCCGGTCGGACTTTCCCGATCCGAGTGGGTCGGACACCAATTCCCAACCGATTCGGTCGGGAAGCTTTTCCAACCCGCATCAGAATCGGCCCCTAAGTGCGCATGACTGTTTGGCCGGCCGTCTTGGGCCGGCCAAATAGTAATGCACACTTTGCATGTTCTCCACTAGCTGTATTGCACAGCCCAGGTGGAGAACATACACAGCCTCCCAGTCCCTCTCTGAGCGCCGAACTACGGCGCTCAGGCCAATCACAACGCTGCTGTAAGCCAGCATTGTGCTTGTCTAGGGGAGTCTGGGAGACTGTGTGCTTCCTGCTCCTGGAGTCGACCGAGGAGCCGAAGAGGACCGAGAGGCAGCGGCTGGCCTGCAGGTAAGTGTTTTTTGATTTATTTTTTTCATTTACCCCCCCCACGCACCCTACCCTGCTCTGCCACCACGGTTAAGTAGCGGCCGCCACTGTTACTTTTATGTTTTGCATGTCCTGATAGTAACAAACAGCCTATATCAGTTTTCACTACTGTGATGCATACTCCTCTCATAGATTAGCATTGGGAAACACTTTTAAACTGTATATCAAGTTACTTTCCTTCGGTAATGATATATCTATAAGAGACATAGATTAGTTATGGATTCCTCACCTTAGAATTACCCCCAGGCGTCAGACTGGATCCGGAGAATTTTTTCTTCAGCAGTACCCCTGCGCATCGATACGTGGCGTCGGTCGACTCCGCATTCGTCGTTGGCGTCGTGATCGCCGGGATGACATCGCGGTATCTACTTAGACCCCGCCCTCGTGCGCTGACGTCAGTTCTGTACACGACATTCCATGCCAGAAGCGCAGAGCCATGCAAGACACTGACCACTGGTGCACAAAAACTAGGGCCCTGAAAGGGAGTCCCTTACCCTAGAAGTCAGTTCGCAGAACGGGGAGGATGGGTGGGGTGGTGAGGAATCCATAAGTAATCTATGTCTCTTACAGATATATCGTTACCGAAGGTAAGTAACTTGTTCATCTGAAAGAGACAATTAGTTATGGATTCCTCACCTTAGAATAGATACCCCAGCAATACCAACCCGGGAGGTGGGTCTGCGAACCAAGTTCACACCAAAAAGTCACGGAGAACTGAACGGCCAAAGAAGCCGTCTCTTCGGACTTGGCTGTCCAGGCAGTAATGTTTAGTAAACGTGTGCAAGGAGGCCCACGTAGCTGCCTGGCAGATGTCATGAAGAGGGACTCCACGTCCCAAAGCAATAGTGGCTGCCGTCGCCCTGGTGGAATGGGCGCGCAACCCCACTGGAGGTTCCTTTTTCGCTAAGGAATAGCAGGTTTTGATGCAAAGAACGACCCATCTGGATATGGTCCGTTTTTGCACGGCCCGACATTTCTTGGCGCTCACATAGCCAACAAAGAGCTGGTCATCCACTGGGAATTGCTTTGTGCGATCCAGATAGAACAAAAGCGCACGTTTTGGATCCAGACGGTGGAGCCTCTCTTCCTCTTTAGAAGGATGCGGAGGCGGAAAGGAGGTGGGCAAAGTGATGGTCTGTCCTATGTGGAAAGAGGTAACCACTTTGGGAAGGAAAAAAGGCCTAGTGCGAAGGACAACTTTGTCCGGATGAACAGCCAGGAAAGGAGGTTTAGAAGAAAGGGCTTTGAGCTCACTCACCCTGCGAGCAGAGGTGATAGCAACCAGAAAGGCAGTTTTAAGGGTCAGGAGTCTGAGAGGACAGTTATGTAACGACTCGAAAGGAGCACACATAAGATAAGTAAGAATCAGGTTCAAGTCCCACTGGGGCATTACAAAAGGGGTTGGAGGAAACAAGTGAGTAATGCCCTTAAGCAGGGCCGGACTGGGAACCAAAACCGGCCCTGGCAAAGTGCTCGGCTGGCCCCCCGGGGGATTGGCCGAGCTGTTTGCCAGGGCCGGTTTCGGCCGATTTTGTTACAGGGGCCGATATTGCAGCTATGCTGCAAAAACAGCCCTGTAACAAAAACGGCCCCCATGGGCCCAAAACCGGCCCCCACCCTGGCGGCCCACCGGGAAAATGCCCGGGGCCCGATACGGACAGTCAGGCCCTGCCCTTAAGGAAGCGATTTACAATAGGGGACTTGAAAAGAGAAGGCTGGTCAGGCACCCGAAATGGCTGAAAGATAGCCTTTGAGAGTTCCCAGAGCAAAGCCCTGCTGGACCAAAGAAAGAATGAAGAGGAGAACCTCTGAAAGGGAGGCAGAAAGGGGATCCACAGCCTTTGCTGTGCACCATGCCACAAACTTGTTCCATCTACAGGCGTATACCGTTTTGCTGGAGGGACGCCTGACTGCCAAGATAACATTACAGACTTCGGGAGGAAGGTCGAAAGCTGTCAACTGTCGCCGCTCAATCTCCACGCAAGGAGGTGGAGGCTGGAAAGGTTAGGTTGGAGGACCGTCCCCTGCTGCTGCAACAGAAGATCCTCCCGAAGAGGCAGTCTGATCGGAGGATCGATGGACATGTGTAATAGCTCGGGATATCAGACTCTTTGTGCCCAATCCGGGGCCACAAGAATGACTTGGGTCCGGTCGCGCTTGATCTTCTTCAGCACTCTGGGCAGAAGTGGTATAGGCGGAAAGGCGTATAGAAGACCGCAACTCCACTCGCGACGAAAAGCGTCGCCTAGCGAGTGCCGCCTTGGAAATTCCAACGTGCATAACTGTTGACATTGCGCGTTCTCTTCGGTGGTGAATAGATCTAACCAAGGCTCTCCCCACCGCTGAAAGGGGAAACATCCTTTACCACGAAACCATTACAACGTGGTATGGTTACATCGTGGTTTTGACAACGCAAGTCGTTACATCGACTTGCACTGGAGGGCGCTCTAGACTAAGGAATAGTGTGAATTACTATTCCAACACCTTCCCTACTGTACGTAGACTGGAGTTGGAATAGTAATTCACACTATTCCTAAGTCCAGCGCCCTCCAGCACAAGTCGATGTAACGACTTGCGTTGTCAAGACTAGGATGTAACATACCGCGTTGTGATGGTACGCGTTGTATCATCATACATTCCGCTGAAAGAGACCTTGCACCACCTCCGACTGAAGACGCCATTCGTGATCCATCATGCACCTGCGGCTGAGTTCATCCGCCCTGGCGTTCAGAGAATCTGCCAGGTGTTGAACAACCAGGGATATGCCTTGAAGTTCCAGCCATGTCCAGAGACGGAGAGCCTCTTGACAAAGGGTCCACGACCCCACCCCACCCTGTTTGTTGCAGTACCACATGGCGATGGTGTTGTTCGTGAACACCTGCACCTCTCTTCCCCGGACAGAGGGAAGGAATGCCTTTAGTGCAAGACGAATCGCCCGAAGCTCCAGAAGGTTGATATGGAGCCCGGACTCCGCCGGAGACCAGAGGCCTCTGATCTCCGCCTCTCCCATGTGGCCGCCCCACCCCAGCAGTGATGCATCCATCAACACTGTGAACTCTGGTTGGGGAATGGAGAGGGATCTGCTGTTGACCCAATCCTGGTTTGTTAGCCCCCACTGCAATTGGTGCGCAGTGCCCTCCGAGATCTGGACGCAATCGGAAAGATTCCCCTGATGCTGTGCCCACTGGAACTTCAGGTCCCACTGCAGAGCCCGCATATGCCACCTGGCATAGTCCACCAGCAGGATGCAGGAGGCCATGAGGCCCAGTAGCCTCAGGGTCAGTCTGACCAAAACCCGGGGTAGAGGCTAAAAGATCGGAATCATAGCCCGAATATCCCGGACTCGCTGCTCGGGAGGATAAGCCCGAAACTGCGCTGTGTCCAGAACCGCTCCGATGAAAAGGAGTTTCTGAGAGGGAATCAGGTGTGACTTCGGCACATTGATGGTGAACCCCAGCGAATGCAGGAGGTCGGCCGTAGTCTGGAGGTGGGAGACGACAGCCTTGGGCGAGCCCGCCTTCAACAGCCAGTCATCGAGATAGGGGAAGACTGGAACCCCTGATCTGCGCAGATGAGCCGTGACCACCGCCATCACTTTCTTGAACACCCGAGGGGCGCTGGTAAGGCCGAAGGGGAGCACAGTAAACTGAAAGTGCTCATGGCATACCATGAACCGTAGGTAACGCCGATGGGCTGGCAGGACGGGGATGTGAAAATAAGCGTCCTGCAAGTCCAACGCTACCATCCAGTCTCCAGGGTCGAGAGCAGACAGGACCTGAGCCAGTGTCAACATTTTGAACTTCTCCTTCCGGAGGAAGCAGTTGATGTTCCTGAGATCCAAGATAGGACGCAGGCCCTTGTCCTTCTTGGGCACCAGAAAGTAGTGGGAATAACAACCACAACCTACTTCTGGGGCAGGAACTCGCTCGATGGCTCCTTTGGCCAAGAGCTGTAACTTCCGGTTGGAGAAGGACCAAGTGATCCTCGGACATGCGATGGGTCTGAGGTGACATGGATGGAGGGGTAGTCTCGAAGGGGAGGGAGTAGCCCCTTCAGACTATCTGCAAAACCCACCTGTCCGATGTGATGGTGAGCCAGTGGGGGAAGTGATGGTGAATCCTGCCGCCCACTGGCAATTGGTGGCCCTGAAAGGTCGGACTAGGAGGGCTTGGAGGCTGCTGCAGAGGGGGTGCTGGTGGACTGGCCCGCCCGCTGGCCCCCAGACCCACGACGGTGGGTCCCACATCCCTGGCCACGCAGAGGCTGGACAGCTTGCGCAGGCCTGTGGCCCTGGGTGGAATGTGGTGGGGCACCCCTTCCGTAGCCACGAAAGGGGCGAAAGGCAGATTGCGCTGGGCGGGAGGTGGATGCAAGACCCAAGGACCTGGCTGTAGCCCTGGAGTCCTTAAAGCGCTCCAGCGTGTTGTCCACCTTGTTGCCAAACAAGCATCGGCCATCAAAGGGCATGTCCAAAAGCGTAGCTTGGACATCACCCGAGAAGCCAGTAGATCTCATCCAGGCGTAGCGTCTAAGGGCTACCGATGTGGAAATCATCCTGCCTAGTGAGTCTGCGGTGTCCAGCCCACATGGGATGGCGAACTTCGCTGCGTCTCTCCCTTCGGCAACAGCATGGGAGAGCATGGCCCGGGCCTCCTCCGGGCCCTGCGGCAGCACCTGCGCAACCGTGTCCCACACCGAGTGGGAGTAACGGCCCAAGAGACATGTGGTGTCCACCGACCGCAGTCCTAAGCTGGAGGAAGGAAACATCTTCTTCCCAAGGTGGTCCAGCTTCTTGGATTCCCTATCAGGTGGTGCCATAGGGAATGTGCCCTTGGAAGTCGAGGCTTGGACTACCAAGCTCTCAGGGGTGGGGTGTTGGGAGAGGAAAATGAGGTCACCCGGGGCCAGGCGGTGGCGTCGGGCAATCATCCTATCCACAGGAGCCCCTGTGTTGGGCTTGGACCAGGTGCCCAAAAGGATGTCCATGAGGGCCTCATTGAATGGCAGCAGGGGCTCCGAAGAGGCCGCCGCCGGCTGAAGCATCTCGGTCAGGTTAGTCCTAACCGCCACTGTAGGAAGCTCGAGGTTGGGGGCCTCGGCCACCCTACGCAACACCACTGCGTAAGATGCACCCTCCTCCGTAGCCACGGTAGGGGGAGAAAGCATGCCAAGGTCTGGGGAGGTGTGCAGACCACTGGCATCACCCAACTCCTCTCTCCAGTCCGGTTCATCCAACTGGTCTGCCAGAGGGTCCACAGACCCCTCCCAGTCCTCTTCACCCTCCTCTGGTAGCCACTCAGGGCGATAGGAAACACCAGGGGAGAACAGGGGTACAAAAGTACCGGTCGGCGTCGGTCCCGATGTCGGTCGATGTTGGTCCGGCTCCGTGTCTACATCGAGGGGGAGGCTGGGGTCGACGTCGGCTGGGGACACAACCGGCGTCGGAGGGGGCGGAGGTGCCGTCACTGGATTCGGCGCCGGAGGAGGTGTCACGAGGTCGAGCGGCACGGATCCGGATCCAGGCCTGGATCCTTGGGGGCCCTGCAGCACCGGAGCCGAAGCTGCCAGCATCGAAGGCCTAGAGGCTCCAGCCAAGTCTGCGGGGCGCAAGGATGGAGTGTAAGGCTTCGTATAAGTTGTGAAGCTGGGCAGGGGTCGCTCCGGCTCCCAGAAAGGGAGGGAAGGCCGGAGTCGACCCAGCAGGCTCCGCGGGCGGAGCCTGACGACTACCTTCCACTTCCCTCATCGCGCCAGCTGACGGACGGGGAGAATGCGAAGAGCGTCGGTGCTTCTTCGCCTTCCTTGTGCGAGTGGTGGTGGTGGCTCCGTGACCGGTCCCGTGACCTCCCTCTCGACCGGGACCTCAAGCGGTGCGGAGCCGACTGCCGGGCCTCCAGAAGCTTTCGGGACCGCTCCCGCAAAGACTTTGGGCCATGGCTCGGTAGTCGGAGCACGACTTCGGGACGTGGTCGTGCTCCAGGCACCAGAGGCACGTAAGATGGGGGTCCGTCACCGACATCAGCTTGTGGCAGGAGTCACAAGGCTTGAAGCTGGTCCGCCGAGATGACATCCCTGTGCACCAGGAGTCGAAACGACTCAAAAAGATGTCAACAAAAGTCGCAAAAACGGAGTCAAAAAGTGACTCGATGTACCACTCTCTCCGGATCTGCGGTGGCTGGCGCGGAAAAAGAAAGAACTGACGTCAGCGCACGAGGGCGGCATCTAAGTAGATACCGCAACGTCATCCCGGTGATCACGATGCCAACGTCGAACGCGGAGTCGACCGACGCCACCTATCGACGCGCAGGCGTACTGCTGAAGAAAAAATTCTCCGGGTCCAGTCTGACGCCTGGGGGTAATTCTAAGGTGAGGAATCCATAACTAATTGTCTCTTTCAGATATTCCTGATTAGAGAGGAGTAGCTTTTTCATGTTTCATATGTTTGGAATGGTAATGGTTATGATAAATCCTCCTTACTGGTGAAGTTGGATTTAACATTACTGTATTACAAATGCCACTTTTAGAAAGTGCACGTATAAAGGGGTTGGGCCTTTTTATCAGCTGGGTTAGGCCACTTTCATATTGTTTTCTAACAGAGCACCCTAACTGATATTCGTTTTTTTAATAAACACAGGTTTTCAAAGAGATTAAGTAATTTAATTATCGTAACCTTGAATTAGTTTTCAATTATTATTGATGCTTTAAACCAATAAACTTACACAGTAAGCATAATCTTCCAACAACATTCTAATGTATTTCGCATGATTTTTTGGCCCTCCAAACAATAATGCATAATTTAATACATACAAAGGAATACTATATTTCAAACTTAATACATAAAACTGAACTAACATATAACAGACATTGATTTGTGGTAAACCAGTCAACTGATTGTGAATTGTTTGAGTTTCTATTTTAGTCTCTTGAGCTGAAACTCCTATTTAAAGCTCCGGCTGGGGGTTGATACTGAACACTCAAAATGTAAGCCTCCAATGTCCCTTGTAGGATTGCCTACATTTGGTTGTCTCTTTATTTTTACTCCCCAGATTAGGTCAGGCCAAAACGTTTCGAACATCCCTTTTCTTTCGGGTTCTCTTCATGACCTTGACTGGTTGTTTCTGTGAAAAGTCAATCAAACCACATCATATGCCCATGCCAAAAATTATATATAGGAAAAACCAACCAAGAAATTAGACAAAGGATAGTGCAGCACAGATCTCGGATTCGCACAAAAAAGGCTTCAGCACCTTTAGTCAATCACTTTGCCACAAGGGGCCACATGGAAAAAGACTTTCAATGGACAGGTCTATGGTGATTCCGCCCAGTCTCGGAGGTGGTGACCTCGATGTGACTCATATACAGAAAGAAGCTTACTTATTTTTGAGATCCAACATTGTAACCAGGGGTCTAAATGAAATGACGGAATTAAACAAATTATGAAAGTAAACAAAAATTGACAGTCAAACTAGACATTATGAGGGTCCCCTCAATAACATTGAACACAATTTCTGAAAATGTATAAACAGCTGCAATGACCTTGAAAAAAGAACTTATGGGAAATCTAACATAAAACGAGGAGCAAATGGTAATTGTCATGATACAACAATAACACAACAAGCATTAGCATGGCCTAGATTTAACAAAGGAAAAGCAAGCAACAGATGATAAGTAAAAATCAGCTAAAAAAGGTGACTAGACTCAACGCTGGGATAATAATAAAAAACTACCAAGTGATGGTATTACATCTACCAGCATGCAAATACAAGCGACAGGTGAAAGGTCAAAAATAAAATTACCAAACAACATAAATCAGCATTTAAATAATACTCTAACATCAAAAAATATAAACAACTATAAAAATAAGATAACAACAATCTATGCTGGAAAATAGAAACCACAAAACGATGGTACCACATCTACCAGCATGCATCTACATTTAGATAGGTAATCAATCACATTTGCCTTATAAACTATGGCCGTAAGGTCGAGCAGCCAGAGAAAACTAATCCCATAACAGAACACGCCTCAGGAGCCAGCAGCACAGCGGAGTTCGTGAAATACTTAAAGTAAGTTTGCGAACGCAAAGTGAATGATTTATGTGCAGAAAACACGTCAGTACCAGTTTTACTGCCAGTGCGGGGAGCCGCGGATAGATTCAGTACAGCGATGGAGACGGTTACTGAGCGGGATACAAAATAACCAGTGAATGGTGGGAAGAAAGCTGATTCAGCACATTTGCTTGAAACCGCCTATCGTACAAAGTTAACAAACACATATAGAATGCTGTTTAATGTAGTGGTAAGATAACCGGCAAACTCGTCTGCCTTAGCATTGAGATTTCAAATTTGAGTATAACTAATCTCTGCAGAGTAAGTAGTAAAGCAAGCACCCAGACCCAAAAGGAAACCAGAGTAATTCTTTCAATCAGAGCTGGCCAACAGATAAAATAATAAAAACGCTTTTCCATTTTTTTAGACAAATTGTTGCAGCTGGAAAAAAAGGAAAACTAAGGATTAAGATGTGGAGAGCTCAAAAAGTGAGTAAAAATGTAATCCATGAGTAGAGAATAAGTTAATAATAAAAAGCAGCTTAAAACCAGTGACAACTTTAAAAAAGCAACAAACAATTTTCATTTTTTAGAGAATACGTTGGTAACTCCGTGCAGTAAACTCCGCTCTGCTCGCGGAGTTTGCGGAATTTGAGCACTCCGCGTTCCGCAGAGGAACGCAGAGTTCCTGAATTCCGCCATTTGGACGCAAAGCAGAGTTTTTTTCCATTTGCGTGCTCAAGTTTTCTTTTGGCGCTCAACCGCGAGCGCCAAGACTCTCAGGCCGCTTGCAAGAGACTTCTCACACCGCTAGATAGCTCCCACGAGACTTCGCACTCACTCGCATGACTTCCGGCTGTGATGGCACCAATCTAGCATTCTTAGAGCCGATCGCGATCGCAAATGGAGATATCGAGCAGCTTTTCTGCTTGAGAATGCAGCTGAGAGGCATTTGGAGTGGATTTTCTTCTCAAACTGGCCGTTGGAGTTGTTGTTTTTGTGCGAGAAGCAATTTTTTAACAACTTTTCTTTTTCAAACCAGAAGGTAGTGCCCCAGAGACTCCAACTTCCTGTTCCTGTTCAGCAGGCTTCTCCCAGTGCTCTGTCCCTCTCCTGGTCACTTTTCATTGGGATTTGGAGCTGTAAAGATCACTCTCCTTGTCTGCTGCACATATACCATTGGATTTAAGGACTTTGTTTTTGAGATATTACAAGTAAGTTATAAAACTGGCGTATAAGGGTGTTGTTTGTTTGACTGGGGGCATGCACCTGGATTTATTTGTACTTTTATTCGATTTTTAAAATTTATTGTGGTGGGTGGCCTACAGTTTTAGTTGGGGCCTAGTTTTTTGTGGCTGAAATTTATTGCCTTTTGTAAAGAAAAAATGTTGCACAGTTCAGTACATTTTCTTTTTTCTTCTCCATGTCTTTTAATAAGTTTGCAATGTTAATTGATTTAATTAATTCACTATGTGGCCTAGTTTGCCAATGAGCCTTCCAGCCAGTAAGCCCTGTACTATTCATGAGTGCATGAAACAACTGGTTCTGTGGTGTCTGTAGAAATGAAACATCATTTAGGCCATGGATGGCATTGGGTTAAAATACAAAATGTGGATTTTTTTGTGTTTTCTCACATTTTTTCCACGCAAACAGTGTTTAGGTGAGGTAATGCTTTTGGAGGATGTGTGTTGTTGTGAACATTTTTAGCCCTGTTAATTTTTGTTTTTTGCATTGCTGAATTAATGCTGTGTTCTCTGTGTTACCATGCCTCTTTTGTCTGGCGACTGTGTGTGTATATGTGTGTTTGGCATAGGCCACCAATTGCCTTTGTTGTTCAAGAATCAATATGCCATGTGGCCAGGTGTCAGGACTCACGGGAGGTTTCCTCCTTCTAACTGTATGCTGGCTACCATTTTCCCCCTACAAACTTACCAAAAGTCAGATAATCCCTCAAGCTGGAGTGCTTGTTGGCACCGATGGAACTCCAAGATGGCTGCCAACATGCACATACTGCGACAGCACACCACTGTTAGCAGTCTAGTCTTTTAGGCTTCATGACATCAGGTGAAGTGTGCTTCAACATTCCACTGTGCACTTCACTGAAGAAATAATTTGAAGAGCACCTGTTTTCCCAGCGTCGTGGAAGTCAGTTAGGGTAGTTGCGATAAAATCGGGGTTAGCTTCGTCGGAACTACATTCCCTCACTAATCAGGTTAGTGTTAAACTTGTAGCTAATATAAAACATTCTGTGAGAAAAGGTTATTGTGTCAGAGGTAAATTTCTATTTAAAGAGAAAAAAAGGAAACAAGTCAGAATATATTTTCCTTCGTTTGAAAACTGGAAATACTTTTTTCAGTAATTGCTTTCCTTAGCTGAGAAGATTAAATAAAAAGCTTTTTGAATCAGCTGTCTTTTTCAGCTGTTCCAGAATCTGTCAGACGCAGGCGTGACCTTTCAACACGCAGTGTCTTCTTAGACTGAAACTTGTTCACTCTTCTGAGAATTAATTAAAAGGTGAAGTCAGGGTCAAAGGCCCGGCATGTTTCTTTCTCATGCCATGTGTTAAAGAACTCCAGTAATGTTCTCCTCACGTATGGCAGTGCTTCCAGCAAACATTAAAACCAAAGGCCTGAATAAAAGGAACGCTTCCTTTTAACATTTAACCTAAGTTCTGAAGCATTGTTTAAAAAACTAATTAAAGACAGAAAACCAGTCATCCTACTACAGAAACCCCAGTTCAAGGCCCACTCCAGTCTCTTAACAGTGAGTTAATAGAAAGAAAGAGAAACCCAAATAATACATAAATTAGGAATACAGAAATAAATACTTACCTTATCTTTCTTACATTAAGGAATAGCAGGATCAAGTGCAGATTGTACCTGAGAACGAAAAGGAAAGAGATCTGAGTGAAGACTTCTCATACAACCTAGCAAACAATACATGAGAAGTAGAAGAGAAGTAAGCTTCAGTAAACATTCTGGTAAGATAAGTTATTTATACACCATAGAAAAAACAGTAAGTTAAAAGGCACAATAAATAAAGGTTTTTACATGTTAATGTTGCAGTCCAGTAAGAAGAAGAAGACGTAGCTGAACAGGCAGAATATTGGAGCAGTCTCTTCTCTGTCCCCAACCCCTTTTCCCCCTTAGAACTTACCTGCAATGGAATACTAAAAGACCTAGCAGGGTTGGTTCTGAGAAGGGTATTGGGACCTAGCGTCATTCTGCTCCTGTGTGGTTCAGACAGCAAAAGGGATTTAGACCCTGACAGAGTGAAGTGCCCACGTTGGTACAAGCACCTGAGCAGAATGGCAGAAGGACTTGATTTAAAAAATTTGGGCGAGATTTTGAGTAATATACAAAGGGACTTGGAGGCAGTCAGAGAGGAAAATAAAATACTAAGACAGGAGATAATAACCTTTAAAACGGGAACACCAGCTTTGGGATCTAGGCCAAGCACCGCATCCTTTGAAACCCAGAGTCCTAACATCAGCACTTCATCCTTTGCCCCCACACAAGTAATCCACTCATTATCCCCAGTAATTCCTCTTGCCCCTCCAGAGCGATTTAATGGAGACCCGCAGAAAGCGCAAATTTTTTTGACCCAATGCTCTCTGCATTTTATGTGCCGTCCAACGATCTTCCCCGATGCTCAATCCCGAGTGGCGTTTATCTTGTCCTACCTTAGTGGGGACGCCGCCTCATGGTCCATGCCACTAGTAACCAAGGATGACCCAATTTTGTACAGTTTAGATGACTTCAAGAAGGAATTTCTCCGAATTTTTGATAGAAGAACAGCATCTCAAGCTTCAGACAACGAACTGTTGGAATTAAAGCAAGGAAACCGAGAACTCGTGTCTTACCTAGCCCAATTTAATAAACTAGTGGTCGAGACCAACTGGCCCGAGGATAAAAGAGCAGCAGTATTCTATAGAGGATTGCGAGAGGAATTGAAGGACGCTCTATCTCAAATCCCTAATCGACCCACCGACATCTCTGCCTTAGTGGATTTAACCTTAGAGATCGATTATCGGCAAAGTGAGCGGAAAGGAGAACGGCGGAAGGAGCTTAGACCAAGTGTTCCTCGTTTTGACCGTGTCAAAACAGAATCCACACGGACAGTAGAGAGTTCTTCGGGAATTGAACCCATGCAAATCGGTGTAGTCAGAGGTCCACTCTCTAAAGAAGAAAAAGAAAAGAGAAGGCTGAACAAACTGTGCCTATATTGTGGAAGAAGTGGACATTTTGTCAAGAATTGCTTAAAAAGACCAAAGTTGCCTGCTAAGGAGAAGGAAAACTAGAGGCACCACAGGTAAGGGGAGTTGGACCTGTGGATGCGAATGGAAAAACGACTCCAACAAATCACCAATTGGCAAACACACTACAAGTCTCCTCTCCCCATTTGGTTATGACTGTGACCTTAAGGTTTAGAGATGTGGTTTTGACAGGAATCATCGTCATGGTAGATTCTGGGGCAACAGGTAATTTCTCCGACCACAAATTCGCTAGCCTGATCGGTTTACAAGCTATCAAGAAGGAGAAAAGTGAGAAGGTCAGAGCGGTGGATGGTACGGATTTAACTTCAGGGCCCATAACCAGTCATACTGAATTGGTACACATGACTACTGTCGAAGGACACCAAGAGACCTTGCAATTTAATTTAATAGACGCCCCCAATTTCAACTGATTCTAGGTCTACCATGGCTAACGGAACACAACCCGTTAATTGATTGGGGAGCCCGAACTATTCAATTAAATTCAGACTACTGCACCAAAAATTGTTTCGACGACCAGACACATTCTTCTGTAATCTGCGCTGCCACCCAATTGTGTGAAGGTGGAGGTTCGGTATGTGCGATCCAAACTACCATGATACCAGATGAATACCAAGACTTTGCAGACGTCTTTGATGAGAAAAAGGCAGAGACGTTACCCCCCCACAGGCCCTATGACTGCAAAATTGATCTAGAACCAGGGGCTAATCTACCATGCAGCAGAGTTTACGCATTAACGGAGAAGGAAAACATCCATTTGAAGGAATACCTAGCTAAGAATCTGGAGAACGGATTTATCCAACCGTCGCAGTCCCCTGTCTCTTCCCCACTTTTTTTCGTGCCGAAAAAAGGGGAGATCTCAGGACTTGTATTGACTTTAGAGCGATTAACAGGATAACTGTGAAGAATCGTTATCCATTGCCTCTCATTTCAGTACTAATTGATCAAGTGAAGGAAGCAAAGATATACACTCGCCTAGACCTACGAGGAGCGTACCACTTGATTAGACTCCGGGAAGGCGACGAGTGGAAGACTGCGTTCAGGACCAAATTTGGCCTTTATGAGTATCTTGTGATGCCATATGGTCTCTGTAACGCACCAGCGGCCTTCCAGTACTTTATCAATGATGTTTTAAGTGAATTCATTGACCGATGCGCTATAGTATACATAGATGACATCCTGATTTATTCCAACACGGTTGAAGAACATCACAACCAGGTCAGAGCAGTTTTACAACGTCTACGAGAGAACTCTCTATACGTTAAATTGGAGAAATGCCTCTTCAACACAGATACAGTAGAATTCCTAGGTTTTGTGTTATCACCTGCAGGAGTTCGAATGGATGAGCAAAAAGTGAAGGCGATAACAGACTGGAAATCTCCTACCAGTATCAAAGAGGTTCAAAGCTTTATCGGATTCTCTAATTTTTACAGACGATTCATTAATGGATTCTCCAATAAGATACTTCCGCTGACTCGTCTTCTGAAGAAAGGAGTTCCGTTCCAATGGTCAGAAGAAGCAGAAGAAGCTTTTCAGTTGATGAAGGACAGTTTCACCACAGCACCGGTGCTGCTTCATGCAGATCCCTCTGAGCCTTTTTATTTGGAGACAGACGCATCGGACCTAGCCATCGGGGGAATACTTTCTCAGAGGCACAAGGACACGGGACAGTTACACCCGGTGGCATATCGGTCCCGCAAACTCAACCCTGCGGAATGCAACTATACGATTACAGAAAAAGAACTCTTGGCAATCAAAGATGCCTTCAAAGATTGGAGGCATTACTTAATGGGGGCAAAACACACTGTAACGGTGTTTACGGACCACCGCAACCTAAAATTTTTGCGATCTGCTCGAACTCTCACACCACGTCAGCTGCGTTGGTCTCTTTACTTCGCGGACTTTGATTTTGTTATCACTTTTCGTCCCGGATCCAAGAATGGAAAGGCTGATGTCCTCTCTAGACTCGACACAGAAAATCAAACTTCAGTCATTGAAAACCAGCAAATCATACCTGATGGAAAATTCATTGGAACTATCTCCTTAGAACCTTTTGAACATCACGTTCGAAATTTGATGACCGACCTTGAAATGGAGAACTGGGCCACAGAAGATCCACAACGTTTCATTCGCAATGGCCTCCCCTATTTAGGTACCACCCTGTATTTACCCACCAAGGAGCTTCAGCTGAAGGCAATGCAGGAATGTCACGACAACCCTCTGGCTGGCCACAAAGGTGTTGTGAAAACCGAAGAATTACTCAAACGTCGTTTCTGGTGGCCATACATGTGCCGAGACGTCCGTCAATATGTGTTAGGCTGTGAAATTTGTGCACGGGGAAAATCGGACAGACAAGCTCCTAAAGGTCTCCTACAACCCATGCCAACCCCCATATCCTTGGCACACAGTCTCCTTAGATTTGATTGTTGATCTACCTTCTTCCCATGGGTATGATACCATTCTTGTAGTTGTCGACACTTTTAGTAAGATGGCACATTATATACCCTTCAAAGGTACACCCACTGCTAAACAATTGTCCCAACTTTTCAATCAACATGTTATTCGCCTTCATGGGATTCCTAGGGTCCTCGTTTCAGACAGGGGCTCTCAGTTCCTATCACGATTTTGGAAGGCTTACATCAAAGGCCTTAATATTGACCATCGTTATTCCACCAGTTTTCACCCAGAAACTGATGGTCAGACTGAACGCATTAACCAAGACCTAGAACAACACCTCAGACTTTATTTGTTAGATGAGGAGGGTGACTGGCCTGACCACTTATGGACTGCGGAGTATGCTCACAATAATGCTCTAAATGTATCCACTGGCCACTCCCCTTTCTTTATAAACTCAGGCAGACATCCCAATTCTCATGCTAATTTTGATGATATTAATGTTCCTGCTGTTCAAGATATTGCCCGACAGTTAACTAAAATTCATCACTCAGTAACCCAGAATTTGTCGATCGCGAAGGATCGTTACAAACACTTCGCTGACCGAAAACGTAAAAAAGAACCTGAGCTTCATGTAGGAGACTTAGTCTGGTTGAGTACAAAAATCTCAGACTCAAAGGTCCCCGTAAATTTCAGCCTCGTTTTATGGGTCCTTATCCAATTGAGAAGGTCATAAATCCAGTCACTTATCAACTATCTCTTCCTGGTTCTACCAAAATTCATCCAGTATTTCATGTTTCTCTCCTTAAACCAATTCAACCGGGGTTGCGTAGGGTTTCCCCTCCTGATCCTCTGATGGTTAATGGTGAGGCGGAGTACGAGTTAAACGAATTTTGGATTCAAAACTCATCCGCAATGAAATTTTCTACCTCATTGATTGGCAAGGTTATGGACCTGATGAACGTTCCTGGGAAAAGAGTACTAATGTCCATGCCCCCCGTTTAATTAGAGCCTTTCATGCCAAATTCCCTGCCAAACCACGACCGGAGGAAACCCCGTTGGGAGGGGGTACTGTCAGGACTCACGGGAGGTTTCCTCCTTCTAACTGTATGCTGGCTACCATTTTCCCCCTACAAACTTACCAAAAGTCAGATAATCCCTCAAGCTGGAGTGCTTGTTGGCACCGATGGAACTCCAAGATGGCTGCCAACATGCACATACTGCGACAGCACACCACTGTTAGCAGTCTAGTCTTTTAGGCTTCATGACATCAGGTGAAGTGTGCTTCAACATTCCACTGTGCACTTCACTGAAGAAATAATTTGAAGAGCACCTGTTTTCCCAGCGTCGTGGAAGTCAGTTAGGGTAGTTGCGATAAAATCGGGGTTAGCTTCGTCGGAACTACATTCCCTCACTAATCAGGTTAGTGTTAAACTTGTAGCTAATATAAAACATTCTGTGAGAAAAGGTTATTGTGTCAGAGGTAAATTTCTATTTAAAGAGAAAAAAAGGAAACAAGTCAGAATATATTTTCCTTCGTTTGAAAACTGGAAATACTTTTTTCAGTAATTGCTTTCCTTAGCTGAGAAGATTAAATAAAAAGCTTTTTGAATCAGCTGTCTTTTTCAGCTGTTCCAGAATCTGTCAGACGCAGGCGTGACCTTTCAACACGCAGTGTCTTCTTAGACTGAAACTTGTTCACTCTTCTGAGAATTAATTAAAAGGTGAAGTCAGGGTCAAAGGCCCGGCATGTTTCTTTCTCATGCCATGTGTTAAAGAACTCCAGTAATGTTCTCCTCACGTATGGCAGTGCTTCCAGCAAACATTAAAACCAAAGGCCTGAATAAAAGGAACGCTTCCTTTTAACATTTAACCTAAGTTCTGAAGCATTGTTTAAAAAACTAATTAAAGACAGAAAACCAGTCATCCTACTACAGAAACCCCAGTTCAAGGCCCACTCCAGTCTCTTAACAGTGAGTTAATAGAAAGAAAGAGAAACCCAAATAATACATAAATTAGGAATACAGAAATAAATACTTACCTTATCTTTCTTACATTAAGGAATAGCAGGATCAAGTGCAGATTGTACCTGAGAACGAAAAGGAAAGAGATCTGAGTGAAGACTTCTCATACAACCTAGCAAACAATACATGAGAAGTAGAAGAGAAGTAAGCTTCAGTAAACATTCTGGTAAGATAAGTTATTTATACACCATAGAAAAAAACAGTAAGTTAAAAGGCACAATAAATAAAGGTTTTTACATGTTAATGTTGCAGTCCAGTAAGAAGAAGAAGACGTAGCTGAACAGGCAGAATATTGGAGCAGTCTCTTCTCTGTCCCCAACCCCTTTTCCCCCTTAGAACTTACCTGCAATGGAATACTAAAAGACCTAGCAGGGTTGGTTCTGAGAAGGGTATTGGGACCTAGCGTCATTCTGCTCCTGTGTGGTTCAGACAGCAAAAGGGATTTAGACCCTGACACCAGGGGCCATTTTGTATAGTCGGTGTCCACCCTATGCCTGCATGTGTTCTTTGTTTTCCAGGCCTCCTGCTTGTTGTTGTTTTTGTGACCATGTGGCTGGCGGGCATTTTGTGTAGCCAGCCAGTGTGCTTTCCCCATAGGCCTGCATTTCTTCTTTGTTTGTGGCCATGCCCCCTTGCTGGTTGTTGTTGTGACCATGTGGCTGGCGGCCATTTTGTGTAGCCAGCCAGTGTGCTTTCCCCATAGGCCTGCATTTCTTCTTTGTTTGTGGCCATGCCTTCTTGCTGGTTGTTGTTGTTGTCTGACCATGTGGCTGGTGGCCATTTTGTGTAGCCAGCCAGTGTGCTTCCTCCATAGGCCTGCATGTCTTCTCTTTGTTCCCCATGCCTCCTTGCTTGCTGTTTGACCATGTGGCTGGTGGCCATTTTGCGTAGGCATCCAGTGTGCTTTTGCCATAGGCTTGCATGTGTTGTTCTTCTATCATTATGTTGCGGCCATGCCTCCTTGCTTGCTGGTTCACCATGTGGTTGGTCAGTGGCCATTTTGTGTAGGTAGCCAGTGTGCTATTGCCATTGACCTGCATGTCTTCTCTTTGTTCCCAATGCCTTTTTGCTCTGTGTTGTTGTTGTTGATGACCATGTGGCAATGGCAGGTAGCCATTTTGTGTGTCCAGCCAGTGTGGCCCTTTGCCATATGCTTGCATGGATGGTTGAGCAATGAGATAGCAGTTTAATAAATAAAAATGAATTATATGCTTGAGGATAATGTCACTTATTCATAATTTTCTTAATTTAAATTTTTTTCAATGGCAGTTTTTTTTTAAACTATTTTTTTAATTTAGATTTTTTTTTTTAAGATTTTGTTTCAAGATTTCCATAGCATCTGGCATTAATGAATCAACCCTATGTATGCTATAGGTGCCCAACAGCAATCATTGTGTAAGGATTATTCAATTGTCAATGCATTTGTCAGCTACTCCTCCCTGCGTGCCACATCCCACGTGATCCATTGCACATAAAGCAAACAGTTCCAGCTGTATTGTTTTGTTGTTGTTGTTGTTGCTCTTTCTAATCCTTCCTGAGTGTACAGTCACCATGAAAGTTTATGTTGGTGTAGTTTTCCGTTTTAGGAATGAACACTGTATACTATTGTTAATTATTTATAATAACTTAAGTAACCACACTGAATGATATTGTTTGCTAGTACTACTACTTGAACTGCAAAAAAGGCATGTTTCACTGATGTTATCCTTGCTTGTTTTCTTTTAGGTTCACAAGAGAAGAGACATCAGCCACAGTACTGCCAGACAGAAGGCCTCTGCATGACGTCACGCGTGACTGAATACGCAACACGGTCATCTCTTCAGCTTGTTGTGAAGCTAAGTGTTACTGCCAACTGACAGCTTCAAGATGGCCCCAAAGAAAGGTGCTGCCAAGAAAGTGGCTAGTGGGGAGCAGAAGAAGCATATTTCCACCACTGGCGTGCCGACTGCAACCTTTTTCAGGAAAGTTGTGCCTGCGGCACCGGCCTCCGCCAAGCAAGCTGAGAGCAGCACTCCTCCATCAACAGCACCATCTCCCCAACCTAAGCCCAGGACCTTGTCTGTAAGTGAGGCAGCCAGTGCAATCATGTTGACGCCGACAAGTAGCGATGTTGAATTGGATTTGTCCCTTTCGTAAAGTAGTACACAATCTTTTCAGGAAACATAGCCGAGTGTACAGCAGCCACAGCCAGCAATGGATTTGTTCGATGTTGGAACAGAACAGGAGGTTGAGCTTCCTTCAGAGCAAGAAGTTGAACCTCCGTTTTTAGAATCATTGGCTCCCACATCTCCAGCAAGGAAAAGAAAGGGTACTACAGCACCATCTTCTCCAAGCACCACTTCTGATGATGATAGGGGCATGGAGTGGATCCTAACAGAGACCAGGTGACAACAGGAGAGGCAAGGGAAAAGGAAACTTTCAGAAAGATTTAGACTTATGGAAGGGGATTAAGAGGAGGATGACGAGGTAGTCATGGTGGAAGGTGACACAGAAGAATCTGACATTGCTATTCAACCATCTACGAGGCATGTGGCACAGGTAGCACCACCACCAGCTCCCATATTTGCAAAGCCACAGCTGAGACCTGCACCAACCCTTGCCTCAGAAAAGCAGAGAGCCAATCAACGACATGCCCACCTACCTCCAGTTCATCTTCAGGCATTGGCAGTGGGCCAGTAAAAAAGTACTCCTCCTCAGTTTGGGACTTTTTTACAGTTAGAAAAGAGGGGGAGCACATTGCAGTATGCACCATTTGCCACACACATGTTCGTTGAGGTAAGCCTGGTACACATTATGGTACTGGAGGCCAGACGACCCATATGAAAAAACACCACACAATCAAGTGGGAGGAGCACCTTAAAAAATTTGCTGGACGTGGTCGTGGTGGTGGGGAGAGCCAGGGAACATCAGCTACATGTCCAATCACGTCGGAAGGTGATGATGAGGAAGAAGAGGGTGACATCTTCACGCAAAGCAGCCCTGTCCCCAGCAGTGCACCAGCAGAATCACCCACCTCAGCGACTTCACAATGGTACAAGAAGACTCAGAGTGAGATGATGGAGACACTGCGGCATACAGTGACTGCCCAAACACCACGACGCACATTGAGTCTACCACTAGCATCTACTTCTCAAAACACACCTGTGTCAGTGCCCCAAGAAAAGAAGAAAATCCAGGCTACTATTACGGGCATGTTTAGGCAGGAGGGGCCCCACGAGCAAAACCACCCAACCGCACGTTTGTACAATGGGAAGCTGGTAAAAATGTTAGCACTGGACCTCCTCCCTTTTTAATTTGTAGAAGGAGTGGGACTTTTAGAATTTGTGGCAGCCATCTACCCAAAATGGAAGATACCAATAGGACCTATTTTGCCAGAGTGGCTGTTCCAGCGCTGCATCACAATGTGCTGCAGTTGGTTGGACACGCTTTGCCACAAAGTGTTGTTCACACCATCCACCTGACGACAGACATGTGGTCCAGTTGTCAGGTGACTGATTACACGTGCATCACTGCACACTGGATCTCTTTTGCAGCGGTAAAGCAAAAGATATCTTCAGGTCTTGGACCTGAAGAAAGTTTTAAGTGCGTTCGGTGGCATGCAACAGTGGCAATGTTTGCCATTGAGAAATCACATACAGCTGTAAACATCTTGGAGGAATTTAACAGCAAGGTGTATGAATG
This sequence comes from Calotriton arnoldi, assembly GCA_963921515.1. Taxonomy (NCBI): domain Eukaryota; kingdom Metazoa; phylum Chordata; class Amphibia; order Caudata; family Salamandridae; genus Calotriton; species Calotriton arnoldi. The sequence continues at coordinate 2,408,947 of CAWUFW010001780.1, forward strand.
GCTGCAACCCAGAAGTCTTAGAATTGGATTTGTTGCCACGTACAATGGCAGTAACATAGTCAAGGCCATGTAAGACAGAGGCTATTTCAGGGTCCTGTGTTTGGCCCATTGCATCAACAAGGTGGTGCAAGACTTCCTCAAAAAGGAAGACTTAGTCAGCAACATACTGACCACCTGCAGAAGAATCTGCACCCATTTCAGCCATTCTTTTAAAGCCTGGAAGCAGCTGCGGATTATTCAGCGTAATAATAGAGCACCAGTTAAAGCCCTGATACAGGAGGTGCCAACACGTTGGAACTCCACCTTTTAAATGCTGCAACATCTGTTTGAGCAGTACAAACAGATCAATGACTGTCATTCAAATAAGAGGGGATGTAGTTGAGAAAGGTTTGACCATGAATGCAGACAAATGCGGCCTAGTCAAATGCTTGACACAGATGCTACTCCCTTTTGAGGTTTTCACGTGGGAAGTTAGCAAGGAGAACAGAACGACGGGCCAAGCTATTCCATTGCTGCATTTCCTACAAGACCAGGTAAAGAAAGCCTCTGAAAGGTTCTCCCCTGCAGGTGTGAATGAAAACACAGATGCACATGCCTTGGTTGAGAGCTTAGTCCTGCGCTTGGCTCCTAATATAAGGCTGCAACATGACATCATCGAGTACATATGTGCCACACTGCTTGATCCACGGTACAAAAAAATTCTGCCCACTTTCATCCCTTTTTCTGAAGTGGATGTTTTAAAATACTAGAGGTGGATTGTAGAGCAAGCCAGAGACTTGGAAGAAGAACGGCTGGAACTTCGAGGCCCACCCTGCAGTTCTGGGGTGCCGCCTTTGACTTCCAGAGAGGGCAGTCTTATCTCACAGCAGCCAACAACACCATCAACCAGAACACCGAAAACAACAGCAAAAGAAGGACCGGACCCAACCTCTGCATTGTATTGGTTTCAATTGGCAGGGCTCAAGTCCAGTGCAGAGGCGATGGCAAAACAGGTAGAGCAAGTGGCAGCACTAATGACCATCCACAGGATGCTCCAGGAGTATCTGGATGATCCAAAAGAGGTCTATGAGGATCAAAATCCATTGATGTATTTGTATGGGAAGATGCGCCAATGGCCAGAGCTGAGCAAGCTGTCAATAAAGTATCTGGCTTGTCCTGTCACCAGTGTGTCTGCTGAACGTGTGTTCAGTGCAGCTGGTGGGGTCATCACAGTGAGAAGGACCAGTCTCTCGTCTAAAAATGTGGAGAGATTGACTATGATCAAAATGAACCAACATTTTATACCACACAATTACACCGTTCCTGAAACAGCAGCACAGGAGGAGGAAGAGGGTGATTGGTCTGAAATTGAAACAAATGTGTTAGCTGACCAACTTCTGGGTGAACCACCTCAGTTTGAGGACGAACTCTACTTCCCGGACTAAGTATGCCAGTGCCCCCATAGAACTTTTTTCCCCTAATTTTCTCATTGAACTTAGTTTTTTCTTTGCAAAAAAACATTTAAAAAAAATTAGCTAGGGGAAAATTGTTATTTTTGTGTCAAATTTATGCTGCTCCACATTTTTTTTATGAGTCACTTATATATTGCTGGATTGCAGTTGGACCAGTGTGCATTGAAGAAGCCTCTGCAATTCCTTCATGACATTGGGGACAATACCTGCCCCCCTCGCATGCCTATTGCCTAATGCCTATTCCTTTTTGCATCACTTAGTACTCGAACAGCTGCCCCATAAAATCATTTATTATGTACAGGACTGCCTGCCAATACCAAATTCCAATGTGTTGCCTGCATCAAAGATGATTGAATACCCAATACCTGAACTACCCGTGCTTGCCTTGGATTGGATGAGGTAACTTCAGCTATTGCAATGGTTAGTGACTGATTGCGTGAGTGATGATTTAAGTTGATTGATGATTCATGTGGTGGCAGACACTCAGGGAGGGTGTGTGTTGAACTGTAATATGGGAAATGTCTTGAGCTGATGATTGATTTGCATTGTTTGGGGCTTGAGTGATGGGTGCCTATTTTATTTTCCCTGTAGGTGATGATCAGCCCTTTCACACTTAGCCAGATTTAATTAATTGCAGGGGTGTTCTCCTTTTTTTCTGGTTCTTCAGACACCAGAACTTTAGTTATCAAACCAAAACCTATGCAAAATACCGCAATTCTGTTTCATTCTCTACTTGTTCTGCAACAGAAGTGCACCGCACTCCACGCCTATCTTGCTCGGGTCCTCCCGATTCATGATGATGATGATGACTGGTCTGGCTCTGGTACAGGGTTACTCTGAGTCACTCAGGACTGGAGGAGTATCATGGAAGAAGAACTCAGGGCGGGACTGGGAGCTGCTGGACTACCTCATTAACACACAGCAAGAAGCAAGAAGTTATTGAGTATTGGCTTCAGTTCAAAGGTACGCCAAGAGTTTGAGGCCTAGTACTACTCAGCTATTTGGAATAGAGAGAGGTGTGTTTGTGAAATGCTGCTCTGTGTGTGTGTGTGTGTTGGACTTGTGGCAAAAGTGAAACTCTGAGTGCCCCTCTTGGTTTTTTGCTCTGCCTCTGAGTCTTCTTATCTTGATACACTCTTCGTGAAGCTTACCTTCCTTCTCCTCAACTCTAAAATACAGTTTCTCTTTTACAATCCGCAGGCCTTCTTCTAGTCTCCTTCACGAATGAAAGGCGAAAGCTAGATCCGATCAACAAAACTCCTGCTTACCTACCGGACCAGTGCAGAGAGGCCACAAAGAGTGGGCATTCTCGAGGCGAATGCAGACGCACCACCCAATTTTGCAATACAGTACCATTTTTCTTTTAACAATCATATTAACTAAGAGAAGTGGGTGGGTGGGTTCACTCCCGAACCTAGAAGACAGAACAATTGGATATATGGTAAATTGGGTCTCGGCCTGGGGCTGAAGGACTGTTTGCAATGCATGTATCTGTACTCTGTCTTACTCATTCCTTTGTTTCCTTCTAACAACAGATTGATGGCGAATGATGTGCTGCTGCTTCTGCCCAGATGAATGTTGGCCTTGTGTTGTAGTGTTTGTCTTTGTCAAACATTTCCCCAAACCCCATTACCCATCCATTCATCAAACCCCTAACCCTCTTCCCCCGAGCTGTGTGATTTATTGAACTGTGGCTTAAAATGACACCATCAATGGATCACACACTTGGTGGAGCGGATGTGGTGAAAGCAACACCAACTTATTATAGAGTCTTCGAAGCAGTAGCCCACACCAGCCCATTACCAACCTGCACATTAAAAATGATCCATATTTTTTTGGGATATAGAATGAAGAACATCAGTCGTCAGCATCCTCATCACTAACCGTAAACTCCTAACCTAAGCTTGTCGACTCCAGACTTTGGGTCAATTTTTGATAACTTGTGGATTTCACAAATAATACTGCTAGCTCCACATTACCCAAAACTTATTAGTAATGCTTTTTTTCCATTTTAGCACAATCAGGCATTCTCATTGTGTCATCATCATCACGTACTACTCAGGTGGTGTCAATTCTTTGTAAATCTTTGATAAATATATATAACCCACTTGTTCAGTCTTTCTACTTCCATTTAGTTGCCTTTAATGGATAATCATCAATTAATCATTCAGAACAATCCTTCAGTTGGCGCTCAAATGGGTGAAACAGGAAGTGGGACCTCGCTTGTGAAGTTGTAATGACTCCCCTGTTATTGCTGCAAGTATATTCAGGTAAGACAACTAGTATGGATGTAATTTAACTTAGTAAAAAATAAATTAACTGCTACTGTTTTTTATCTAGATAGTTCAGACCCTCAACACAATATAGCCTAGGTCATCTCATCATGGCAGCATTCCCCATAATGGTCAAGATAGTTAGAGAAGTATAAGCCAAGACTCTATAACTAAGTACTACAATATCTCTAGTCTTAAGTTACAAGCACATAAACAGGCTGCGTAAAACTACTTGAAGGCAGCAGTGCAAAGTAAAAGTAAAATAAACTACTTCAAGCATAAATTTAGATTATAAAAATATTTTCCCCCTTTATTTATTTACAATGCAACCCACCGTCTCCACTCAAACTACATTCCCACCCCTCTTCCAAACAAAACTAACCCAAGCCCCAAAACTCAAAATGTTCAACAAAGTCTCTAGAGTCCCACGTCCAACTCCCTTCCCACCCTCTCCGCCCAGCCCCAACAAAACAACAAATCCCTCCCATCAAAACAAAATATTTTAAAAAGGGTTAGAAGAGGGCATTATGGACATCAGTCTGGAGCTGGTCCATGCTCTGCTCCATCGAGGTGAGCCGGCCCTCGATAGTGTCCAACAGCTGCAGGATGCGGAGCAGCAATGGCCTGTTGCCATTCTGGTGGGGGGACAGCAGTTGGCTGGCAGTGGCGCTGGCGATAGGATGGCTGGGCGGCTGGAGGCTGAGGGGGACCGGCTGCTCGGGGGCCCGGGAGCTGAGCATTGATCTCCTCCTCCTCAACCACCAGCTGCCGATATTCAAGCTGGATACAGTTAAGCCTCTGCCGCCGCAAACAGGCCGCTCACTCCTGCCTGTCGGGTGGTCTGGCTAGACCAGCAGGAGCAGCTATATTGAGAAAGACAAAAAAGACAAATTGTAAATAATGCTCTTTGCGAACAATTGCTTTGAATAACAGCATGGCACAGTAGCAGTACATTGCTGGTCCCCTAGAGCCATTGGAATTTATTTGATGTGATGATTATGATTAGGAGAATCACAAGGCCAATTTTATGTTTTCTTTACCCACACATGTTGCCAAACATGAAAAAAACAGTGACTGTGTGGCAAAAAGTAACAGGCAGACTGGCAGACAATAACATCACCGGATTAAAGAACAGTAATTGGATTATTTTTGTCTTCTAAAGGCTTTTCAAGTAACTATAATAAACAAGGTCAGACACTTTGAGTTGAAAAATAAATGACTTCTCATTGATGAGTACAGCATTATGCGCTATTATGGAGTACAAGTTGTGTGTAGTGCTAAAATAATGAAGCCATGCTCATTGCTAGCCAGCCCCTCTGCTAGTTTGCTACTGGCTGCAGCTGTAGTTGACAATTATCTAATTCCAATGGCCCTGCTCTTCGCCAAATGCATTAGTGATTCTGATAATAATCTCCACAAACTGTTTAACGAAAAGCAAACGCAGTCGCTAAAGCAGATCACCTATAGTACTACTAGTTTCTTTCGACTTGAGTCTATCGACTGTCATTAAATCCATATTACAAATCTCCTTAACAAAAACTACATATTGCAGTTAATGATCTTTGATTTTATTCTATTCACATTTCTCAACAGCCTTGATAAGACAGCTCACTCTCCTTTTTTTGCAATGCATAGATGCATGCATACTTCACATCATCACTGTGAATTCAATTAAATAAATAACCTGGAACTGTACGAGCTACATAAACAAAGTCACAGAGAGAACGCATTGCTCTGTGATTCACTATAGTGACAGAAGAAACAGTCTGCAATGGCTTCTTTATTAATCAGCCAAAGCGAGCGCCTGATGAATGCAATTACGTAGCAGCACTTGTATAGCAGAAACTAGAAACTGGATCCCACAATAATAATAAAATACCAGCACAAACTTTACTAAACACATAACTTACCAGTGTGAGCAGCATGCTATTGGGATTTTTTCTTAGCATTGTAGAACACAAACACATCAAATAATTAATACTCACCGAGCCCCGGAATCTCGGCGCCTAGCAGGTCGAGCAGGTCCTGCTCCCTGTCGAGAATGTCGGCCCAGCGGTGCCTCATCACCGTCCCCTAGCACCGCCGACACTCCCGCAGGTACTAGCTTCTACCGGTCCTGCTGCCTGCTGCCAGCATAGAGGGGAGGTGACGCTGCACAAAAAAACTAGTGCTGCCACTTCCTCCTCTCCAAAGATCGCCCAGGGCTGCACATCTGGGCGGCGGCGCAGCCCGCATGGAAGCCGCCCCTCTGCCATGGCACTGGGTGGGGAAATCAAAAAAACTAAGACGGAAAAGGAAGGGAAAGTAAAGAAGAAAGAACTAGGGAAAGAAATAGGGGCAAATAAAGTAAAAAAGTCACAAAACCATGCAAAACGTAAGCAAAAACATAAAATACACAAACACAAAGATGCACACTATTGTAAAAAGTAGAAATTAGGGGTAGAAAAGTAATAAAGGAGGAGGATGACAAAGATTAACAAGAGATTAAAAATTAGGCCCAGCACCATAACAGAGAGCAGAAAAACAAGATGGCCACTCCCATGCGGACCGCGTGGTGCTGTTCGTGCTTGATTTAGAATGCGAGCACACTTTACGACCGCGTAGCACCATTCCAGTGCGGTTTTTGAGCGCGTAGACGCACTTTGCGTTCCCAAGGAACAGGCGTGCCGGCAAACTCCACCCGAACGCGGACCTCCGCGTAGTGCGGCGGAGTTGTTTTGCGACTCCGCAGAATTCCGCTTAGTGGGACTCCGCGAACTCCACCCATCCCTACACAAAATGTGCATTTTGCCATTGAGAAGGGAGGTTAGTATGCTTTGGCTCAACTACCATATGTGTGTAGAGCAATTCAAGGAGGACATTTTGGCTTAGGGCCAACATTCAACAGAAAACAAGTCAAATGCATTCTTACAAATTTCCATTCAATCACTATGCATGTAGTCTCAGTACAAGATATGTACACCCAAAGTCTGTGTGTGTCTTCCACAGGATTAACCGATGTTCCCTTTATACTTCGCAACAGCAGAATATATCTGCAAATGTCACAACTGTGAAATGTCCAAATGAAGATAACATGGTGAAGGATTCTAAAACGGATCAAAATAAAAAAAAAAGTTAATTACATTACACATTAGGCACATACAAATTAGTACTTTTGAGGACACATTTTCTAAGAACAATGAAAGATAAAAAATCTAAATGAACCTAGTAGTCAATGTGTCAACACTTTGATCAACAAAACATTTTGGCCTGGCTTTCATCAACTTGCCCCTTCTGAAAAATCTCCAGCATGGACTGCTATCCTCATGATTTTAAAAGTTGGTTTAACCTTAATATCATAATATGTGAATTTATACTTGCACTGAGGTGAAGAAAGTGTCAATAAAATCTTGACATAAGTCAATTATTTCCTGTTCACCACTATCATCTTCTTTTGCCATTCCACCATCCTCACCCGGTGGCTTTTCATGCTCTCTATCCTCTGCGATGTACGGGATGTCCCATTGCAGGGCTATACTGTGCAACATGTAGAAGGCCATGGTGATTTGGCACACCGTATCGGGTGAGTAGAGGAGGGCTCCACCAGTCTTATCCAGACAGCAAAATAGGGCCTTTAGGAACCCAAAAGCCCACTCCTCTGGCATCCATGTTCTTCCAAGGGCCTCATTGAAGCAGCCTTCCCCTGGTGTTGTTAGATTCCTTAGTGGTGCTAACAACCATGGTCGGTTAGGATAAGCTGAGTCTCCAGCATGGAAGATAAATAAAAGAGCCAAAATATGTTACACAATTTCAGATTATTCAATTTGAAATTACCCAAACAATATTGTGACAGATTCTACTTACCAACAAGCCAGGCCATCTCAGGTTCAAGTTGTGACATTTTCCTGGGGTATCCTGATGTTCCGTAGTACAAAGGAATCATGGGTTGATCAGGGGAAACACGCATAGACACTTGTGATGTACAAATCAGGTAAGCAAACAACTTGCACATTGATTGAATGGAAGTTTTCCAGATTCAGGTATACTTGTTCCCTGGCGTGTGGAGGCACTAAGGCAATATGTGTGCCATCAATTGCTCCAACCACATGTGATAGTCAACCCAAACCATAAAATTCATCCTTCACATTAGCAAAATCCTCATGTTGCGGAAGCAGGATGAACCTGTTGATGTGTCTCATCATTGAAGTAAGAACTTCTTGTAGCACACCACTAAAAGTTGGATGTGACATTCCATCAGATACTGCAAGAGTGTATTGGAATGATCCTGTGTCCACAAAATTAAGTACTGTCATGAGTTTAACGATTGGTGCAATATATGTTGGATTTCTATTGTGGAGCAGATGATCTGGCTCTAGCTGATGATATAAATCCAGTATAGTTTGCCTATTCAATCTGAATTATTTGATAACATCCCGTCCTTCCATGGTGGCAAGGTCTTGAAGTGGTCGAAACACTCAAGGCTGTCGTCTCCTCACTCTCCCTGGGTTCATATGTCTGCAATGAAAATTTGTTAACATTTTGAAACATTTACAAACTTTTTTTTTCATAAATAGCACAAATGTCATGTTTTGCTAAAAATATATATGCTTTCTTAACATAATTTAACAGAACATGTAATATTGACATTCCCCCGTCACCGTCTGCACCACAGGGGAGCCAGCAGAGCCAGTGAGCTCACCCCTGCCACGAACGCCACAGTCCCTGCCACCATCCTCGCTGCTGCTGGGAGGTAGGTGACTACACCTCCCAGCAAGCCCTGCGCCAGGGACGCCGCGCCTGCACCAGGGTCACGCCAGGAGGCGCATAAAATCTGCTCGGGGCTCCCGCGGGAGCACGTCACCATCTGCACCACAGGAGAGCCAGCAGAGCCCGTGAGCTCACCCCTGCCACGAACGCCACAGTCCCTGCCACCATCCTCGCTGCTGCTGGGAGGTAGGTGACTACACCTCCCAGCAAGCCCTGCGCCAGGGACGCCGCGCCTGCACCAGGGTCGCGCCAGGAGGCGCATAAAATCTGCTCGGGGCTCCCGCAGCACAGGAGCCCGTCACCGTCTGCACCACAGGGGAGCCAGCAGAGCCCGTGAGCTCACCCCTGCCACGAACGCCACAGTCCCTGCCACCATCCTCACTGCTACTGGGAGGTAGGTGACTACACCTCCCAGCAAGCCCTGTGCCAGGGATGCTGCGCCTGCACCAGGGTCGCGCCAGGAGGCGCATAAAATCTGCTCGGGGCTCCCGCGGTGCGGGACGCGTGCGGGCAGCGCCAAGGCGCAGCCCAGACCAAGGGCGGGCCCGTCCTTGCCCGTCATTACCAGGAAGAGGCAGGGAAGGGCCACCCCCCTTCCATCTAACTGTTGGATTGTGTCCCTGCTTGTCACGGCCTTACAACACCCAGAACAGGTACTGTGCTAATATTTCCTCTGCTTGTGGAGAATCTCATCATAGTGCGAGACACTTTTTAGGTATTAACGCGCCTGAACTTTGCTCCTGGGACCCATACCTTTCTAGTTTCTGATGACATTTAACAAAGGTGACCCTTATAAACAACTGGAGCTGGGCCATCATTTGTGAATTGCTTAATTTATCCTATCTTTGTTGAAATATGGGCAAACGGAAAACCATGGAGGGCTCAGTGGTGGGAAGTAGTAATAATAGTGGGGCAGGCAAGGGGAAAAAGGCAAGGAAAGTCCAGAAACACGCAGCTGGTAACTGTGTCCTTGATAGAATTGATACCCTCATTAGTGAGTGCGAGGACATTTTAGTATCAGAACCAACAGCCCCACGCACTAATGGCCAATCCACTTCCAATCACACTAGCCCTTCCCGCACACCAATCATCCCCACAATGTTCCATAAGCATTTCAGAAAGGGAAATCTCGACCATAGCATTAATACGCTAGCTGCTCATGCAAAAGGACAGGCAAAAGGACAGGTAGAGGACACTAACTCCTCAGATTCCCCCACCAGTGCTGACGAATGTGTTCCCTGCCCCGCAGTTCCTTGTTCAAATAGATTTGCTTCACTGGCATCGTACGACACCATCACAGATGAAGCATTTCGGCTGCCAAGTACATCACAAGTACAAAGCAGCGAAGAACAAACACTTGCTTCTCATGACACTGCTCAGCTTATTAACACCCTTAGGTCTGAGATAGCAACCATGAGACACATGATTGAAGATCTCACTGCATTGGTCAAAACCTTACAACCATCGGTCCCACCTTGCCATCAGCATGTAAACCAGCCACTCCATCTTAACCAAAAAAAGGAATCATTAAATAAGATGCCCCCAACTGAAAGGGTCAAACTAAGCGGAGCCATCACTTCTCTTTTATCACCTCCCATAAATTCTGCTTCCCAAGTCTTGAAAGCAGATTACCATAACAAGGCAAAGGCTAACACATTTAAAGATTCTTGTATCCCAAAGGCCTACGCACCTAAAGATCGCCTTAGCCAAATTGCCTCCAGAGCAAGGTTAGATCAAGTAAGTTTCAGCTGCTCATCAATGGGAATAAACACTTTGGTAAAATCACCCAAGCAGACCCATTACCCACAAGCTGCGCGCCTGTTACATGGCCAAACAATTTATATGGACAATGTTCCTAAGCTTAGCCCAAACAACGCCCGTGAAAGTTATGACTCTTTAACAAATAAAGTCATACATTGGATTCGACACATTAGGGGCTGTCGTTCAGTGATACGCGAGGACATCATTTGCGCCCGAAGATGTTCGCCCCCTGCGCAATTACATGATTACATTGAACTTACACTCTCTACCATTGATATGGCAGAGAATCTTCTCGCTTTAGAATACCGAACTTGCCCCCCCCCCTACTTCATCCATACAGTTCAGGAGCACACAAACACACATAGGGGGTGGGACAACTGTCACCTTAGAGCGAGGGACATCCCTAGAAGCAGTTGACTGACTACAGATAGCTCATCATTCATACACGGACCCAAACACTACCATCTTGAGCACCATGTATAACCCTCAAAGCCTCTTATCCCACCCCGACGCACAAGATCTAGCAACGATTATTCTAGGAAACAAGGGCCCAAGCTACCACCCTGAATCAGTACAGAGGACACACGAGACAGGATCATGCACATCACTAGATCACACTGAGATGCCCGATCCCCTAATGCAGTTAAGTCAGTCACCACCGTTAAACGCTAACCTGGCCCCGGTCCCTACTCCTACTAAGCTAAAGATCATATCATGGAACGTAGCAGGTTTATACAATAAACTCCCACTCCCGCACTGAAATGAACTCATAGAGGGATTTGACATCTGTATCTTCCAGGAGACATGGAGTTTGGTGCCGTTACATAAAACAGGCTATGCTTGCTTCTGTATTCCAGCTACCACCGTGGGGAGAGGGCGTCCCTCAGGGGGTTTGATTGTCTGGGTGAACACTGCTCTAAGCTGCCGAATTGATACGCACCCATTCCTAAGCCACGACATCCTGAGACTTGCCATCAAGGGCCCTAGGGGTGGGGACATTCTAGACCTGTTCAATGTTTAATTAGAGGAACCAAGGGGAGCAACCCATCGCCTACTATCACGCTTTTAGAACAAGCTATATCCAGCTGCTCGCCTTGCACTAGAATTGTAATCGCAGGCGACTTTAACTGTACCTTTGAGCCTTTGTGCTTGGATGACATGCTGGAGCACGAAGGAGTTGATAGCAAATGGGCTGTCCCCCCACTTAATATACCCCCCATTAAAAGATGGACCAACCTAGCAATTCAACTTAATGCATTAGCGACAGAGTTCGGCCTTAGGGCAGTCAACAGTAGAACCCCTTTGGACATCCAGGGGGCTAACACCTTTAACAGAGTCAGCTGTCCCTCACGCATCGACTATATTCTAGTCGATGTGAAACTGTGGGACAAGACGACTGACATGTTTGTGGGCACCACGACTGATAGTGATCATAACCCTTTATGCATGACAATGAAGAACCCGTGGGTTCCACTACCCCACCCTCAGATCAGTCGGGCTTCAAATTTTATTACTGATATCCTCCCCTCAAATTGCAAAAGGCACCTAAAGTGGCACAAGGTCTCCTTGCAAGATTCCAACTTAGCGGCTATCCGCGAGACCTTGTCTAAGAAAACAGCAGAGCTTCAGGCCGCAGTTGCGGACACAGCCGAGTGGGAAGCAGTCCCTGCCATTCATTCTCGCACTGTAGACTCATTGAGCTCTTACTTTCAAGCACCTTCTAGGCACAACAATTCGCGTGTTGCCCAAAAAAAACAGCACCCATGGTACACCAAGAACTGCAAGCTTAAAAGACAGGCTCTGACGTTAGCAATCAGAACTAAAAACTGCCCCGCGGTTAAAACGGCCAGGAAAGAATACAAGGTTGCTTTGCATAAAGCAAAGATTGAGTGGGATGAACTGCACTGGCAGGAATTGAAGAATGCGAGTCTTGGGAAGAACAGGAACCAATTTTGGTCATTAGTGAGCCGGGGCAATAACAGGGATTTAGGCACTCTGCCCAACCACATCCCCTGCCACGAATGGCACGACCACTTTGTGAAACTATATTCCACTCCAGAGGATGGATGTCTGGAGGAGCCATGCGGCCCCACAGACGTCTCTCTAGGAGGGAATGCTAGTGATCCCTTTTCATTGGTCGAAATAGAGGCAGCAATTAAGAAACTAGTCCCTGCTAAAGCTCCTGGACCAGACGGACTTCCAGGAGATTTATTCCTGTCTGATCCTAGAGGCTGGTCGTGTTATTTTCAGCTATTGTTCAACTCTATGGTTGCAGGTTGCCCAGTCCCAGAATCCTGGAAAGGTGCTGAAGTGGTCCCTATTTACAAAAAAGTGATAGGGAAGATCCCTCAAATTACAGGCCCATAAGTCTGATTGACATAATGCAAAAGGTGTTAGGCAGGGTCCTCTTACAGAGAATTCAATCATGGTCCGAAGAGGACGATGTCCTTTCTCAATACCAAAAGACACACAATTGATGGACGGGATGCAGAACAAATCAAAACATTCACCCCCAGTCAAGAGATCTGGGTTAAATCCATCATTCTTTTGCTCACCATGCCACCCCAGTTTAGACCTGGCCATATGCAAATCAGTCTTGACCCTGTGCCTCATGGGAACAGTCCAGCCCGAACTGCTCAGCCAGATCCTCCCTGGACCGGAAACAAGCATCCTAGGACCGGTTTCGGGGTTTCAACCCTCTTCAGCCAGGATAGCTTGATTCCAGTGGCACAGTGAGCCCAGGACCCACGTCTGGGCATACCTGGCGCACTTAGGGCGAGAAAGCAAAAGACACACAATTGATGGACGGAATGCAGAACAAATCAAAACATTCACCCCCAGTCAAGAGATCTGGGTTAAATCCATCATTCTTTTGCTCACCATGCCACCCCAGTTTAGACCTGGCCATATGCAAATCAGTCTTGACCCTGTGCCTCATGGGAACAGTCCAGCCCGAACTGCCCAGCCAGATCTTCACTGGACCGGAAACAAGCATCCTAGGACCGGTTTCGGGGTTTCACCCCTCTTCAGCCAGGATAGCTTGATTCCAGTGGCACAGTGAGCCCAGGACCCACGTCTGGGCATACCTGGCGCATTTAGGGCGAGAAAGCAAAAGACACACAATTGATGGACGGAATGCAGAACAAATCAAAACATTCACCCCCTGTCAAGAGATCTGGGTTAAATCCATCGTTCTTTTGCTCACCATGCCAACCCAGTTTAGACCTGGCCATATGCAAATCAGTCTTGACCCTGTGCCTCATGGGAACAGTCCAGCCCGAACTGCCCAGCCAGATCCTCCCTGGACCGGAAACAAGCATCCTAGGACCGGTTTCGGGGTTTCACCCCTCTTCAGCCAGGATAGCTTGATTCCAGTGGCACAGTGAGCCCAGGACCCACGTCTGGGCGTACCTGGCGCACTTAGGGCGAGAAAGCAAAGACACACAATTGATGGACGGAATGCAGAAAATATCAAAACATTCACCCCAGTCAAGAGATCTGGGTTAAATCCATCATTCTTTTGCTCACCATGCCACCCCAGTTTAGACCTGGCCATATGCAAATCAGTCTTGACCCTGTGCCTCATGGGAACAGTCCAGCCCGAACTGCCCAGCCAGATCCTCCCTGGACCGGTCCCGTGCTCTCCATGCCACTGGAATCAAGCTATCCTGGCTGAAGAGGGGTGAAACCCCGAAACCGGTCCTAGGATGCTTGTTTCCAGTCCAGGGAGGACCTGGCTTGGCAGTTCGGGCTGGACTGTTCCCATGAGGCACAGGGTCAAGACTGATTTGCATATGGCTGGGTTCAAGCTGGAATGGCATGGTGAGCAAAAACGATGGATTTAGGCCCAGATCTCTGTACTGGGGTGAATGTATGACATTGTTCTGCATTCTGTCCATCAACTGTTGTTTTTGCATTTGTCACCCCGAGTGGGACGGGTATGCCCAGACGTGGGTCCCGTGCTCTCCTGGCTGAAGAGGGGTGAAACCCCGAAACCGGTCCTAGGATGCTTGTTTCCAGTCCAGGGAGGACCTGGCTTGGCAGTTCGGGCTGGACTGTTCCCATGAGGCACAGGGTCAAGACTGATTTGCATATGGCTGGGTTCAAGCTGGAATGGCATGGTGAGCAAAAAAACGATGGATTTAGGCCCAGATCTCTGTACTGGGGTGAATGTATGACATTGTTCTGCATTCTGTCCATCAACTGTTGTTTTTGCATTTGTCACCCCGAGTGGGACGGGTATGCCCAGACGTGGGTCCCGTGCTCTCCATGCCACTGGGATCAAGCTATCCTGGTTGAAGAGGGGTGAAACCCCGAAACCGGTCCTAGGATGCTTGTTTCCAGTCCAGGAAGGACCTGGCTTGGCAGTTCGGGCTGGACTGTTCCCATGAGGCACAGGGTCAAGACTGATTTGCATATGGCTGGGTTCAAGCTGGAATGGCATGGTGAGCAAAAAAACGATGGATTTAGGCCCAGATCTCTGTACTGGGGTGAATGTATGACATTGTTCTGCATTCTGTCCATCAACTGTTGTTTTTGCCTTTCTCAATACCAGGCTGGCTTTAGGGCAAGTACTGGGACGATCGACCAGGTATTTAGGCTAATGCTTATATACTGGAAAGTCGTGCTAATTGGAAAGGGCAGCCTTTACCTAGCATTTATTGACTTAAGGGCTGCATTCGATCTGGTACCTAGGACCAGATTGTGGCAGATCCTTAAAGATATGGGTATTCCACCCTTGATCCTTAACCTATTGATTCGCCTCCACGAAGGAAACTACGCCCAGGTGAGATGGGGAGCCCAAGGTCAGCTGACAGAGCAAATCCCCGTTGGCAAGGGAGTGCGCCAGGGCTGCGTCATGGCCCCCACCCTGTTCTCCTTATACGTGAACGGGGTGGTGAGGTTTCTCCAAGAAGATCCAGCCGACGCCCCAATTCTGGCGGGCGACAAAGTCCCAACGCTCCTCTTTGCTGACGACACGTTGTTGATGTCGAAGACCCCAGTTGGGCTACAAAAACTAATGAACAGATACCAATCTTTCTGTGACTCCCGGGGCTTAGTCTTTAATACCACAAAGACAAAGCTCATGGTTTTTAACCCCCACAAATCTTTTAGGAACAATCTCACACTGAATGGTACCCCCCTGGAGAGAGTCGCGACCTTCGAAAATCTTGGCATTCGACTCTCAGACAAAATGTTTTGGAGGCCCCATTTAGCCAAAATGCTTATGAATCATAAACGCGTGACCGGGGCACTAACCAAAGAACATCGCTCCTCGTGTATCAGGCCAATTGCCCCGGCCCTCGTAGTTTATGACGCCAAGGCAGTTAGCTCGGCTCTTTACGGAGCCGAGCTATGGGGGTTTGAGAATGTAGACGAAATCAGAAGGTCTGAACATAAGTTCTTGAGGGACTTGGTGATGCTTCCCCGTAACACCCCACTAACACCTCTAGTGCCTGATATGGGTAGGCGGCCGTTTAAAGACATTGCTAAGCTCCGCCCATTTCTCTTTTGGGCTCGCCTAAGGCGTACCGCAGAGCTCACCAATTATGCTACAGCTCTAACGGAGGTAATGAACTTAGATGTGGACCACAGGGTCAAGTGGATATCATATGTGAGGAAATCTATGATACTACTTGGCCTTAAAGAATCGTGGGATACCCAAAACCCCCCGAGCAAGGTGGAACTTAAGCGCCAATACTGGGATTGGATCGATAGTCAGGAGCTCAGTAAGCCGAATATGGGGAGATTAACAGATGAATTTCTCACATTTAAGCAGACTAGAAGTCTGGAGCCATACCTTGATGTGATCCAGGCCCCACGGGACAGGGCTCTGTATACTCTGTTTAGGTCCGGCTCGCTCCCCGTTAATGCTCTAACATCAAAGTGGCACTCAGCCGAGAACGCAATAGAAAGTTGCCCTTGTTGTGGAGCCCCGACGGAGTGCGTTGCCCATGTCATGTTTGCTTGCCCAGCTTACAACAACGCAAGGTCCAAATGGATAAAACCAATCTGCAGTGTCATGGGCACCCGCGACCACCGGGTTGCTCTGCGCATCCTAAAATCCGACCCAAGAGTTCTTTTCTCTTGTGGGGTGGCTAAGTTCTTAAGCCACGCTTGGTTAGTTAGGCTTAAAGCCCTGCGTGGGGTGACCTAACCATAGGCCTTGTGTGATACTGGAGGCAGTCATTAAGCTATGTGATGCTGCATTCATTAAATCACAGACTACTTCGGGATGTCACCACAAATTTAGAATGTCTCTCCAGATGGACATGGCACCTGCACTTTATATAAATACTGTTGTGATGAACTCTGTTTTTACTTTTTTTTTTAAAATACTTCCCTTTTAACCGATTTCTTGAGTTGTCCCGCCATTTTGTAACTTTGAAAACGGCGCCCCTGACCCGATCTTCTTTTCTCCCCTTTTTCCTTTCCACCCCACCTTCCTTACCCCTTTGGACATGTATATATTTTATTCTATGTTATTGTAACTGATGTTTTTTTGTTGCAACACTGTTTTTTTCCTATATAACTGTTTTTATTTTTTCCCTATGCTCCTGTAACTGAGACAATTTTGTAACTTGCTGATCCTTATGTAAAGTGCTCTGATACCTCCGGGTCTAGCCAGCGCTATATAAAACTCTGCAAATAAATAAATAAACAAATAAACCGATGTGTACATGTTATGGCATGAATTCGTAGAAACTTGCATGCACACTTTTTAGGTAAATGTTTTTAATGATATCTGTTTTATGCTTCGTAGTATAACACAATGCCAAAAATGCTGTGCCAGCATATTTTATGTGAATTTTTGCATTCAAAGACTAATCACTATCTAGTATATGTTTTTATTTTTTGTACAACTGTCGAACAATGCTTTTATGATACGTGTTATCGAAATAAAGCTATTGATTGATTGATTGATTGATTGATTGGTGCAATATATGTTGGATTTCTATTGTGGAGCAGATGATCTGGCTCCAGCTGATGACATAAATTCAGTATAGTTTGCCTATTCAATCTGAATTATTTGATAACATCCCATCCTTCCATGGTGGCAAGGTCTTGAAGTGGTCGAAACACTCAAGGCTGTCGTCTCCTCACTCTCCCTGGGTTCATATGTCTGCAATGAAAATTTGTTAACATTTTGAAACATTTACAAACTTTTTTTTTCATAAATAGCACAAATGTCATGTTTTGCTAAAAATATATATGCTTTCTTAACATAATTTAACAGAACATGTAATATTGACATTCTTTCTTAACAAATAACATCTTTCCAGTGTCTATTGTTTTAAAAAGATGAAAGTGTAAAAAATGCATTGTAAATGTATTATTTACACATAATTAAAAAAAAATGTCAGCCAAAATACTGTCAACGAAAGTGTAAACAACACTGGGCAACTAACGCATTTCACCACAGTAGCGCACTAAATATAAATGTCTATTTTTAAATTAATGAGTTACATTAGCATTTTGTGTATGTAAACAAACTAGCCACCATTTTAAGTGGTGGTGACACACTAAACATTAACAAACACACTAATTTACCATCTAAAATGGTGGGCGCCTGACCTCGCCATCAGGACATTTGGAATTAGACAGCCACAGCGGAAGCTGACCAGGTAGCGGGTGTGAAACTCCACAACAGACACAGCCATAGGCTCACGTGAGTGACAGCAATGTCCGAAAGCCAATGGCTGTGTCCGCCTCCATTGACGATCGGGAACGTCGTGTACATGTACGCGCCCTTTCGAAAAAGCTCACTTGGCTCCTAACACTACAGCCCACAAGTTCTCAACTTTTGCTGCTGTTTCCGACCTCTGGGAGCCACGATGCGAGGTGACAAGACTGCAGCCTTCTCACCAGAGGAGCTGGTGTTGCTGGCAATGGAGGTCCTGCCCCTCTACAACCAGCTTTATGGCTCACCAGAGGAACAGTGACATGTTTAAAAAGTATTTGTTAATCTGTCTAACTGTTTTTCTTTACACAGGCTAGAATGTCCTTTTGAGTTCCTAAGTTAAGAGTAGCGATTGAAGTGAAGTGTCATTTATAAGTTACATTGCATAGAACAACGATAGCGTGAATTTCTCAAGCACTTTATGATTAGAGAAAACAGCATTTGTATGTGTTGTGTGTTTTAAGCCCTACATTTTATTTGGTGTGTATTTTGAGATATAGCTATGTATATGTGTGAATTTCATGTGAAATGTAGAAATTTCACATCCTGTAAAATTAGAAAACACATTATATTTTCTTTACAACTGTACAAATATATAATTATTTGCATGCCAAATAAAAATGATGTTTGCTATGTGTATTATCCCACAAATCACTCAGCCTAGATCAGGTGTCTCCAACCAGTCGATTGGGAGCTCCCAGTAGCTCCCAGATATCTTCAGAGTAGCTCACAGCCTTGATTTATTTTTCAAATAAGCACAAGATCATATTTTCATTTCACAGTTCAGTGAAGGCTGTGTTCATTTGACATAATTATCATCAGGCTGCAGATAGCAGGGCCTGACAGTGAGCAGTGCTCAGTCAGATTTATAGGCCAGGCTGGGGCTGAGTCACAGAGGTGAACAACTGAAGCACTGAGGTTTGACTCTTAAAAATAATTCTGTGTCAACTCAAAATTGGACTTGTGAACAATATGATGCTTCTGAATGTTTTTAAATGGAGGAAAAATAAAATAGAGAGTTACCTTAATTACTGAGTTAGCACTTCATTTCAACGATCTCCCATTTGAAAGTGTTGCTTGTGATTGATGTAGTACAACTGTGTTACATCAACACAGACAAACAAAAAGTCACAAAACAAATCTTTTTTTCTTTCATTTCTTGTATCCATACAGGGCAACGCCCATCAGAAAAAGACCACTTAGAAGGCCATCACCCATAAGGTTTAGACCCTGGGGGTTCTACAAGTGGTGCAGCATTCATTGTCGAAAGAGGTGGGAGGACCTACGACGATGGACCAAGAAGTCATCAGAAGTCCAGCTCAGCCAGTCCTCCCAAAGTGGGAAGTGAGTACGCTTCACCCTGACCCCACTAATGGCCCGGACGCTTGCGTTGGCCTATCCGGAGCTGGAAGGGAAGTTGAGAGCCCAACAGCACCATCAAGGAGGTAGGTTCTAGATTGAGCTTAACATGTTAAAAAACTTTTTTTTGTTACAGAAACTAATTTGCCATCAACATTAAGGTTCACACATGTCCGACACACAGGAAGAGTTCTTGAAGGTGTAAGTTTTGCACAAGGTGCATGATGATGTGTTTTGAATATGAATTTGTGGAAAAGAATACCATCTGATTTCTGTTCCCTACCAAAGGACTAGTTTGAGCAGACACATGCCTGCTTAAACAACAAATATACATCAGGTTGTTTGATGTTGTAAGGGACAGTTCTACCAAACAGGCCACTAGTCTTTATTGTGTCAGGTGTGATGCTCCTTCACTATTGTGGATGATGTAACGTTAGTCCTATTACAGGTGACATAGCATAAAATGCACTTATGATACAGGGGATGTTCCAAACGTGATATTGGTAGGTTGGTTTTATACACAAACAAGAGTGAGCATGTGAGCCAAAATGACTAGTAACATCAGATTAAATGGCTACATTTTTGATTTAAAAATATCCCAAATATGTTTTAATTCAAAAACTACTATTTCATTCATGTTAAAAGTGAGAGATTTGCATGATGCCTTACTCCTTCACAAATATGCATGTATACCAGTCTGTTTTTTGGCAAACAATTGTGATAGGAATACATTTTGAGAAAAAACACAGACAGGAATGTGTACACATTGGTGCCAGAGTAACATATACCCAAACCCATTTATCAATGTCCTTTGCTATGTCCAGTTGATAAATCAATGATGGAGAAAAATGTGATACTTAAAGGAACTTTTGCAGATGGAATGCTCCTTCACATATATATTGGAGTATCCCATCTAGAAAACTCAAAATCAGGCACAACTCTGGGCTCATTAGGAGAATGTAGAAATGCATCAAGGTGTAATCTGTTGCATATTGTGAATTGCATTCGAATATTTGATGTAAAAATATATATGAATCAGTGTATGTAAAATGTACTGTGATTTTGTACCAAATTTTGCCTTAAGTGAAAGCCAGCATATTTTATAAACCCATTTCACAATTGTAAAACAAACTTAAAATAATTTGAGATATTTAGGAGTCAAATGAAATTTTTTTTTTGCTCTGTACTAAAGTGGATTAGAAATGTATCAAGCCCTATTTATTTACTTATGCTCTAGAGGTCATTTGTCAATCCACAAAAAATGTCTTAATTTCTTCTACAGCATAGGTATATACATAGTGCCTGATACATTGATAAGCTACTTCTTTACTGGATCCATGTAATATTTTTATATTTGAAATATACTTTGTTCCTTGAAGTAAGTGTTACCATTGTGAAATGCCCAAACAAAGGAAACAGGCTTTCAGTTTATACAAATATTGTTACAACATTACAGTCAATCAATCAATCAGGCATTTGTAGAGCGCGACTACTCACCCGTAAGGGTCTCAAGGCGCTGGGGGGGGGGGGTGCAGGTTCCAGTCCATCAAGGAGGGGGTATGTCGAAGAGCCAGGTTTTGAGGTTTCTTGTGAAGATGGAGAGCGATGTTGTCTGTCTGAGGTGGAGCGGAAGGGCGTTCCAGGCTCTGGCCGCAAGGAAGGAGAAGGAGCGGCCTCCCGATCTGGTCTTTCTGGCGCGGGGGACCACAGCGTAGGAGAGCTGGGCTGATTGTAGGGTCCTTTGGGGTGCGTGGAATTTGAGTCTGCTGTTCAGGTATGTTGGTCCGGTGTCGTGGAGGGCCTTGTGTGCGTGGGTGAGCATCTTGAAGGTGACTCTAGCTTCGATGGGGAGCCAGTGGAGTGTGCGCAGGTGCTGGGAGATGTGGCAGTGTCTTGGCAGGTTGAGGACCAGTTTTGCGGCGGCATTCTGGATGTTCTGTAGCTTGCGGGTGAGTTTTTGTTTATTCCGGCGTAGAGTGCATCGCCGTAGTTGAGTCTGCTGGTGACCAGGGCGTGAGTGACGGTCTTTCTGTGTTCGAGGGGGATCCATTTGAAGGTCTTACGTAGGAGGCGGAGGGTGTGGAAGCAGGAGGACGAGACAGAGTTGATCTGGCGGTCCATTTTGAGCTCAGAGTCCAGGATGATTCCCAGGTTACGTGCGTGGTCCGTGGGGGTGGGCGGGCTTCCGAGGGCGGGGGGCCACCAGGTGTCATTCCAGGCATCGGGGTTTGGGCCCATGATGAGTACTTCTGTTTTGTTGGTGTTTAGTTGTAGGGAGCTGTTTTTCATCCATTTGGCGACGGCTTCCATGCCTTCTCGGAAGTTGTGTCTGGCGGTGTTGGGTTCGTTGGATAGGGAGAGGATGAGTTGGGTGTCGTCTGCGTATGACACAATGTTGAGTCCGTAGGTTCTGACGATGGGGGCAAGCGGAGCCATGTAAACGTTGAAGAGCGTAGGGCTGAGGGAGGATCCTTGGGGGACTCTGCAGGTGGTTGGTGTAGGGTCTGAGAGGAAAGGGGGGAGTCTGACCCTCTGTGTTCTGCCGGAGAGGAAGAAGTGGATCCAGTCGAGGGCCTTGTCTTGGATTCCTGCGTCATGGAGTCTGTGTGTTAGGGTGCGGTGGGAGACTGTGTCGAACGCCGCTGAGAGGTCGAGGAGGATGAGGGCTACTGTTTCTCCTTTGTCCAGTAGGGTGCGGATGTCGTCTGTTGCGGCTAGGAGGGCGGTTTCCGTACTGTGGTTCTTTCTGAAGCCAGATTGGGAGGGGTCGAGGATGTTGTGCTCTTCGATGAATGTGGCGAGTTGGCTGTTGATGGCTTTCTCGATGACTTTCGCTGGGAACGGGAGCAGGGAGATGGGTCTGTAGTTTTTGAGGTCGGTGGGGTCCGCCGAGGGTTTCTTCAGGAGGGGGTTGACCTCGGTGTGTTTCCAGTCATCGGGGAACAAGGCAGTTGCCAGGGAGCAGTTGATGGTGTGGCGGAGCAGTGGGGCGATGGTGTTGGCGGCTCTGTTGAAGATGTGGTGGGGACAGGGGTCCGTGGGGGCCCCGGAGTGGATTGACTTCATTGTCTTCAGTGTTTCTTCGGTGGTGAGGGCTGTCCAGTTGTCAATCGCTGGCTTCAGGGTGTTGGGGGTGGTTGGTGAGGATTCAGTGTGTTGGTTGTCTTCATCGAAGTTGTCGTAGATGCTCTTGATTTTGTGGTGGAAAAAGGTGCTGAGTTTGTCGCAGAGGTCTTGTGAGGGAGGGATGTTGGTGGATTCGCTGGTGGATTGGGTGAACTCCTTGATGATGTTGAAGAGTTCTTTGCTGTTGTGCGCGTAAGTGGAGATTCTGTCTTCAATCGCTTTTTTCCTTGTTTTTCTGATGAGTTGGTGGTGGGCGTTGGTGGCGGCTCTGAAGTTGTTGTGGGCTTCTGTGGATTTGGTGTTCCTCCAGGCCTTTTTGAGGCGGCGGCAAGTGCGTCTGGACTCTCGAAGTTCGGTGGTAAACCATCTGGCTTTCTTGGCGTGGGTGGTGTTGTTTTTCTTGAGGGGGGCTATGGTGTTGGCGCTGCCGGAGATCCATCTGTGCAGAGTTCGGGCTGCGGCGTTGGGGTCGCCGCTTTTGGTGATGGTTGGGGTGGAGTTGCTGAGTGAGGAGGTGAGTTGGTCGTCAGTGATTCTGGTCCAGTTTCTTCGTGGGAGCTGGTGCTGGTGTCTGTGGATGGTGGGTGTTCTGAAGGTGAAGTGGACACATCGATGGTCAGTCCATGGGAGTTCGGTGGTGTGGCTGAAGGTGATGGAGTTTCCTGTTGTGAAGAGGGGGTCGAGAGTGTGTCCTGCTGAGTGCGTGGGTTCGGTCACGATCTGGCGAAGTCCGATGTTGTGGAGGTTGTCCAGTAGGGATGTGGTGTTGGGGTCCAGTTGGTTGTCGAGGTGGAAGTTGAGGTCTCCCAGTAGGGTGTAGTTGGTGGATGCGATGGCCTGTGGGGAGATGATGTCGGTGATGGAGTTGATAAAAAGTCCGCGGGGTCCAGGGGGTCGGTAGATGAGGGTTCCTCGGAGGGTGGTGGTAGGGCTGACCAGTATCTTGAAGTGAAGGTGTTCCATCAGGTCTGTGGGCTCGTCGGGGAGTGTGCTCAGGCGGAGGGTGGATTTGTGGACGATGGCGATTCCTCCTCCCGGGCGGGTGGGGCGGTCCTTCCTGGAGATCTTGTAGCCCTGGGGAATGGCGATTGCGATGTCCGGTCCGAGGTGTTGTTGGTAGGGTGGGCGGAATTTGCGTAGGCGCGTTACGCAAAGTTCCGCGAAACGGTAAAAAATCTCTGCGAGCACGCAAAAGTTCCGCAAACACGCGGAATTGCTTGTTCCGCCCGTTCGCGATGCTTTTTTCCTGTTCGCGAACGCTGTTTGCGTGCTCGGGGGGAAATATCTCGCGAACACGCACTTTGAAAGCGCGAACAAGCAAATAATTCCGCGAAGCCGCAATTCGTGGAATTTTTGGCAATTCCGCGTTCTCCGCGGAACGTGAATTTACCCAAATTCCGCGAGCGGAACGGAATTTACCGCCCAAGCCTAGTTGTTGGGCCAGGTTTCGGTGAAGAATGCTACGTCCGGGGTGGTGCTGTCGAGGAGGTCCCAGATTTCGGTGGCGTGTTTGTGGAGGGATCGGACGTTGAGGAGGATGCATTGCAGGATCTTCAGTTCGGTTGCGTTCTTGTGGGCGGGTTGCGCTGGGTCCGTGATCTTGGCGGTGCTGCAGGTGTGCCGGCAGCGGTGACAGCTGAAGGGTCCGTGGGTGTCTGCTGGTGATGCTAGCTTGCAGTTGTTGTTGCGTCCTGGGTTGAGTGCGTGGAGTGCCGCTGGGTCGTAGCGCTGAAGGGTTGGAGATCCAGGGTTCCTGGCACTGGTCGCGGTCGGGTTGCGGCGCACCCGCTGCGCGCGTCTGCTGCGCAGCCGCACAGCGGCCGCCATTAAGTAGGGGTCGGGGAGGGCTGGACAGCTGGGAGGTGGGAGCGGGGAGGGAACTGGATTGGGCTGGTCACGCTGGGGGGGAGGGGCCGCGGGGCAGCAGCAGCGGAGAAAACAGGCGGAAAAGAGAGGAAAAAGTGAAAAATAAGGCAGAAAAAGTGCAAGAAAAGTGGAGGAAAGACACAGAAGGAGAGTGAAAAGGGGGGGTTGAAAAGAGGGTAAAAACGAGCGAAAACGAGGCAGAAAGAGTGCGAGAAAAAGTGGAGGAAAGGCACAGAAGTAGAGGAAAGACACAGAAGGAGATTGAAAAGGGGGGGTTGAAAAGAGGGTAAAAACGAGCGAAAACGAGGCAGAAAGAGTGCAAGAAAAAGTGGAGGAAAGGCACAGAAGTAGAGAAAAGACACAGAAGGAGAGTGAAAACGGGGGGTTGAAAGGAGGGTAAAAACGAGTGAAACGGAGAGAAAAGCGGAGCGAGAGGTCCACTGGACCACCAGGGATGAGGCGCAGGTCTAACCTGCGGGTGGAGGAGGGCCTCGAACACCAACACTCGAGAGTGCAGGGGCTCGGGGGAGGCCTCACTTAATGGTGGAGCTGCGAGGGAGGGAGAGCAATTTCACTGACAATGAGTCAGTGGTCTTGCTCACCTGTCCCCTGTTGACACACATTTATTCATATTTTACTTTTTGTGAATGAAAATATTGCAGCTTTTTTGGCCTTGTAAACACACTGCCCAAAGGTATTTTTGGTTCATATCCTTTTTGGTGACATAAGTTCACTATTCTAAACAACAAAGCCCAACCATTCAGTGGTGTTAAACAGTTCAGAGACAAGATCATAAATCATATAGGAGCTATCATGGGGAATAACAAAACTGTGACCAAATGGATTCTGAATATGTGCCCTACATGTAAGAGATAAGGATAATAAAGAACCAAAGTTTGAGAGCCTTGAAGCAGGTAAAATATGAAAACTTGGAAAATGTTTTGTGATCAAAGTTCATGATCCGTTCTATTTACACAGATACAATTAAACTATTGTATATGTCTTTTCAGCAACATCAGGAGCAGGCAAAGGAGAACTTGGCCACATAGGCGGGGAAGCAGCTGGCCACTGTGTTTCGGCTGGTGAGACCACTGACACCTATGGACACAGAGGCACGGAGGGTGAGGGGACTGGCACGGATTCCACCAGCTTTACATCATGTTTGGAGGCCTCCACAAGCGGCCAGTCCCTAGTGGTGGTGGACCATATAGCAACTGTTCTAACTGCATTGTTGTCCACCACCCAGAGACCCATCTCTGCCCTCCCTCTTGCCCCCCATTGGCCAAACCTGCCCCCCCAAAGGGTGTCTCCTTTGCTTCAGGCACCTCACCCCTTTCCCTGTCCCCCCAGTTGCACTGAGTGAGGAGGCTATTGACCTCCTATGCAGCATCTCTGTAGGCGAGACTGCACTCCTAAATGCCATCCAGGGCCTTAGTTGCCAAATGCAAAAATTGGTAGCATACCTGGAAGGCATTCATAGTTCTATGTCTGGCCTGCAGAGATCATTTACATGACTGGCCTCCTCACTGACCAAAGCCTCCCAACTAACCCTGGGCGTGAACTCCGCTCTGCTCGCGGAGTTTGTGGAGACTTCCGCACTCCGCGGAGATCGCGGAGTTCCCAAAAACTCCGCTTCGCGTTGCGGAGCGGAGTTTTTTTCCTCGTTTGTCAACATCATGTTGGCGAGCGAGGAAAATCCACCTCCCGGCGAGATTTTTCCTCGTTTGCGATCGTCAACATCAAATTGGCGAGCGCGAGCGTGGAAAATCAACATCCCGGTGAGATTTCTCAACGCGGGGGTCAGATTTCTCATTGCGAGTGGTCGCGTACGCTCGCGACCGCTCACGTTGAGAAACTGTCCATTCGTTTTGAGAAAGCTGCAGCTCAAGTAAAAATCTACTCGAGCGGCAGAAAGGAAAGCAGCGCCCGCTTGCGCTGTGCATGGTGCCGTTCACGATGATTGCACAGTGCAGAGAAGCATCCGGCACCGCAAATCACCTCGAACGGCATTTTTCTATCGCATTCCGCCGCTTGCAGAGCTCCACGTAGCGCGGCAGAGTTTTTTTCCACTTCGCTGAGTTCCACCAGGGTTACTCCCAACTAGTCCAACCTTGTGCCCCAACTCAGGCCCCTTCCCCATCCCAATTCCCCGTTCTCAGACCTGTCCCAAACACACTCATTCCTTTGCATGCACCCACTCCAACAGGCACAAGCAGCATACCCCTACGTAAACACAAGCACACACCCAGACAACATACAGACACCACACCCAACACAACCACCACCACACCCATAACCACCACACCTACCACCCCCACAACCACCACCAGCATAACCCACAAGCACCATACCCACCACCGCACCCACAACCACCACCACACCCACAACCACCACCATATCCACAGCCACCACCACCACCATGCCCACAAGCACCACACCCACCACCACACCCACAAACACCACCAGCACACTCACAAGCACAACACCCACCACCACACCCACAAGCACCACCACAGCACACCCACAAGCACCACAGACACCACCACACCCACAAGCACCACCACATCCACAAGCACACCCACAAGCACCACCGCCCACCACACCCACAACCACCACCACACCCACACCCACCACAACGACCACCACAACCACCACCACCATGCCAACAAGCACCACACCCACCACCACACCCACCACCACCAGCACACCCACAAGCACCACACACACCACCACACCCACAAACACCACCAGCACACTCACAAGCACAACACCCACTACCACGGATGTATGATTAAACAACTACCATTTAAACAACGAGTGCCTAAACCACGAAGGCTAAACAGCTACCAAAGCCCAACCACTACATATTGTACAACGACTTACTAAACCACGAAAATTAATGTATTCCCATATAACCTGAATCTACCACTATGTTCAAAACAACGCAAGATTGAAACAGGAAAAAAATGTATTTAAATTAATCAACACTTCTATTAAAACTATTTATAGTAAAGAAACTTTAAATTTACTATCAAATAATCATTTTTAATAAATACAGACGAACTTACAAAGAGACAGTGCTGCACGTGAAAAAAACTATTCAATATAAGTTCATCTTTTTTCTCACAGAAATAAAAAAAAATTAAAAACGGATTCCATAACATATTTTCATTTTTTTAAAGAATTGACTCAAATTAAACATATAAAATACGTCCAACCACCCTTTTCTGACCACTTCAACTGTGAAATGAACAATGAAATTTAATGAATTGAAATTTGAACTGTGAACAGTCGCATCGAGCACAGTTCAGAATCGCATCATTGAAAAACAAACCTACAGTGCCATCTACTGGCCTAACAAGGTTAATTTATACAAAGTCTATTATAACGACATTTACTAAAATAAGTAAATGTATAAATCAATTCAAAAAAATTAATATTTGTAACTTTTTATTTAATTATTGACACTTCTGGTTTAGTAAGTCGTGGTTCAGATATAGTAGTTGTTAAAGAGGTCGTGGTTCAGGTACATTTCGTTATTTGGGAGTAGTTGTTAAGCCCACTAGTTGTTAGGGATTCGTTATTAAGGTTGTTTCTCCACCACCACACCCACAATCACCACCACAGCACACCCACAAAGCACCACACACACCACCACACCCACAAGAACCACTGCATCCACAAGCACCACACACACCACCACACCCACAACCGCCACCACACCCACACCCACCACAACCACAGCCACCACCACACCCACAACCACCACCACCACCATGCCCACAAGCACCACACCCACCACCACACTCACAAACACTACCACCACCAGCACACTCACAAGCGCAACACCCACCACCACACCCACAAACATCAGCACACCCACAAGCACCACACACACCACCACACCAACAAGCACCACCACATCCACAAGCACACCCACAAGCACCACACCCATCACCATACCCACAAACACCACCACATTCACAAGCAGCACAACCCCACCAACAACCTTACCAGCCCACTCATCCAAATGCACAACTACATGCAAAACAACACCTACAAAACATAAAAGCAGACACTTATCAAACCAAAATATGCCTCCCAAGAAACACACACCCAAACGTACACAACATATACCAGACCCACATGCAACTGCAAAACCAACAGACACACGCACATCACCCACTGCAGCTCCCTCTACCTCCCAAATCCAATCATCTCCCACCCATCACGCCCTTTCTCCTTGTTCCGATTACTGTTTTGGTCTGGCCTTGACCCCTTCCAAACCCAAACCCACCCTTCCCAAACCCAAACACATCCTCTCTCACACCCAAACCCACCCCTCCCAAACCCACTCCTCCCAAAACCCAAACCCACCCCTCCCAAAACCAAACCCACCCCTCTCGAGAAAGATCATTGAGGTGCCTGCTTTGTGCCCACTAGATCCCCTTCCTGAGGAGGTTCTCCTTGTAAGGAGGTAACATAACATAACACTTGTATTTGTAAAGCGCACTTATCACCCATGGGTCTCAAGGCGCTGAATAACAGATGTTTATTGTTACCCAACTCAATGGTACTCATTTTATCGACCTCAAATGGATGAAAGGCTGAGTGGACCCGCTGGGATTTGAACCTGTGACCATGAGGTCGAACACAGGCCCCTGCAGTGGATGCATTAGTCCACTAAGTTACCAACAAGGACACAACAGTGCAATATGGCTATCGCTAAGTGTTTATCTTATTATTTAAACGTGAGCAATGAGGGAAGTACCTCATAAGTTAAATAAATCAAGATTTTTCATTTCACCAAGTTTGTCCTGGCATTAATTTTCATTTGTAATTGTTTGATTCCTAGAAATGTTTATGACTATACATATTTTTATTTTCTATCATGGCAGGAAATTCAACAGATTTTTTAAATGGCTTCTTTGTTAAGTGCATACACTGGTTAAAATAGTATATGATGGTAATTTGAATTTATGTGTAAGCATTTATCATGATAATGGACACTTGCACCAACAAATACATGTTTTAATTTTTATTTTAAGAGTCAATACAGGTGTATTGAAAATGTATAAACACACCTGTATGGTCATTTTATTGATGTCTTTTTGTGTGTCCATCTTTTAAGGCAACTTGCACCAAATGTATAGATACAATGTAATCATACAGGTGTGTTTCTTAGACGTCAACATTATACACATATGAATTGCATATCAGTATGCTATTGCTTGTGAGAGAGATTTAAAAATGCACTAGTGCAGAGCAAATGTAAAAAGAAAAGTTCAAAGGTAACAGGTAAAAGAGGAGCTTACCTTCAATTCCGGCCACAATGGGGTTGATTTGCTTCATCGTCAAGCAGCAGCAGCAGGAGCAGGACTTGGAAGATCAGGTCCATGGCGGAAAAGTAAGTGTGAAAGTGAGAAAAGGTGAGTTTCTGCCTTATATCCCTTACAATCCCACAACTCAGGTGTGCAGGCTTTGCAGCCACAGTTGCGTCGGCGGGAAGGCACATCGTGATTGGCCTGGTGGACAAAGTGGCTGTACTCCCTCTGCCAGCCGATTTTGCCTATGGTGCCGTTGACGCGGGTGAAAAAATCTGGCAGAGAGGGCGGCACTCCAACGGTCTTTTGTACTGCCTGCATCTAAATAGAGTGGGCGGATTGCCCAGTAGGTGAGCGGGGAATCCAACAGAAAAACTACGGCAGGTCCGATTCCAACAAGATCTAATTCAGGCCCAGAGTTATCTATGATCAGGTCATGGATGCCAGAGGAATACTTTATGACAGACCTTGTACTTGAGAGTGACACTATAAGATTTAATACATTTTCATGCAACAAAATGCAGCAATTATGTTTACTGTGCTATGTAATACAAGGCAGAATCCACCAAGCAGAGCCTTATCTACCAAGATTGGCCTGCTGCTGTGGTCACCCCCTGCTCTGAGTCTCTAGCAAGGTTACCTTACACAATGCACATCCTTCCACCTTAGTGCAAAGGTGAGCGTGTGCTGTCTATCATGGGATTTTCACTAGAAACACCAATCAAAACTCCTATGTCTAGACAGATTCAGAAGGATCCCACACATTGGATGAGTGCTGTGCACTGCAGCACACATGGAATGTCTCAGTTTTTTTTCCCTTTTTTTCGAGAAATTAACACATTCCCCCTTTTTGCTTCTGCTTCAAGTAGGCATTAGTTTTTGGAGAGAAGCCTGGTCTGACTATCATAGGAGATCAGGTTTTGCATCAAAAACTTTCAGTTTAGGTGTTTGTCCGAATCTGCCAGAATGACACAAAATTACGCACAATAGGACAATGCATTTTTTGCACTGTGAAAATGTCCGCTTTCCAGCACTAAACCCCTTTTGCATTGAATAACAAATACCATGTGCCGCTTTGTGTCACTTTGCACTGGAGCAAAGCGTTAGTGATCCTGTGCCAAAGCTCACAGTTACTATAGTGGAAGTGGTTGTGTGATGGAACATATAGTGCCAATTTACTTACCATTAGAAGGCCATGCACACAGCGCTACATTGTGTTGTGTCGCACGAGCACCATCTTTAGTAAATGTGGGCCAAAAAACTATGGGCCATATTTATGGGCAAGTCATACAGTGCTGTGCAGCAAGTCATCTTGCTGCACTGCACCGCGTGATAGGGAAAGGGCAGAAATGTGCTGTATTTAGGTCAATAGGGTGGAATCCTGCCTTTCCCCCTGTGCTGGTGCCCTCTTGGCTGCCTAGTGCCAACACAGGCACCCTTGCACCATGGAGCAAAGGTGCCTGCGTTGTAAGGAGGATTGTTTTTGTGCAGGAAGGGGCACCTTGCTGCACAAAAACAATCCCCTGAGGCGTTTTCCTCTTTCTATGTGTGCTGCAAAAGAAAAAACGAGGAGAAATAATGATATTTCTTCTCGTTACGCCTCAGCTGGTGAAGCGTGGGTTTTTGTGCGCATTCCCAGGTCTACCACTTCTGGTAATTCTGGGAATGCGTCAAAATCCATGAATGCTGCATGGGAACACTCACGGAACGTCCATGAAAATGCCTCCCTGGCGCAGAGTAATGTAATGCAGCAATTTGCGCTCTGTTGCATTACTCGAGATTTATGAAGCCACTAAGGGCCATGTAAGGTGGGCCCTATGACTGTAAGAGCATGTGAGGTTCTGCTAGAAATGTTATCTGAATTTTGTTTCTATGGCTTTAGTGTTCTCAATATTAGTCGATGAAATGCAATTTGGCCTTTTTTTGGTTGTTTGGTTAACGGGAATGGCCTCATAATATTTATAGGATATTTATAGGATCATAATTTGAGCGCATATGTATTCCGAGAATGTGGAAATGCCATTCTTGGTTGAAATGGATGTATACCTTGTTGCTGCAAGTACTGGAAAGTCAACTTGCTATAAGATGTTCTTATCGGATCTGTAGCGTGTTCCTTGGAAGTTATGTCATGATTTTAATTCGTTTTTGTGTTTTTTGCTAATAATACCACGAGAACAATATTCACCACTCTTCCTTTAAATATGGTCTAAACTTTTCATTACGATAGTTAGGAAATCGGCAATTGAGATGTACCCTGAGTCCAGGATGCCCTTTCTTTGAAAAAAGCGTACTACAATATTTAAAAAGTAAATAAAAAATCCTTGAATGAAAGAATTGCCAAAAGATATGACTGTGAATGCCCAAAAGGATATGGAAAACAAGACAGTATTTTCCGCAGTTCTAACAAATATCCAACTGATGGCAGTATAACATCACCGAAAGCTGAGGAAGAACATTGACGAGCTACAATTCCAAATAAAGCTGTGAAGGATTATACATATCTTGGTTAACTTCAGGGTAAGGTCATGATACACTAGAGAAATGCAGAGTGGCTTTTTTTTTCTTTGAAGCCTCAAACCTGCACTGCTAAATTGAAATCGCTCGTGCGCAGCACTTTCTCTCTTTTTTACCCAAGGCACAAGTTCTAAAAAAAGAAGTGGAGGTCTAGCCAAGTTAAGCAGTATGCAAGCGACATCATGGTGAATGACATCACTACATGTGGCATCTCACATAGCATCACAGGAAGTGACATCACAGGAAGTGGCATCACAACCCATGACCTCACTGGAAGTGACATCACAAGAAGTGACATCGGATCTTCGCACTTCAGACATGCGTTTAGCAGTTCTATCAGAAATACATTTGAGCACATTACAAGATTTAACAAGTGAGATATTGCATCAGGGTTGTGTCAAAAAAGTGAAGCAACCTTAACACAAAATCTGGGCCTCAACTTATACATATTTTTTTTTAACTCTGCCAGAAAGAAATTGCCAGCAAGGAGAAATGGACAGTAAATCTGTTCTGCTTAAATGGCTGCAAAGTCTGCATTTTAAAATATCTTATGGGGTTAAGGCACCTGATCTTTGTGTGCCCAGTAAATGGTAAGATAACTCTGGAGGTTAATGCATTTGAGGAGAGATCTGTGTTTCATCTAGCCCCAGGTTTGAATCAAAGTAGCATGGAGGGTTAATGTGTCTCCCGCAAAGCACATCATGCAACATGCACATGACATACTTTAATTTTATGTACTGGTAAATGGGTTACTGCTTTTAACACAAAGATCCTTTTGTTACCTGCAGTTCATAAATTGTAATCCTTCTCATATAGCGCAGTGAGCTGTGAAGGGCATGTAACTCCTACATCTTGTAATCCTGACTATTTTATGTAACACATCCTGTATACGGATTTACATGCATATGATTTATTGTCATTGTGTAATGTTTACATGCGATGTAAAACACCCTGCAATGGGATGCGTAACGCTATAGAAGAAATAAAACAAAATAGTGGTATTTAAATTGTTATTTGTGTAAATATTGAAATAGACCAACACATTGACATTCTTACAGTGCATGTATATCTCTTATACACAGGGACTGAACAAAGTAAAAAGCAAGTACCTGTGAAGCGATAAGCTGTGTGCCTTTGTTATATCTCCATTTCATTTAGGTGTGACGCTCCAAATAGCTCCCAGCCAGGATACTCTAACAAAAGGAAGTCTGATGGCCCCTTAACTTCAGCTTTTGATTTGGGCCAGCTGGAATTTAAAATAAGAAAGCCCCCTTCCCGTCTGCACCTTGCTGCTTGGAACCAAAGCAGACAACTTGCAGGCGCTGCTGAAAGTGTTCAGAAGTCTGAAACCTACACTGGGACGAATTCAGCATATTTTAGTGGGACCCAACTTCTTGGCAGGGTGGACGGCATCCACCCTGTGAAAATAGCGGGTGGACGCCGTCTACCAGCGTGTACCCCCGACGTGCCCTGTTTTTATCCATAAACCACCAGGCCTCAGTGAAAACTACTCGTTTTCCACTCTGTTCCCTCCGAACAGCTGAGTTAATCCCTATTATGGAAGGACTTGGACAGATAATCACAGCCAGATATTTCAACTGTTTATACATACAATTATGTACTTGGCAAGCACGTGAGCCAGTGTGGCTGTAAGTGATTGTTAAAGGGGCTCACCATGGGCCACAGAGAAAACTGGTGAGGCCACCTGTATAGATGAATTGCGAAGAATGTGTGTGCGCCTGCACATGTGTATGTATGTGAGAGTGTATGTGCATGTTTGCTCGAAATGTTTTAGTCAAACACTGTATGGATGTATGTGTCCTACACAGATACATAGATACATACATAGATATACTTTTATAAACACATGCATAGCAAACATTGGCTCGTGCATTGTCGCAAGCAAACACTGCTTTCCAGTGTTATAAATAAAGTGGACAAATAATACTCAGTCACTGTTTTGATTTTCTGTGCCTCCTCCTGGTACATTCATCAGCTGTGGGTGTGGGGAAGCGGGGACGGGGCTAAGGGGCAGGACGTACAGCTGGGGCATATGACCCATCTGCCCCGCCCCTCTAGCCATGCCACTGACGTGAGTGAGCGAGTCAAGATATTTTTTTTTTAAATGCACTCTTTTTTAGTGTACTTACAGAAAACACACCATTTATACATTGGTATTTCATTGAACAACTGCGGGCCGATCGAATTCAGATGGAGTCATCTGTTTTATGGAATCTAATAGAGAGGCTGGCAAAATGGCTGTCAGTTAAATGCTCGCTGATGACTGACATCTGATCAGGGGTAAGTGGTACTAAAAATTCGACGCCTGACAGGGCCAAGCCTTACAATCCTCCTTAGGTCGATGTTTTATTGGTGGCTCTTTTTATGCACATACTCCAGCCGCCCGCTGGCACAATAAAGCACATAGACACTTCGGGTATGATTTAGAAAAAGGCATTTCGAAGTACTTAAAGTCCTACTTCAAGTACTACAAGATGCAGTTCACAAACTTAGTGCAGAAATCTCCACTTCCATCTCTCCTACTTTCTTAATCCAGAGATCTCTGTCCCGGTGGCAGAGATATCCACCCACATAGGTATATGTATTAGTAATAAATGTGGGAGGGTCAAGGAGGAGTGATGGAAAAATGGGGAATACTTGCTACTTAATGTGAGGGATTTAGGGAAATTCAAGGATGGGATGAGGGAGGGCCATGCTAATACAAAAAAACACATGTGAATAAGACAATTGCAGTTCACAAAATAAACTTCTAATTCTTCTACAGTCCCAATAGTAATAAAACAGACTTAAATGTACTCCAGTTCAACCTTGGAGCAAGTCAATCACCACACGTGCTGTCAGACCCTGTTCGGTGGACCATGGCATGGCACAGGGGCTACTGGGCTACAGATGTAGGGGACTGGGATTATTTGCCTCTACTGTTCTGGTGTCCATCCTGCTATGGCTCTGCAAACTGGAACAAATACACCCCTTTTAGCATTTGACTTTCAGTGGTGGTGATGGCTAAACGTCATAGGGGTATATTTTTGGTGTGCCACGATCATGGCGCCCTTCACGGATCATCATATAATAAGCACCGGCCCCGCGCTATATGTTTTAGCACAGCGCCCACTTTTGTCTTTTTTATCACCATGGTGCCCTTCATGGACCGCCATGACCATAACTTTAATGCACACAGGCGCTGCGCTGTATGCTTTAGCACGGCACCCATATCCAGGCTAATGCGGGCGCCACTCCTTTTCCATGCTCCACGGGTAGCAGCGCCGCATCCGTATTCAGCATTCAAAGCAGCCAGAGACAGCTGCGGGGCCCGGGCTGAAGGAGGCGATTCTCCCTCACCACTCCGGTGGCAATTGCTTGTTTTCTATTTATTTACTCTTTTTTTTTTTTTTAACATTGGCGGTACCCGTGCTTTGCCTTTAAACATGTTATGCTAAAGCGCGGGTGCTTTACACACCAGTTTTCATTAAAAAAGTTTTTGCACTTTGGTTTCATTTTAGTTACAACTCGGATCAGTAATTAAAAAAGAAAAAAATTCGCAGCACCCGCGCTTTATCTTTAAGCATGCCAAGCTAAAACTCAGGTGGCGCAATTTCTTTAAAAGAAATAGCAAAAACATATTTTATCTAGTTCTTTACTTTTGCAACAATCACGGGACCCGCGCTTAGCTTACCATGTTTAAAGGTAAAGCATGGGTGCCGCGATTGTAACAAAAGTAAACAAATAGAGAAACAAAAAGCATGCAGCCGCCATTTTTTTTCCATTTCTTTACTCTTGTTACAATTGCGGCACCCGTGCTTTACCTCTTAAACATGTTAAGCTAAAGCGCAAGTGCCGCGATTGCTGCAAAAGTAAAGAAATAGAAAAAATGTCTTTCTTTACTTTTGCAGCAATCACGGCACTCGCGCTTTAGCTTAACATGTTTAAAGGTAAATCGCAGGTGCCGTGAATAACTTTTTTCTTTTTAATTACTGATCCAAGTTGTAACTAAAATGAAACCAAAGTGCAAAAACGTTTTTAACGAAAACTGGTGTGGGGGAAGCAACAAGGGGTGAGGATGGATGGTTACTCTAGTCTAGAACATCTTCCAATCCTCATAAATTATATGAAGACGAACATACTTTGGAAATGCTGTTTCAGAAAATGGCAACTGGAAAGAATCCAAAAGCAAAGTCTGCAGCGTGGTTTAAATAATCCTATGTCTGTAGCGTATGCTTTCACTTCCAAAAATTTCACATTTCACATTCACGGAACTGAATGAAATGGAATACTTTCCCCTTGGCAAGAGCAAGCGTAGAGGAGAAGCGCACAGCGCTCTGTAAGCCTTTCATTCTACCAATACAAACAGCCTGCGATCTGTGGTGCATTCTCTCACTGCCACGAACCCTTCACCTTATGCAAATACAATGGCCCGAGGTGTAGCTCCAGTGAGTGGCATGCCCACAGTGCAAGTAAAAGTAATATAGCAATTTGATTGGGCCTGTCACATTCTATGAGGAAACAGGTCATTGGAAAAACTATTTTGTTATAGCAGGCTCAGGAGCTAATTTTCTCGTTCTGAAATTGTTCTTTGAACATTTCATCTTTTGATGAAATCAAACAGAATGCCTACTAGTCCCTGATTAGGTCTCGCCTACGCAGCGCACATGCGCTGCTTAGGAGAGACCTTTAGAAATCGGCACAGCTTTCCCTGCAAAAACGCTTCCAATGGCAACGCGTGCACGTCTGGCGATTCACTTGCGGGAGCCGAGCAGCTGCCGCCATATGTTAATTATCGCGCCTTGCCCCTCGCTCCCGCAAGGGAATCGCGCTGGCCCCCTCCTTTTGCCCCTCCCTCTGCTGACGCGCGAGGCGCGCGCTTGTGCTTGTTTTTTTTACGGTAGCTTTTCACCTTACCCCCTGGTCTGCCTTGCACTCGTATGCAGGATTCTGAGCTCTGCTCTTCTGACTGGCCTTGCTCCAAAAAGTTAGCGTAGTCTCTTTCATCGTGAGGAAAAAAACTCCCCTCCTCAAATGTGAGGCTTCTGATCCTTGCTCTGTTTGGCATTCAGTGCATTGTTTGCGCTTATATGAATATATTATATTTTGTGCAATTAGCATCTAACAGGGTCCAATTGAAGATTTGCCTGTTAAAAAGGAGGCAGCTGCTCCCGAATAAAAGCTTTGTAAATTTGTCCCACGTTCTTTAACTCACGGCCGACTGAGACGAGTGAAACCTTTCCGTAACATTTGTGGGACATTACCACCACTTTACCTTGCAGGATTCCATTTCCACCCTCATTACTGTTGATGTAAGGGAATCCTTCCTCACCAGTCATCACGGGAACCCCAGCTTGAGGGCAAGCCGTTTGCAATCAGTTATAAAAGGGAACTTTATCAGACCACACGTGATTAATTTTCTTGAAAGAAATAGAAAAAGCAAGCAATCGATTCCCTTAAAAATAGCAAAGAGAAGTTGAGAATTTCTCCAACTTCCTCCTTTTGACTTCTAAATGTTTTTTAAACTATAACCTCAAATCAGATTTCTGCCCTAGATCCATTTAGTTCATTGTTTCTTTTTGTAGTGAGGATTGTGGAAATCCTCTGCCCAGTAGGGGTGGCGATGGGAAGGGTCCGGTTCCTGATTTGAGATGTTTAGCTGTTTTACTGTGCAATGGGAGTTGTAAGAAAACGTATTTCTTAGTTTCGGTTAGATTGCCTCACTTTGTAAGTTTGCACACTATGAAGTATAATTTAAAGGGATGTTTTGGAGAAAGCAAAAGTAATAGTTATATATACGCTGTCAACATCATAGCAGAAAGGAGAGCAAGCCAGAATGTATAAATATGTGCTTGGGTGACTTTCCATTACTGTACATCACTGTTATTTTAGTTATTATCTAAACACAATTTAGCTTCCTCCGCAGATAACAGTTACTGTAAATGCTAAAGGAATCCTGCAGGTGTCAGGGTAAAGGATGCTGCTTGACTGCACAGTCTTATTTCCCTGGTGTGATTTGAATGGGGGCCATTTACGTGTTCTTCGTAGATGCTGCATGCAGTGTTATAATGTAAGACGAAGATGTGTTAGAGTAACGTCAGATTTATGATCCACAGAAGACTTAAAGCTCGCGTGAAAAGATAAAACATTAAAAGAAATGTTGCCACCACACATGCATTGCTTGTTTGTGATTGGAGAAATGTATAAAATGTTACTGCCTCCCACACATTCAGCGAGCTGCTACAAAGTTAAAAATGTAATGAGAATACCAGTGATTTAAACCTGGTGTTACAGGTTAGTAACTTTCTCTTCTCCGCAGCAAGTTCCTCCTTGCCTCTCTGCTAAATGTAAACACCGATGGCTGGCATTCAACCTGTCCCTATGTGCACCTGTGTCGCAGGTGTGTTATTTACGTGAGCAGATGCACTACCCTGTCTATTTTGAAAATGACAATGCTTGACTTATTTCTGTCACCGGCCTTTCCCAGCCAAACACTTGTATTGCTACTGACTCTGTCCCCGCGCTGACAGACCTTTGGAGGCATGCTGTGGCATGCAGTGGACTTCACACTCGCCTCGCGGGCCTTCTGAGACACCATCCAGATAAGGGACTTGCCTCACCCCAGTCCTGGAGGCCAATTGGGGCTGACCGTATGATGTACCAGCCTGACTAAAGACTGTCTCGTTCCCAGTGCTGATGACCTTCTCAGGGCTCTGACCTCCAGAAGCACCAGCCTGATTGTAGCTTTCTCTCTAACATCTTCTGGCTTTTCAGGGGTGTCGTTCTGATGTGTGGCTGACTTGGACACCACCTGCCAGGCTTCAGGAGACCCTGGCATGTGACTGATTCTCACCCAAACCTTCAGACCTTTCTAAGAGCATAGAAATTAGGTGGGGGTTTTTTAGTACAAACAGGAAATTGGCGCTCAAGCTATTGCGTATGCTAACTATAGATTTATGTGCATGCGGTGCTACCAGGTCAGGGGAATAACCCGATAACCCCTGGGAATTGTATGAATCGCAGGATTCACACTGTGAAATGAGTATTGTCCTGGGCACACGCGGTGAGGGTATTAACAGAACGTTAGTCTGTTTGCAGTACGTTATATAAATGCGAAGGTCGGCATCAGTATTGGAACCAAAAGGTTTATTTCTATTTCAACACCAATTGTGTTAGATACAGAAACCAGCCGACACGTGTTTCGTCACTGGGACATGTCCCGTGACTCATCAGGGCTAAAGGCGACTGATAAATGATGAGTGCTGACCCCTGAGACCGGTGATAATTCCAAACCGGATGAGGAGAGCTGGAGCAACTGGGCAGGAAAGCGCTGGATACGGCGCCACAAAAATTGCTGCGAGGGTACTGAGTCGCGGTCTGTTGGTAGCCGTGTATTGATATGAGGTACCGTCTAGATGGGTGTAGACACTAGGAAACTGTGTAGTCCTAGACTAAAAGTAACGGCTGTCCAGTGTCCGGCTGTGTCCGGGAGTGGGATGTCTGCCAGGCCGATTGCGGACACGTGAGCCCGAGTGCGGGCAAAACGAGGGTAACTTTCAAGGTGGCGGGTGTATTCAACGTCATTACAGCCTTCCCCGGCTCCAGTGTCAGACGTGTTTCTCCTTCCAGTATCCAGTTATATGCGGCGTCCACACCCGCCACCTTGAAAGTTACCCTCGTTTTGCCCGCACTCGGGCTCACGTGTCCGCAATCGGCCTGGCAGACATCCCACTCC
This sequence comes from Calotriton arnoldi, assembly GCA_963921515.1. NCBI lineage: Eukaryota > Metazoa > Chordata > Amphibia > Caudata > Salamandridae > Calotriton > Calotriton arnoldi. The sequence goes on from CAWUFW010001780.1 coordinate 2,448,783, forward strand.
CGGACACAGCCGGACACTGGACAGCCGTTACTTTTAGTCTAGGACTACACAGTTTCCTAGTGTCTACACCCATCTAGACGGTACCTCATATCAATACACGGCTACCAACAGACCGCGACTCAGTACCCTCGCAGCAATTTTTGTGGCGCCGTATCCAGCGCTTTCCTGCCCAGTTGCTCCAGCTCTCCTCATCCGGTTTGGAATTATCACCAGTCTCAGGGGTCAGCACTCATCATTTATCAGTCGCCTTTTAGCCCTGATGAGTCACGGGACATGTCCCAGTGACGAAACACGTGTCGGCTGGTTTCTGTATCTAACACAATTGGTGTTGAAATAGAAATAAACCTTTTGGTTCCAATACTGATGCCGACCTTCGCATTTATATAACGTACTGCAAACAGACTAACGTTCTGTTAATACCCTCACCGCGTGTGCCCAGGACAATACTCCTTTCTAAGAGCATGTCATGGGGCCAGAAGTGTGAATACTTCTGCCCCGAACTGGATGGCTGTCAGAGACAGCGATCTGACGTGTGGCTGTCGCAGTTTTCGGACATTCAGGGGCACCGACCTGACACGATTGAATCTGGCATAGCCAATAGGTCTCGCCTTTGGGACCTTATAAGTGTTTAGCCATGCAACGGTTGGTGTTGTTGCACCAAGGATATTGTGCTGCATAACTAAATACTTATAAGGTCCCAAAATGCCAATGCTTGTTTTTCTTTATTGCTAATTTGGTTTATGAATGAGCCCTTGACAGTGGTATTATTGTCTATTTAAACATGATTTAATTGTGATTCTTAATTGTCAGCCTCTGTTTCAACGTACACATCTAAGGGAAAGCCGCACTTTCAGAAAAAACACGTAACCCACTTATATTTAGTAGCTGAAATTATTGTAAATATTAAAGTCGGTCATACCATACCGCGTATATACCAAAACACCATTTTGTACGTCCTCCATAAACATTCGCTGTGCGATGAACATTCCTGTTAAGTTATCCCTTGAGCCTACGAGCTAATATTTTTCATCAGACTAAGCGTTACATTGGCTATTGCTTTGTTCCAGTGAGCATTAAGCACCAGATTAACAGGTGTTTATTGTTCCCGACTCAGTGGTACTCATTTTATCTTCCTCAGGAGGATGAATGCTTGCCGGTTGCAGTCCTATACCAAAATAAGTCTGGCCTGCAGTAAGCAGAGGCAACACAGTAAAGGGAGGGCAGATCAGCTCTTATTTTAGCTGACTGTGCACAAGCAACGGTTGTAAAAGTATGGCGTCTATTGCCTAAGTAGATTAACAACTCCAATTGCTCTAACTTTTGACAATGCGAGACCTATTGCATTGCAAATGCTTGTTTAAAAATGCCGTTTTGCAACTTCTATGTGTGTTGCATTAAGCTGCACACATAGAAGTTACAAAACGGCATTTAAAGATTGTTTGTGTGCAGGAAGGGGGACCTTCCTGCACATAAACAATCTTCTCCTGTATGCAGACACCCTTGCACTATGGTGCAAGGGTGCCTGTGTTATATTCCATAAAGGTATCATAACATAAGCCCCGGTAATCTCATTACCCGCCACCTATATTCTCTCCCTACATTACATTTGTCACGGTTTACAGGGACTGACCTTTTACCTAGATATTACACTGCAGTCAGAACGCGGGTTTTCCCTAGTTTGAAATCTCATACATTATGCATGAGGATTCTTGGAAGCACAGCAGGACTACCATCTCTTGTATAAAATCTATGTACAAAGCTCATGGCCAACGTCATCCTTAGGCCGACACAGTAATACAGCAAGGTAGGACCCCTGGGGAGACCTATGGGTATAAATACATCACATCTTGCTAAGATAAGACAGAGGAGACCGAGACTTCCCGGCCGACACTGACCAGAGACGCTGAGGTTCCTGCATGCAGACACTCCAGCAGTGGTCTAACATCCCTCGCAGGGTGTCCAGCTCGAGACCAGGACGGGGTCCCATAGTCTCTCACTTCAGGTAATGGGGTTGACTAAATCCTAGAGGGATTCTTGACTTAACACCAACATACATGCTAGGTACACTTAGGAACATCTAGTTAGGGAGGCATGGTAGGAGTACGCATCTTTTATCATGTGTTTTATATACTCTAATGTATTCATGATTATTGTAAGATGGTAGAGCTATACCATTCATTCACCTTTATCGTACTGCTAATCATTTATATCTTATACTGTCTAACAGTTGTTGCAGCTCATTTATTCTACACCAGAATAATAACTGTTCAATAAATTCTTATTGAAAACGCCCAGCCTGTTATTTTGGTGTATCTCTCTGAGACAGACTAAGTAAGCACGAGTGACTGAGCGAAAGGTAGTATATTGTTTCCACGGTCCTGAGGGATCAGGGTTGTCATGTTTGAATGGTTGCCAAGAACTATTCTTTCCTTGGTAAGAGGGGATTCTAGTGGCACTGTGAGCTAGTTGGTACAAAAAGAGCCAGCATACCCGATGGGGGTGATCAGAGTTTGTCTTACACCAATCATACAGTGTATGTTGTCTAAACGCGCAGATCCTGTATACTTTCTATAGGAACTACACGACATGGCGCCATCAACGTTGGTTGGGTACTTATTTAACAGTAGAATCTGAGTAGTTCAGTAGTGCTATTCTCAGAAATCCCTATTCACAAAACACCAGAGACGTCTGGAGTGGGTAGGCTAAACTCCGCCACAGCTGATTAGGCGAAAATCTTATTTATTAGCTGTTAGTTAATCAAGCTTGAAGGACACAGTGTTCCTACAATTGTGCAAAACACCTTATCTTAGTTTCCTTGGAAAATACTTCTTCCTTAAAACAATGACTGAAGCCGCGGATAATGCGGGAGGAGATGTGCAAAACTTGCACCTCACAGATGACGAGGAAGATGCAAATGCAATTCAGATTGAAGAAAATATTAGAAACGCAGTCACCCTGAAGCTGCTTGCGCATGGTTTGAACCCTAGGGGTGGCATAGTAGCTTTCGTGATAGAGGCACACGAATCATATAGAACAGAGGTATTTTATTCATGGGTTACATTCCCAGCAGCAAATGCAAGAACAAAAACATTTCACTTCTACACAGAAGGTGATGCACCAGCGGAATATTGTCCGTATGAGGACATTGAGGTTCCGCTCACGTACCAGGAACATTTATACTGGTTTAAAGGCACCCTACCCCATACAAGAAGAACTCGGCCCGCTCGGAAGAGAAGGGGCAACATGGCCAATACGAGCGGCCTACACACCACATCCTGACATTGAAACAATGCCAGGACCAGACTTACTCATACTTCACAAAGAATTAATAAAACTTTACAAAAACATGATGCAGTTCGTCATGAGGACTCTTACCGTCCAGCCAGCGATGGTAACAACAAATACAGCTCACGTTCAAAACACAGCGACTAAAATTACACCACAAACATTACATGCAGTAATGGGTAAAATGCCAGCAAAACGTGAACAAATGCCATTCTGGATAGCTCAGAAGATAACACAGCTAGAAGCAGTATTCCCAAATACTAGCCCTTATGAAAAGCACAGAATGCTGACAATCTGCTTGCCCATTGGGATAACACCACAGATAGAGGATTGTACCTCTTGGGGTACAGTTTTCGCTGCCATATATACTAGGCCTGGGCAATAAACTCCGCTCTGCTATTTGCGGAAATTTGTTAATTACGCATTCCGTGAAAAACACGGAATTCAGGCAACAATTCTATTCCACCACGTAGCGGAGTCAGCTACTAAACTGCACCCACAAATGCTTTGATAAAGCAACTTTACATGCTAAAAAGCATATAACCAATTCACAAAAGTGAACTTTGAAAATGAAAAATACCACGCAATGAGAGAGGTGATGATTTTGGGGTCCCCCCTAACCTAGGGGGAGGACCAAGCAGATGCCTTGAACACAAAGAGCATATCATGCTGAACGATTCAGTGGTGGTCCCATCCTCTTAGGACCACCCCAAGCACAGTTATGGGCAAAAATACAATCCCAATCAAAGGCCCTGCAAGGCATTATGGGACGAGATTAGCAGTGGGCAGTGAATATTATAGTATCCAATATCAAAATAATTCTACAAAGAGCTGCAGTTCAACTAGTCGTTACTAGGTGTCCCTCACGAGTCAAATGCAAAAGCATTGAAATTATTACATCAAGCTGCAGTTCAACTAGTCGTTGCTAGGTGTCCCTCAAGTCAAATGCTTTTGCATTTGACTCATGAGGACACCTAGTAACGACTAGTGGAACTGCAGCTTCATGAAAGGGTTTCAATGCTTTTGCATTTGACTCGTGAGGACACCTAGTAACGACTAGTGGAACTGCAACTTGATGTAATAATTTCAATGCTTTTGCATTTGACTCGTGAGGGACACCTTGTAACGACTAGTTGAACTGCAGCTCTTTGTAGAATTATTTTGATATTGGATACTATAATATTCACTGCCCACTGCTAATCTTGTCCGATAATGCTTTGCAGGGCCTTTGGTTGGGATTGTATTTTTGCCCATAACTGTGCTTGGGGTGGTCCTAAGAGGATGGGACCACCACCGAATCGTTCAGCAAGATGTGCTCTTTGTTTTCAAGGCATCTGCTTGGTTCTCTCCCTAGGTTAGGGAGGATTCCAAAATCATCACCTCTCTCACTGCTTGCTAAATTTTCATTTTCACTTTTGTGAAATGACTATATGCATTTAAGCACGTAAAGACAGAGATACTTGTTATTTTGCCAAAAGTATATGAGGTTTCTGTTTTATTAATTGAGAGGCGGTTGGAACGGAGCGGAGTTGCGGAATTTTTGTTCAACTTCGTGGAATTCCGCGTAGTAGAACTCCTCATGGTATACCGTTCTTAGCAGTAATACCAGATGTATTAAGACAAATACGAAATGAGTACGGAGCAGAGCCTGCTCTGAACTTGGGGATGAAGTTACTTGGTAACTATGCCCAAGTATCAGCAATAATATTAGCAAATATTAAAGGGGAGGCAGCGTCAGTGGCCATCCGCCAACGCCTAAGGGAGTTCAGTCCTTTACAACAGGAGCACGAACTACCCAAAATAATTGAAACTGCGTATGCAGAGTTAGGCAGGGACAGTTTGGATGGAAAAGCGTTAAAACCACAACTAATGGGCAGTCCCGAGAAGGAGACTTTGAAGCAGACACCTACTTCTTCTAAAAAGAAGTGGGACAAACAAAAAACAAAAAATTTAAGAAAACAGATCTCAATCCAGAGGTAGATCTCCTCCACAGGAGCCCTCTGAAAGGAGATATAATCTTAGAAATAGGGATAATATTAGGAAACCTGACAGGTATCAGGATACTGATACAGGTTCCTCTTGTTCCTTTCAGGGTTCATCGAAAAACTCCGAGAGGGAAGGACGGTCAGACAGACAAGAAGAGCGTGCAAAGTCCAGAGACAAGCAGAACGCTCAAGACTATACTTCCAAAAAAGAAGATAAAGCGAAACAAATACCACATTTCAAAAAGAAGAAGGTTGCAGGTCTAAAGATCAGACATGCCCAGAATTCTGAGGACTCGACTACTGAACGGGGAATGGGCTCTGACGATGCTAGACAGTGCGGCAGAAGTAACAATAGCTCGCCAGAACCTTATGGAATTTCTGGTGACAGCGGACTTGAATGATTATATCACGGTGGAAACACCTGATACTAGGGTAAGTGTCCCACACAAACTATATGAAATTACACTCCAAATGGAGGGGGACAAATGCAGGACAGTTAAAGATCTCTTTTGGGAGAACCTAACGTTTGGCTATGACATTTTGTTAGCTGAACAAGATTGGCCGCCAGCATTCGTCATGGATTGCCCTAGGGGAGAAACAGTAATTTTACCGGCATTTTCTGACCATGTTCCCAAACATTTAAGATATACACATGCGCGGGAGTGGGCGGTAGCCCAAGCCCCAGCATTATACAAAAAACATGTTGGATGGGATGAGGATTCAACCCACCACATAATTCCATTAAAAAATACACCAACTGCACAAAGGCAGTATCCAATAAAGCAAGAAGCTAAAAAACAGTCGGGGAGATCTTAGATCAACTTGAATATCAAAGAGTGATTGAAACATGCACCTCTCAAATGAATAACCCTTTATTTCCCGTATCGAAACCAAACAACACATATCATCTAGTTTAAGATTACAGACATTTAAACACTTGCACAAAGACATTTGCAGTTCAAAATGCACACAGTGCCGCATTAATGAATAACATTGTGCGGAAAAAATACAAAACAACGCTAGATATCTCAAATGGATTTATTTGCCCAAATATAGCGCCTGAGAGCAGATATTTGACAGCATTCTCAGCGCTGGGGTCGCAGCGTCAATTTTGTCGACTCCCCCAGGGGTATAAGAACAGCCCGGGGTTGTTTTCGGCTAGGGTAACTGAATTACTTCAAAATTTGGATGAGGAGGCATTGTCCTACGTAGAAGATATCTATCTGACGGATGATGACCTGGAGGAACACTTGAACAGAGTAAACACCATAATTTTGGGATTTGCATCTGAAGGTTACAAATTCAACTTAAAAAAATCGAAGATTGCCCACCTTAATGTCCTTTTTCTAGGATATGAACTTTCAAGTGAAGGAAAAAGTCTAGCAGCTAACTTTTTAGAAAAATGCGCGCTGCTCCAACCTCCAAAATCATTAAAAAAATTACAATCAATACTGGGATTCCTGGACTTTGGCAGAACATACATTTTGGATTACGCAGAAAGAGTTAAACCTTTCTACGATTTGATAAAACCTGACTTTTCAGTCAGACAGTGGACACAGGAACACACAGATACTCTTCGTTCCTTACAAGCTGACATGATAGCTTCAAAACACTTACAGACATGCGTAAATGTACGCAACGTGGTGATCCGTATAGTGGCGGGTCAATCTTGGTACACCTATCTAACATATAATGAAGGTGAGACAGTACCAATAGCGTACAAATCACATTTGTACACAAATGCTGAAATGCGTTTTTGCATCAACTGAAAAAATTCTAATAGCAGTACAGTCTGCTGTAGTCAGAGAAAGAGCCTTGGCTCAGGGGTAACGTATAATAGTCGTTACCCCGGTTCCAGCCTTAGAGGCTGCGACAAAGGCAAGCGATCCCAAAGCTAAAGCCTTACATCCAAGATGGATACAATGGGCTAATTCTCTCACTGCAACAGATGTAGAATACAGGTACGACCCAAATCTAAAAACACAAGCATTTCTGCAATACGAACAAGAATATCCTCTACCAAACAAAATAATGCCTCTAGATCAGTATGAATATATTATTTATACTGACGGTTCTGTGCAACCGGCCATAGGGAGCAAACAGCAATACAGCGCAGCGTGTGCTATCGTTAAAGGATGCATGCGGGATGGAAAGTTTCATCCGAAATGCACAAAAACACAGGGGCATATTAACAAGACCCAGCGATAAATATCGCAAAGCGCGCTTAGCGCATGCATATTTATCGCCGGCTATCTCTGTAATTTATCGCCGGTTAGCGCGTTATCAACAATGCGCATCGCCGAGGCGATAAAATTCCAGAGATAGCGTGGATATTGCCGTTTTCCATGGTGGTAAACGGCGATATCCTAGATGATAGGGCCTGTGGTCTTAGCCACAGAATCCACCCCCCATGTTAAGTATGCCTTAGTCAGGAATTTAACAGACGTTAAATTCCTGCGTTAAAGCATACTTAACGCGATTTAAAAAATCGCTAACCCTCCTTGATAATATCGCGAAGCTGCCTTCGCGATATTATCCCTGTTTGCTTTCACAGCCACGCCTACTTTGCATCTCATTAGCGATGCAAAGTTAGGCGTGCTGGGAACGGGCGCTAAGTCAGCAAAACACGCGATAGCGTGTCTTTGCTGATAAGGCGATGAAATTATTGCCGCTTTTCGCCCGAAAACGGATGCAAAAGCGGCGATAATTTCATATCACCGCCTTGTTAATATGCCCCACAGTCTCCAGGAGACTGCACGGCGCAGCTGGCAGAACTAAAAGCACTAATACTGGCACTAGTAAATACGGATCGAGAATTCCCCCACACTAATCGTGTGTGATTCCTTCTACTGTGTACAGTCATACAATGAATATTTACATCACTGGGGACAAAACAGGTTTAAAGATGCGAAAGGTGGCACAATTAAGCACAAAACGCTATGGGAACAGGTAGTGGAGTTGAAAAACGAACTACCAAGGGCTCACGTGATACACACATTGAGTCATCAACGTGATGGCGTTCATGTTGAAGGGAATTCATTGGCTGACGAAGCCGCAAAGGGGGCTGTACGAACGGCTTCCGTAGCTGCAATCACTCGTTCAAAAACGAGGATAGACGGTGAGATAATGGTTCCGATTATTGCCACACACAATAACACAGCAGTACCGAAAATATTTCCACTCAAGTACTCCTACAAGTTAGATGCAAACAATGTTCCATTTGCTCAAATTCCAGGAGTGGAGGATAGAGTAATACCAAATATGGATCGCAGGTTAGGATTAATTCTAGCAGCACACGAGGGTGTAGGTTCTGCACACGCAGGAGTTTCCGCTACGGTTTCTCTATTAAAACAACGCTACTGGTGGCCAGGTCTAAGAAGGCAGACTAAGGACTATGTCCTGAAATGCGACATCTGTCAGCAGATGAAAGGCTCCACTGTAACACGTCCAGTGCAGACACCATTACTAATATCAGACAAACCACTTGCGTGTGTTTATTTGGACCACTGCAGCCCCTTACAATCGGATGGGGCTTACAAGTACATCATGGTTGCAGTGGATTCCTGCTCTAGGTTCCTATGGGTGTGGCCCCAGCGCTCGGCTGACGCTCAAACTGTTATAAAAGATTTGCGAGTCTTTATAGGGACATACGCAATTGGCACATTACATTCTGACCGTGGCCCCGCGTTTTGCTCTAGGGCTTACAAGGAAGCCATGGGAAGTTTGGGTGTAGCATTGCGGTACTCCTCTCCGAATCATCCCGAGGGAAATTCGGTTGCGGAGAGGAAAAACCGGGACTTAAAGCAATCTTTAACAGCTAGACTATTAGGCTCGGTTGGAAATTGGGTAAAACATCTGTATGGAGTCCAGAGGGCATTAAGCAATCAGCCAAGAAGCTCTCTAGGGGGGTCACTACTTATGAGGTCCTATTTGGGACGAGAATGTGGGTACCTGATCCTGATTGTGAAGGCACAGTGGCGGATGAAAAACCTTTTGACATCCATAAACATTTGGCTGTTTTACAGGACTTGAATGAAAGCAGGGCACTACAGAGTAGTGTCCAGACGAAAAGGACCGCCACTGGGGAAGTAAAAAGTGTCACAGCAAGACCAGTCTGAATCCCTAAAGTCGGGGATCTGGTCAGAGAAAAAATAGCGGACAAAAAAGAATTTGGGCCATTGTATAGAAAGCCTGTACCTGTCCTGGCAGTTGAAGGAACAAGAACAGTACTTCTGCCACCTCTTGCCGGCAAAAAGGAGATAAGATTTGTCTCAATTGACCTAATCAAACCGCACTATGTGGCCGATACTGAATAGTAGGCCACGTGGACTCCGAAGTAACAGACACCCTCCTCTCACAACCATACAAGAAGTTCAAACAGAAAGACTCATCACGTTTGAAGGGTCACCTGCACGGAATGAAGGACTAAGCAACAATGCAATGGAACTCGTTCCTCTTGAAACTGAAGTTCAAAATGAGAACTCCACTGAAAGACAAATTTCACTTCGACCAAACACGGATATCTACGTCAACATGCCCCAACAAGATCAAGCTACAGTTTCCACAAAACCTGCTGAACTACCAAAAATTGATCGAACTGCATCTGGCTATTTCATTGACTTTGACACGTTCTGGTTAGATCCAAGCAAACCTGAAACAACGCCAGCCCAAAGAACTCGTCTACAGCGATTTAAAGATTTTCTGAACTTTCTTCAAAAGACCTACCTGGTATCACCTTGGGTGGAACTCTGGGTATCTACAGGAATACTTTTCTTTCTTTTCTGGATAGGCCTAGTAACTGTCTTTAGTATGCTTATTAATGGAACTTATCTTCGAGAAAGCTCTGCAGCACAAAAAGTGAATGTGATTCTGAAACTGCACCTATCGTCACATCGTGAAAAAAGAGACCTGTCATCAGTGAACATTACAGCAGTTCCTATACCTGATGGTATAGTGTGAGACAGAGTTGATTTCGATATATTTGGCCCGACTGAACTTTTAAAAATACCACATTTATTTAAAATTTCATTGAGTGATATCATTACCTCCAGTACATTTTCCGATGATTGGGATTATGAAACTGTAAATAACATGTTGTCTGATTTAGAAAAATCTGCTGCTTTTTCTAATAATGAAATGTTAGAGGGCACATCAGACTTTGAAACTATGTATTGCTATCAACATTATGGTCATCACTTTCTGCATAAATCTGCTAATCCCAGAAATGTTTTCACATACCACCAATGGGAACATTGCCCGACACCGCCAAAAAGAAGTTCAAAAACATTTGTACAAAAATTTCCATATTTTTCAGGGTTTAACAAATCAGACCCAGCCTCATATTATTATAAGGTTGCACCAACACCAGCACAGAAAAACATGTTGACAAACACCAAACAGATTTATTCTGCTTCCTTTATTGCCCAGTTGTCTGAACAAGGGTTCGACCTATGGAAAGACACCATAGACTTAAAATCCTTCTGGGGTACTAGAGACTGGCAGGTCCATGGAACAGAGGCACTATTTAGAGCATGTCTTATTCCTCGACAAATAATGTTCTTGAATGAAACAGTACAACAAACAACCTGCCTTGGGTTAGCAAAGAGTAAAGATTTGAATACACCTCGGATGCCCAGACCATCACACACTGAGGGTAATATAACATCACAAGAAGAGGTTACACTAGATGACATCATGCAATACAATAGATCAGACCCCGATTGGAAGGGATGGTTGGTTTGGCCCTTAGACACCAATAACTGTCAGGAAAGATTCTTGGGTAAAACTAACGGATTTAGTATCAATAGGCCAGATCCACGTTATGTACAAAGACAACATCCAGGGGTAGTGACATCGTACAGTGTTGGGAAGTTATGCCTCGATTGGCTAAAGACCTCAACACTCACACAGGTGAGACAACACTTATCCTTACTTTCTCAGGATGTGGACCTACGGGATTTTTTATTAGGTCCTAGGAAGCCACGTATAAACGTTTCTATTATGCTGTCTACAATGAGATTTGGAAAATATCTCAACAAGAGGCCGCAGAACGATTGCAAGAAATAGATCGAATAAATTTCGAGAAAGCGCTCGCAGTGGTAGATAATGGGTTAACAACACTAACATCCAGAATATATTCACTGGGCAACATTGTATCATCTGCTATTGATGTACTAGAACAAGATTTGTCCATATTACAACATGGGCAATCACAATTACGCTCTATTATGTTACTAAGCTGGACGCTGCAATCTTTGCACGCAGACTATGTGCCTTGACGTTTCATAAACAGCACGTCTCTGTTTGCCTCGTATAATCTGACAGAAAAACTGATGGAAATGGCACAGAGGGGAGCAAAGTATACAATGCTGCGCATTGAAAAATTGGACATATTAGCCTTCACAGTGGCAGAATCACCGTCCACAGAATGGTTAATCCATGGCCACATAACTCTTCCGGTCACTGCTTTTCAATTCCAATATTGCCTTGAACAAATGCAGGCAGGCAGATATGAAGAAATGGGTAGGGAATTCATCAAGGAATCTTGGGATTTACCGTACAGATTTCGATGCCGGAGTGGGGAAAAAGAAGTGTTTCGGAGCGGTACAAACTGCGAGAATACCTTAAGTGGATCACTTATATGCCAGGATAAAATGCTTCATGGGGCCTGTAACGGTTCAGTAGCAAACTTATCATGTCATTTAAAGGGTGCCCTGGCTGTCGTGATCACTCCAGTGTTCAGGCTACTTTCCAATGGGAGTTACTTGATGCTGAACGATCAAGGTTGCTGTGGGATGCTTCCGGGCATCGCATATCTGGTAACTGTGAGTTCCAGGGTTACTTGCTGTATGCAAGTATTGTTTCCACCGACACATACAGTCAGGGAGGCGCCGTTATGGCCTTCACTAAATGTTTAATTAATACGGTTTGATACTTTGAGCAGAAGGAAAGCCATGCTTATACAGAAACCCGTGCCCTTAACCTCCACTCGAGAGACTTTTGATCTTCAAGTAGCAAGGTCTTCGGCAGAGATACAGGCACTTATACGTACAAATTGCCCTTTTCATTTAGCAGAAATGGTAAATTGAATCTTTAACATGTCTGATACGACAGGCATTGTCCACCTATTTAAGACCATAGGTTCAGGACTATTAAGCACCTTTCAGACGGTCCTCGGAGTTATACCAAACTTTATACACTCCGTATTTGGAAGCATCTTTGGAGGGCTGCCGCTGATCCTGTTTCTAATAGCAGGTATCCTGATTGTCATTTTTTTGCTGCGCAATCGACATCCCAGTCACCAAAGAGATGGAAACAGTACTCCTGGAGAGAAAATACCGTGATCGCATGGTACAACTTCTAGGCACACCTCGCCTAAGGGAACTAAGTGCTTCTTGGTTCTTGTCATTTAGACCAGTCTGGATGGACTGCATCTTACCTGTCCTCCGATGCCTGTTTTGCGGAGAAGAATGCGTGTTGGATCTCTGTCTGACACTCCCATCATGTGCGCAACCGGACGTTGATGCTTTACTGGACCCGATAACGGCCCATGTTCTGCAGTGTCCCCAACGTATTCCCATGTTGATGGTGGCATTCCTAGAGCCACCACAGGTAGTATCACCTCCTGTTGGTATGGACACCGGCTCCTCCTCTGACACCCAGGCCTTGGATGCCCCAGCATCGGCTGTGGATAGTACGGAAGATCATCTGTGCTCAATTGACATAGTATGCAAGGTGTTACAGGGACCGCCAGCTGCGGAAGCAAGCAATGAGAATGTTGCGTCTACCAGCCAGGACACATAAACATTTGACTAATTTGGCCAGTCGTGTGCTGGGAAAAAATTCGACTTTTTGCAAAACAAACAAATACTTGGAACTCCATATCACAATTGACATTCTTTTTGAGCATGCATGGCTTTCAAATGCTTGTAGTAGTTCGAACTATACCTACAGACATATTAGAGCTATAGCTTGAGTGTCAAATCTCCATTTATTTCCTCTGTTTTAGAATTTTTTTTAGAACCTTTTTTTAACGTTTTAAACATTGTTTTAACTAATGTTTTTATCGTTTGCGTACCAGTATCTAGTCAGCCTAGTAGTACGTTTAGAATTTAATTATGTCATCCATTCAGAAGAGGAGTGGGTGTTATATTCCTTATAGGTATCATAACATAAACCCCGGTAATCTCATTACCCGCCACCTATATTCTCTCCCTACATTACATTTGTCACGGTTTACAGGGACTGACCTTTTACCTAGATATTACACTGCAGTCAGAACGCGGGTTTTCCCTAGTTCGAAATCTCATACATTATGCATAAGGATTCTTGGAAGCACAGCAGGACTACCATCTCCTGTATAAAATCTATGTACAAAGTTCATGCCCAATGTCATCCTTAGGCCGACACAGTAATACAGCAAGGTAGGACCCCTGGGGAGACCTATGGGTATATATACATCACATCTTGCTAAGATAAGACAGAGGAGACCGAGACTTCCCGGCTGACACACTGACCAGAGACGCTGAGGTTCCTGCATGCAGACACTCCAGCTCGCAGTGGTCTAACATCTCTCGCGGGGTGTCCAGCTCAAAACCAGGACAGGGTCCCATAGTCTCTCACTTCAGGTAATGGGGTTGACTAAATCCTAGAGGGATTCTTGGCTTAACACCTACATACATGCTAGGTACACTTAGGTACATCTAGTTAGAGAGGCATCTAGGAGTACGCATCTTTTATCATGTGTTTTATATACTCTAATGTATTCATGATTATTGTAAGATGGTAGAGCTATACCACCCATTCACCTTTATCGTACTGCTAATCATTTATATCTTATACTGTCTAACGGTTGTTGCAGCTCAATTATTCTACACCAGAATAACAACTGTTCAATAATTTCTTATTGAAAACGCCCAGCCTGTTTATTCGGTGTATCTCTCTGAGACAGACTAAGTAAGCACGAGTGACTGAGCGAAAGGTAGTATATTGTTTCCACAGTCCTGAGGGATCAGGGTTGTCATGTTCGAATGGTTGCCAAGAACTATTCTCTCCTTGGTAAGAGAGGATTCTAGTGGCACTGTGAGCTAGTTGGTTTCAAAAAGAGCCAGCATACCCGGTGGGAGTGATCAGAGTTTGTCTGACACCAATCCTACAGTGTATGTTGTCTAAACGTGCCGATCCTGTGAACTTTCTATAGGAACTACACAACACCTGCGTTGGCGCTAGGCTGCTAAGAGTAGCGCCATCGCAGGGGGAAAGGCAGGGCTGCACCATATTCTTGTGTATATGGTGCAGCCCTGAGTTTCTGAAGTGGCGGAGTGAGGCGTTAAGCCAGGAAGGCTAACGCCTCTGCCACTTCCATTGTACATATGCCCCATAGGCTTCTCAGAGTGGCTAGTGTTGGGGTACATAGACTCAGCAATCAACACCACTCCTAGTAGTGCCGAAAATATCATTGTCCAGCCCAGTGTTCCTCATTTGAAAAAGGCAAGCACTTTATTTTACCAAAAGTCACAATACTACACACTATAACAATGTGTTGGATAACCGATGCTCAGGTGTGAGTCCCATGTACTTCAAGGTGAGGCACCTGCTAGGTGCTCTACCCCCTTCGTCCTTCGCCTATGAGGGATTGGTGTTCTGGAGGCATAGTCTCTAGATTATGTGCAGCTCTTCCCATTCTTTCTTAGCACACAGTCACTTCTTGTGGCTGAGTAGCCCGTGTAGACTTCACCTGTTTTTCTTCTGGTGGCATAGAGTTGTTGTTGCAAGGTGGAAGTATGATGTGGTATGGCAGGGGTGCCTTACCATGTAATACTAACACAATACACAAAGATGAACCCGGGTATTCTCTCAGTATACCTTAGCTCAGTCCTGGTAGAGAAGCAAAGAGCAGACAGGGTACTTAGAGGAACATGCGTTAAGCATTTCACATCACCAACATGGACAGTAAGTATTTGACAGGACTCGAGAAAAATCTGACACCAAGTTATAAAAATAGCTCTGATTTCGATATATTTTTAGACACCAAAATGAAATCAATACATACAATATAACCAGAGTGTTGGAAATGGCCCTTTTTGCAGGGTTATCCCTAAACTTTTTGTTTCTTCCTCCTTTGTTTTTCCTGACCAGTTGTTGTTGGCTATAGGACTCTGGGCACTTTACCACTGCTGATCAGTGCTAAAGTGCATATGTTCTCTGTGTAAATTATTATTGTGATTGGTTATCCATCATTGGCATATTTGTTTTACCAGTAGGTCCCTAGTAAAGTGCACTGAGTGTGCCAGGGCTGGTGATTCAAATGCTACTAGTGGGCCTGCAGCACTGATTGTGCCACCCACAGGAGTAGCCCTAAGATGGTGTCTCAGGCCTGCCACTACAGTGCCTGTGCGCAGTTTGTTAACTGCCATGTTGACCTGGCTAGTGTACACACTTGCCAGGCCTGACCCTTCCCTTTTTCTTACACATAGGACACCCCTATGGTAGGCCCAAGGTACGCCCCTGGGCAGGGTGCAGTGTATGTGAAAGGTAGTACATGTACTAGTGTGGGTAACATGTCCTGATAGTGAAATACTGCCAATTTCGTTTTTCACTATTGAAAGGCTATCTTGCCCAAAGGACAGAATGGGGAATGCTGTGTAACATGTTTACCTGCATATCTTCCCATAGCAGCAAGATAGAAATTTGGAATCTGGTATCCCTGAACTCAGAATTTAATAACACATCTTTTAGGGAGGATGGTTTTTAAATTCAGTGTTTGAAAATAGCACTTTTAGAAAGTGGCTATTTTCTTGTTTAACCTTTCTGTGTGCCTCTGCCTGTTTGTGAATTGACTGTCTTGTTTGTGAGCGACAGGGGCTGGGGTGGCTCCAGGAGGCTGGGTGAGTCAGCACTAGGCTGAATAGACCTATCTGCATTTGGAGTGGTGGGAGGAGTAGCACCTGGGCCTGAATAGGGCTGTGCCTGCCTTCCACAATGCTGGCTCCACCCCCTGCGGTGTGTCTGATGGCCCTGGCCCACACTCACAAAGGAAGAAGATGTGCCCTGGCAGAGTGCGCCCAGAACTGGTTTGGACTGGGTCCAGGACCCCTCACACATGAAGAACAAAGACTTTTGGGGTATAAATATCAGAGCTGAAACCCCTAAACTTTAGACTAGGAAACTTCGTGATCAAGAAGGAATCCCTGCCAAAGAGAACAGCTGAAGAAGACTGAGGACAAGTGCTGCCATTGCTGTGTGTCTGGGGGCTGACCTGCAGTTGCTGTTTCTGCTGAGGAAGAGGACTAAGGGACTTTCTGCTGTGTGCTGTGTCCCCCCTACTTGAAGAGGAACTGTGCTGTGTGCTTTGTACCTCTGAAGTGAAACTGTCTCCAAGGGCCTGAGAAGAGCTGGCCTCCTGTTATAAGAAACTCAGGGATACAAAAGTTTCTCAAGAGCTTGAAGCTCGCACTTCCTGGACCGTGCTCCGCTTCCTATACTGCCTCTGGGTATAGTTGTGTGCCCCAGGACGTCGCTGGTGCCCGCCGTGAAGCACACCCTGCCTGCACGTCTATCTGCTCTCAAAATCACCGAGAGCGCTGTGTGTTTCACCGCCGCCGGCCCGTGACCGGAGAGAAGTGCCGAGGGCCGGTATTTCACCACCACCGGCCCCCGATCTCCAAAAAGTGCTGTGTGCCTGCTTTTTCACCGCCGCTGCTCGAATCGACTGCCCAAGGCCGGGTTCGCTGAAGAAAGGAGCTGCGTCAGTGTTGGAGCGGTGACGGAGGGTTGCCTAGCAACCAGGGCTCCCCGGCGCTGATCAGCTGTTGCCGACCAGGAGCGCCCGAGCGAAGAGACGAACCGCAACCCCCAGGTAAGACTCGGATCGAAGTCCGGAGTCTCAGCGCGTGTCACTACCCTGGGGGCGGGTTGCGGAGAGAAGGGGGACGTCCGACGGCCGCGTTTTGAACAGAGCGGGATCGGCTGTTGCGGAGGCTTGAGCTACGCCTCTCTCCTCTGTTTGAAGCATTTGGGGGCATATTGGTGATAAATCACTCCTCACGGAGCCCGCAGGCAATCGGGGAAGTTCATTGTTAAAAAGAGGAATTGCACAGATGACAACGGAACTGTGCTGGTACTGATACGAACAGGACTGGGGATATTGCGGTTTTATTACAAAGAGAGATACAGCCCCTGCACACGTTTTTCTTTTTAACCCTGAAATCAAGTTGTTGATCCCCCGAGATTGGCCTGAGAAAGGTACAGAGTCTACAAGAGAACATTTTTAAAGAAGAGATTATTGTGTATGTGGATGTTTATCATTAGTGATCTTGCCTAAATTTATATAAAGAATTCTATTTTTTTATAAATACCTGTGTGGTGTCCATTTGTGGTGTTTCACTGTGTTACTGTGGGTGTTGGTGCAAATACTTTACACATTGCCTTGGGGATAAGCCTGTCTGCTCGTGCCAAGCTACCAAGGGGGTGAGCAGGGGTTATCAACAGTGTGTTTCCCCCTTACCCTGACTAGAAGCAAGGGTCCCTATTTGGACAAAGGTACCTACCTCTGCCAACTAGAAACCCCCATTTCTAACATTGGTGGTCAGCGGTGGGGTTTGAACTTGTATTTGTACTTGACCCACAGTGATTGGTGTACATCACTAGTTTAGCTCAGACCACTACGCAACCACATACTGTGTTTTGTTTTTGGTTCTATTTTTGATCTGATCCTTGAGTCATCCACGCATCATGTCTCAGAAGGTTAAACCAGCAAGTGATGTTGCAGAACTGGAGTTTGATATTGAAATGTTAAGTGGCTATAAAGTAGGTCGAGGAAGCAAAAGACACACACTTGATGGACGGAATGCAGAACAAATCAAAACATTCACCCCCAGTCAAGAGATCTGGGTTAAATCCATCATTCTTTTGCTCACCATGCCACCCCAGTTCAGACCTGGCCATATGCAAATCAGTCTTGACCCTGTGCCTCATGGGAACAGTCCAGCCCGAACTGCTAAGCCAGGTCCTCCCTGGACCGGAAACAAGCATCCTAGGACCGGTTTCTGGGTTTCACCCCTCTTCAGCCAGGATAGGTCAACTCAAGCAGTTCTGCAGGAGCTTTGGATGTCCCATGAAGAGCAGCTCCAAGAAGGAGGAGCTACAGAAGGCCTTAAGGGCCTGGTGGAAGGCCAAAGAGGCTGGGGAGACAGATGGTGCAGAGGTGGATGAGGATGCACAAGGGGATGGTTTCAAGTCACAGGATCTGCCTGTGTCCAGAGCAGCCTCCAGGGCTGGCAGCAACCATTCCGCTAGAAGTTTTTCCCCAGAGGAGTTGGAGGAAAACCAAAGGGTTAGAGACCATGAGTTGGCAGTCCTGAGGCTCGAGGCCAAGTTGGAAGAAATGAAATTGCTTTTGGCTCATGAATTGAGGATGAGGGAGCTTGATTTGGAGCTCGAGAGGCTTGAGGCCATGAGTGTCTCAGCTGAAAAGGAAATGTGTGTAGCTCAGGAAGTGAGCTTTGCTGAGTTGGAGGTGGAGTCCAGCTCAGATGGTGGCAGCAAGATTGTGTTATCTAGTGCTGAGGGAGAAGTACACACACCCAGAGATGTGGCGCCTGACTTGAGGGAGGGGTTAACATACACCAGGGGGTTCAGGTCTATGAGGTAGCTCCAGTGGTGTGCAGTGTCCCTGAAGTAGATTGGGGAACTGACACAGGGGTTCATATTCCTAGTGGTGGGAGGGACGCTCTACTGACTCTAGATAAGAGGTGCAGGGAGAGGGGTTCCCCCATGGTAGAAGTCCTGGTGTATGAGTGTGGAGACCGCCCAGAAGAGTGTGGGTTGAGTGACAGAGACAGTCAGACACTGTCTTGCCAATCTCAGGAGAGTGGTGTGGGGTACTTGTGTGAGGCACTGGATGGTGAGGCAAAGGGTAGCTTTGTTAACAACTGTGGGGGGCTATGTGATTCATTTGTTGGAGAGCATATTTTAAGTCCCTGTTTTCCAGAGCTATGCCAACACCCGGTGGAGAGTGAGTTCTCTGAGTCCAGGGAACTTGCGCTGGAGGTAGACCTTTTGGTGGATTCCAGAGGGTCTGAAGAGGCATTTGGGAGTGATCCTGAAGGGGGTGGCTCAGGTTTTCCCCGACCAAGTGAGGTAGGGGAGGTTTGTGGTAGCCCAGATAGGTCTCAGTGTAGTGGGAGGGGTGTAGGGTCCCACGTCCTGTCTCAGAGGAGAGGGAGTGGGAGTGGGCTGTGTCCCAAGGTGCCCAAAACCCAGTCCCAGGACCTGGTTGGTTCCAGAAGGGAACACCAGGAGGGGGGCCTAGTCTGTACCGGGAGGCCATTTCCTGAGGGGGATCTCGTAGTATCAGGAGAACCTGGAGCATCTGTAAACGGAGCTCCAGTGGTTCTGGTGTCTGGTGGTGCCACTCCTAAGTGGAGGGTGCGGAAGTCCAGATTGAGGGGTGAGAGGGGGATGTGTTCCCCAGTGGGAGAATTAGTGGGTCAGGGACCAGCCAGAAGGGCTGAGTCTCCTAGGAGTGACCATGGTGACACCACTTCTGTCCTGGGGGATCTTCGCGCACTGTCAGATGGACAGGGGTCGGGAGATCTGCGCCAGGCAGACTGTCACACAACACATGAGTCATGTGTTACCCTCGGGGGGATGCTGTGTGCGACCCCAGAAGTCCTGGTGTGCCAGGCAAGTGCTCAGCCGCGGGGTTTAGCCCCTAGGTTGGGAGGGCAGGTTCAGGTTCTGCCTGACCTGGACGGAAGGACATTTGTAAGCAGTGTCCTGACCGGTTTGGCTTCCAGGGGTACCACTCCAGTTGGGAGGGTGCAGAACTCTGGAAGGGGGTGCAGAGGGAGGGAGTCCTCGCCTCTGACCCCGGTGCAACCTGAGGGTTTAGACCCTAGGTTGGGAGACCAGTTGCTGGAGAAAGGTCCAGAACGGGTGGGAGAGTTGTGTTCTGAGGGTGCCTCTCCTGGGAGGAGAGAGCGGGACCCCAGAAGGAGAGGTAGGGGGAGGAGAGCCTCGCCCGTGACCTCCGGTCAGCCTGAGGGTGCGGGCCCTGGGCTGGTGGGGCAGTGTCAGGATGCCATACCTGACTCGGCAGGAGGGAAAGTGGAGAAAAGGTGCCGGCACCTGGGGCTACTGCCCCCCACTTTCTGACACCACAGAGGTTAGAGAGGCCTGACAGGCATGAGGCCTGGCTCTCATCACTGACAGCTGTCAGTGGCCCCTGTGGCTGGTTGTCCTGGTGGACAGAATTGCCCCTGGGAGGGGGGCTGGAGTCACACCCTGGGGGTGGACTGGGCCACACCGCTGTGTTGGCCAGGTGGGTGCTGTCTACCAGTGCGGACACATCTGTGAGCAAAGTAAGTTTAGGTGCTGCACAGATGGGGTCCCATGGTGAGGAGAAGGGTCCCCCATGGGTTAGTCTAGTGGACCCTGAGAGTATAGATAGAGGGATCCAACTGGGTTCAGGAAGGCATAGAACAGGAATAGGCCCCTGCTGTTCGGGCCAGTTTCCGTGTTCTATCGCCCCAAGCAGGGTGTAGTGTAGTTCCTATTTCCCTAATAGGCTCTGCGCATTGGAATAATATACCCTATAGATTAGACATAGGACTCAGGTCAGTATGTCCCTATCGAGTATATTAAACTTAATTACTTTGTGCCAGCTAACTCAGAGGCCACTAGAAACTCCTTGTGAACAAGAAGGGAGTAGTTTCTGACAACCGCATAAACATGACAACTTTGTTTCCCTTTAGAATCGGAACGCTCTCAGAATCGTGGAAACAATAGATAACAGTTTCACTCAGCTAATCGTGCATGCTTAGTTTCTTCAGAGTTACACAGAAAGAATAGACGGGCGTTTCAATAAAAGGATTTATTGAACAGTCTTGTTTTTCGTGTAAGAGATATGAGCTGTTATGATCACAAGACAGTAAGCGAGATATATAATGTACAGCGTAAGCAGTAGAAAGAAATAATACTGCGCTAGCATTATCTTTTAGCTATGACACATATATTCATATCCAGTAATAACATAAGCTAAAAATGCGAGTACTCATAAGATGCTTCTCTAAGCTAGCTCTACCCCAGTGTACCTAACCTAACCGAAGTGTAATGCAAGGTGAGAAGTATTCTATAGTATGGTATGCTATAGTCTAGTATGCCAAGAGTCTGGTATGCCAAGAGTCCCTCTAGGTTCTAGTCAGCTCCATACCTTGAGAATGAGAGAGGTGGGAATCTCCTTCCGAGTCTCGAACTCTAACACCCCGCGAAGGGAGTCAGAACACTGGAAGCTGGATTCTCTGCAAGCAGGGATGACAGCGTCTCTTCTCAGTGCGTCAGGCCGGGACACGGGCTCCTCTAAAGTCGAGGTCTCCTCCTAACTTGCTTGGGCAAGGGAAGGTATATTTATACCTGGTAGGTGCCTTGGAATGTTAGCATTGATGTGAAGTCGGACAGAGGAAGACGTCAGGAATGAACCCTTAAGGAACAGCGGTTCATGCATAATAGATGAGTTCTTGGAGAAATCAATAATCCTGTGCTAGGGGAACTCCCAAGAGCTTAAGAGTCTGGTTTCTAAGAACTCGTTGTGACGTTAGGTTGGACGGATGTCGGTGACCATGCCTGTATTTGGAGTGCATGGCTAATGCCTAAATAAGGACTGGGATTTTATGCCTATATAAGGGCAATGCGAATTGTGCCTATATAAGGACATGTTTCAGGAAAGCCTATATACGGACACCTAAAGCGGAATACAACAAGGGAATCCCATCGAGGTATCGTTTGGTCTACCCTGGCTTTAGGCTGGAAGGGGGTTGTGTTGGAAATGGCCCTTTTTGCAGGGTTATCCCTAAACATTTTGCTTCTTCCTCCTTTGTTTTTCCTGACCTGTTGTTGTTGGCTATAGGACTCTGGGCACTTTACCACTGCTGACCAGTGCTAAAGTGCATATGCTCTCTGTGTAAATTGTTATTGTGATTGGTTATCCATGATTGGCATATTTGTTTTACCAGTAGGTCCCTAGCATGGTTCCCTCTAAACTACGCGCCTGAGCGGGCGCGCACACCTAGGTTTCCCTCCGCGCAGACACCTACAATCAGCGCGCACTACAAAGGATTCCATGCATTCAGTAAATACTTCACTGGAGCCTCTGAAGTGCGGCTCATGGTGATGCTGCTGCGCTTCCAAATGCATTTCTAAAGACGTGTTTTTTGTCTTTAGAAATGCTAATGGGGGACGTTTAAATGCCTGCAACGCTGTCATTGAACAGCAGGAGAGAATTCCCAGAGCTTTCTCTGCAGCCGGAGTCCCGTTTGCAAAGTCCACCGACCTCTGGCTCCTCCTGACATAGCTGCCAAGGTTTCAGATTGCCATGTGTGACATCTTCGTAATTTTAGAGTAATTATGAGTGCATTTCAATGACTATGAGTGACACTGAGAATTTCATTATAAATAAAATTGAGAATATTTTTTGAGGAAAGTATATGAGAAATCTTTCAAGCTTTTAAAGTGAAGTAAAAGGAGGTGTAAAATATAATTAGACTGCCGTTAATCAGGACAGCGGTGCTCTTAACCGAAATCGATTACATTCAGAAACTAAAACAAAAGATAATTCGCCCCTTCCCTGTCGCATAATTTCAGTGGCCCAGACTATTTTTTATCATTAGTGTGGCTGTGGCATGAGTGTGTGTGCGAATGTGTGTCCTGTCTGTTCTATGTGTATGCACAGTGAAGGTTTTTGCATGTGAGGTCGAGCTATTGTGCACATGTGCATGCATGATGGGAACACTTGTGTGTGTTGGAGGTGTTGTTTGCGACACAAATGTGTATGTGGGTGCCAGGTTTTTATAGCGCCGTCTATAGCTCACACCGCAAACCGAATAGTCTCTCGTGGTCCTTTAGATGGCACGAGCAATCAATAACAAACTCAGTAGCAGTGGCACCATTTTTACCGACCTAGTAGGGATAACAGGCTGAGCCTGCCCAGTCAGGTTTGAGCCCGTGGTTTGATGGTGAATCTAGAGCTGGCCTCTAGGACACCCGCCATGTTGGCAGTTGCCTCACGTGGGTTTTAGGACAGTAAAGTACCTGGAGAGAGGGAGACAGAGGGAGACAGAGACAGACAGAGGGAGACAGACAGAGGGAGACAGAGGGAGACAGAGGGAGGGACACAGAGGGAGGGACACAGACAGAGAGGGAGACAGACAGAGGGAGACAGACAGAGGGAGACAGACAGAGGGAGGGAGACAGACAGAGGGAGACAGACAGAGGGAGGGAGGGAGACAGAGACAGACAGAGTGAGACAGACGGGGAGGGAGACAGAGAGGGAGACAGAGAGAGAGGGAGACAGAGAGAGAGGGAGACAGAGAGAGAGAGGGAGACAGAGGGAGACAGAGGGAGACAGAGAGGGAGACAGACAGAGGGAGACAGACAGAGGGAGAGAGAGAAAGAGGGAGACAGAGGGAGGGAGACAGAGGGAGGGAGACAGAGGGAGGGAGGGAGACAGAGGGAGACAGACAGAGGGAGGGAGACAGACAGAGGGAGGAGGGCGACAGACAGAGGGAGACAGAGGGAGGGAGACAGGGAGACGGAGAGAGAGGGAGACAGAGAGAGGGAGGCAGAGGGAGGGAGACAGAGGGAGGGAGACAGAGAGAGGGAGACAGAGGGAAGGAGACAGAGGTAGACAGAGAGAGGGAGACAGACAGGGAGAGAGAGAGAGGGAGACAGAGGGAGACAGACAGAGGGAGACAGACAGAGGGAGACAGACAGAGGGAGGGAGACAGGCAGAGGGAGACAGACAGAGGGAGGAGGGCGACAGACAGAGGGAGTCAGAGAGAGGGAGACAGGGAGACAGGGAGACAGAGAGAGGGAGACAGGGAGACAGGGAGACAGAGAGACAGAGGGAGGGAGACAGAGGGAGGGAGGGAGACAGACGGAGGGAGGGAGACAGACAGAGGGAGGAGGGCGACAGACAGAGGGAGACAGAGGGAGGGAGACAGAGAGAGAGGGAGACAGAGGGAGGGAGACAGAGGGAGGGAGACAGAGGGAAGGAGACAGAGGGAGACAGAGAGAGGGAGACAGACAGGGAGAGAGAGAGAGGGAGACAGAGGGAGACAGACAGAGGGAGACAGAGGGAGACAGACAGAGGGAGACAGACAGAGGGAGGGAGACAGGCAGAGGGAGGGAGACAGGCAGAGGGAGACAGACAGAGGGAGGAGGGCGACAGACAGAGGGAGACAGGGAGACAGGGAGACAGAGAGAGGGAGACAGGGAGACAGAGAGAGGGAGACAGAGGGAGGGAGACAGAGGGAGGGAGACAGAGGGAGGGAGTCAGGGGGAGAGGGAGACAGACAGAGGGAGACAGACAGAGGGAGGGAGAGAGAGAGGGAAACAGAGGGAGGGAGACAGAGGGAGGGAGACAGAGGGAGGGAGAGGGAGAGAGAGAGGGAGGGAGACAGAGAGAGAGAGGGAGGGAGACAGAGGGAGGGAGACAGAGTGAGTGAGACAGAGGGAGACAGAGAGAGACAGAGGGAGAGAGAGAGGGAGACAGAGAGAGGGAGGGAGAGAGAGAGATAGGGAGAGGGAGGGAGAGATAGAGAGCGGGAGGGAGACAGAGAGAGAGAGAGACTTGGGCACATTTTTGATATGTTTCTAAAGTTTTCTTCTCATTAGTGCTGCGTCGCCCTTGCCCCCTCCCCCTTGCGTGGTGCAAGGGCATTGCAATACTGTGCCATTGCAGGACGTCCACAACTATGTACAATACCTTCTGCTTTGTTTAATTTTGTTATTGCAAGCTTGCATCTCACATTTTCAGGCAATAGCAGGTTTTATTTTTTCTACTTTTATTCTCTTTTATCTTGCATATGTGGCTAACTTGTGTATGTGTTGTATTGTGGTTGTGTAAGTTGGTGAATGCAAGAATGAATAAGTAATTTATGGATGCACAAGTGCATGGATGAGTGAAAAGGTGCATGTGTGATGACTTATTCAGTACTTAAATCAATCAATGACTAAGAAGTAACTTTAAATTAAAAGCACGACCTATTGACAGTGCCAATGCTTGCTATTTACTTTTTACATGGTAGCTGGTCGACTTGTCTTGTTGCACATCTTATCACTCAATTGCGCACACAAGCAAGAAAAGTGCGCACACCAACATTCTATTGCCGCACATGAGAAAGAAAAATTAGAGGGAACATTGGTCCCTAGTAAAGTGCACTGAGTGTGCCAGGGCTGGTGATTCAAATGCTACTAGTGGGCCTTGAGCACTGATTGTGCCACCCACAGGAGTAGCCCTAAGATGGTGTCTCAGGCCTGCCACCGCAGTGCCTGTGCGCCGTTTGTTAAATGCCATGTTGACCTGGCTAGTGTACACACTTGCCAGGCCTGACCCTTCCCTTTTTCTTACACATAGGACACCCCTATGGTAGGCCCAAGGTACCCCCCTGGGCAGGGTGCAGTGTATGTGAAAGGTAGGACATGTACTAGTGTGGGTAACATGTACTGATAGTGAAATACTGCCAATTTCGTTTTTCACTATTGAAAGGCTATCTTTCCCATAGGACAGAATGGGGAATGCTGTGTAACATGTTTACCTGCATATCTTCCCATAGCAGCAAGATAGAAATTTGGAATCTGGAATCCCTGAACTAAAATTCAGTGTTTGAAAATAGCACTTTTAGAAAGTGGCTATTTTCTTGTTCAACCTTTCTGTGTGCCTCTGCCTGTTTGTGAATTGACTGTCTGGTTTGTGAGTGACAGGGGCTGGGGTGGCTCCAGGAGGCTGGGTGAGTCAGCACTAGGCTGAATAGACCTATCTGCATTTGGAGTGGTGGGAGGAGTAGCACCTGGGCCTGAATAGGGCTTTGCCTGCCTTCCACAATGCTGGCTCCACCCTCTGCGGTGTGTCTGATGGCCCTGGCCCACACTCACAAAGGAAGAAGATGTGCCCTGGCAGAGTGCGCCCAGAACTGGTTTGGACTGGGTCCAGGACCCCTCACACATGAAGAACAAAGACTTTTGGGGTGTAAATATAAGAGCTGAAACCCCTAAACTTTAGACTAGGAAACTTCGTGATCAAGAAGGAATCCCTGCCAAAGAGAACAGCTGAAGAAGACTGAGGAAAAGTGCTGCCATTGCTGTGTGTCTGGGGGCTGACCTGCAGTTGCTGTTTCTGCTGAGGAAGAGGACTAAGGGACTTTCTGCTGTGTGCTGTGTCCCCCCTACTTGAAGAGGAACTGTGCTGTGTGCTTTGTACCTCTGAAGTGAAACTGTCTCCAAGGGCCTGAGAAGAGCTGGCCTCCTGTTATAAGAAACTCAGGGATACAAAAGTTTCTCAAGAGCTTGAAGCTCGCACTTCCTGGACCGTGCTCCGCTTCCTATACTGCCTCTGGGTATAGTTGTGTGCCCCAGGACGTCGCTGGTGCCTGCCGTGAAGCACACCCTGCCTGCACGTCTATCTGCTCTCAAAATCACCAAGAGCGCTGTGTGTTTCACCGCTGCCGGCCCGTGACCGGAGAGAAGCGCTGAGGGCCGGTATTTCACCACCACAGGCCCCCGATCTCCAAAAAGTGCTGTGTGCCTGCTTATTCACCGCCGCTGCTCAAATTGACTGCCCGAGGCCGGGTTCGCTGAAGAAAGGAGCCACGTCAGTGTTGGAGCGGTGACGGAGGGTTGCCTAGCAACCAGGGCTCCCCGGCGCTGATCAGCTGTTGCCGACCGGGAGCGCCCGAGCGAAGGAGACGAACCGCAACCCCCCAGGTAAGACTCGGATCGAAGTCCGGAGTCTCAGCGCGTGTCACTACCCTGGGGGCGGGTTGCGGAGAGAAGGGGGACGTCCGACGGCCGCGTTTTGAACAGAGCGGGATCGGCTGTTGCGGAGGCTTGAGCTACGCCTCTCTCCTCTGTTTGAAGCATTTGGGGGCATATTGGTGATAAATCACTCCTCACAGAGCCCGCAGGCAATCGGGGAAGTTCATTGTTAAAAAGAGGAATTGCACAGATGACAACGGAACTGTGCTGGTACTGATACGAACAGGACTGGGGATATTGCGGTTTTATTACAAAGAGAGATACAGCCCCTGCACACGTTTTTCTTTTTAACCCTGAAATCAAGTTGTTGATACCCCGAGATTGGCCTGAGAAAGGTACAGAGTCTACAAGAGAACATTTTTAAAGAAGAGATTATTGTGTATGTGGATGTTTATCATTAGTGGTCTTGCCTAAATTTATATAAATAATTCTATTTTTTTATAAATACCTGTGTGGTGTCCATTTGTGGTGTTTCACTGTGTTACTATGGTGTTGGTGCAAATACTTTACACATTGCCTTGGGGATAAGCCTGTCTGCTCGTGCCAAGCTACCAAGGGGGTGAGCAGGGGTTATCAACAGTGTGTTTCCCCCTTACCCTGACTAGAAGCAAGGGTCCCTATTTGGTCAAAGGTACCTACCTCTGCCAACTAGAGACCCCCATTTCTAACACAGAGTTATCAATTTTTAAGAAATAAATAAATCAATACTGTAGAAAACATTAAAGTTGCTGCCAATGGGAAAGACACATATATGCAATCGATACTTTAGAGGGTGAATTTAATGGAACCCACTCAGAGTTAAGATCTCAGGAGTCCTTAAACCAGTTCACAACAGCTAGCACAATTCTGCCTGTCTCAGGGGAGCAGGGTGCAGAGGTGCACTTTCAGCTGTCAAAATGGAGCTGTCAATCGGACTCGTGGTGTAGCGAAACAGTACTAGTGGGTGAGTGGAGCCTTTGGAAGTAAAGCTAGGAGCTGGCCCTGGTCAAGACTGATTTGCATATGGCTGGTCTGAACTGGGGTGGCGAAGTGAGCTAAAGAACGATGATGGATTCAACCCTGATCTGTGATTGGGGGTGAGTGTTTGAAAAGTTTCAGCGCTCCATCCATCATCTCTTTGTGTTTGTTTTGTTTGCCCTAAGTTGGCAGGGCATGCCCAGACGTGGGTCCCTTGCTCACTTTGCCACTGGATTCAAGCTAGCCTGGCTGATGAGGGGTGTTACCCCGAAACTGGTCCCAGGATGCTTGTTTCCGGTCCAGGGAAGACCTGGCTTGGCAGTTTGGGCTGGCTGTTCTCATGAGGAACAGGGTCAATACTGATTTGGATATAGCTGGGTCTGAACTAGGATGGCGAAGTGAGGTAAAGAACGATGATGGATTCAACCCAGATCTGTGACTGGGGGTGAGTGTCTGAAAAGTTTCAGCGCTCCGTCTATCATCTCTTTGTGTTTGCTTGGACCAGGAGTCTCCAGGCAGATCCAATCTATCTGCCTCAGGAGACTCTGGTGCAGAGGTACTCTTGGCTGTCCGTGGTGCGGAACTGGATCCGCGGCCAGAGGAGGTTGAAAACAAATGAAAAATCTTCATGATGAGGCCACAGGAGTGGATGGTTGTTCAAGCAGATGAATCTCTTCTCTGAACCATCGAATAAAGCAGGTTGTATCAGACTGGCTACCAACAAGCCTTGGTACCTGCAAGCACTCCGGTGAACGAAATCTTTATCCAGAGGACCAGGGGAACTGTGTAGAAAACTGAGTCTCACTGAGGGTCAGGACTACAGTTCCTAGAAGCCACCTAAACAAGGACTTTGAGCGGCCACTCCGGGTGGCTCGGGGTGCAAGATTTCAAGCTTGTGGACTTTGTGGTTTGTGCCTGCCGCCTGCAGGGGACTAGTTCTTCTGGAATAAGGGAGTTCTTGTGAAGCCTGGAGGCTGCAGAAGGATTCACCTTCCTTGGTCGAGTTGAAGTCCAGCAGGTGCAGGGTGGCTGCCACAGGTGCAGAGCTTAGCACTTATCTTCGTGGAGTCCTGCCTTGTCATGGAAATGGGTCTCATCTTGGTATCATGTCAAATCTGAATCTCTGATGTCTGGGGTTCCCCTTAAATCCTAGATTTTCGGGGAGTTATGGGTGTGATGACCAGTGGCCAATGGGCATCTAGTCTTGTGGCTATTCCACCCCTTAGGTGATTACATCCGGTGGGTGTATGTCACCTAAACTAGCTAGAGCCTTGCATTTGGACAGAAAATCAAGATGACTACAACCTTCCTGGGTCGTGCAGTCAGCTGCAGCCCACTAGAGGTGTGTCAGCCTTTGGGAGTGCATGCCTTCCTCACAACCTAATTTCCTGCCTACCCACGAACATCTGTGCCTGGGGCAGGGGGAGGCTTTGTCCTCAAGTGGGAGACAAAATTCCTTTGTGCATCAGGGCGGTGTAGCCTTTGAAGCTCACAGCTGCGATGGGCCATTCACTGGCAAACCTGTGTGGGCGGAGTTTCACCTCTTGCACACTCAGGCTCTTTGTTTCTGACCCCTGGGAGTGGCACCCACTACCCAGCATGAGGTCAGACTCTTGTTTTGGCGGCAAATCTTCAAAAAAGCCTGCCAAGGCACTAGCACACTGGTTAAACTAGGTGGCCACTGCCTAAAGTGCCACCTGGGTACTTGCTACATTAACCTCGATACCAACATTGTGTCAGGGGTTCAAAAGCACGGTGTTTGACACCAAACTGGACAGAAATTGACTGTTCCATAATGGAGCTGGACATATAGGTAATGGCCATATGCCAGCCCATACTATCCTATGGAGGGTCGGTCACTTGTGGTAGAGTTTCATTTTAGAATGCCTCCACAGGGTAATATATGCTTGCACATATATTTCCACACATATAATATACTGCACCCTGCCTCCTGGGCTAAAGGAGGCCTATCTCAGGGTGACTGGCATATATTAGATGCAGTGAAGCGACCCTGTCACACATGGTGTGTGCAGGGTCAAACTCGAGCAGCAGAGCTGCTCATGCAGATCTGATATGGCAGTCCTGCAGGCTTTCATTTTAATTGGGTCACTCAGGGTGGCACAATAAGTGCTGCACCCTGGTGCCCCTTTAATATCCCTGCCCTGGGTACCACCGGACCATATACTAGAGCCTTACAGGGATATCAAAGTCCTTGCCAATTGAGTGTACCAATCTACATTTGTCATGTGAAAAGGAATGAGCACTGACACTGTGGTCTGGTTAGCAGGTTCCAGTTTACATTCAGATCAAAAACCACATCATCTAGCAGATAAGTGGGGCAAAAAGTGTCGGGGGACTGAAACACAGTCCATTTTGCAACAGTTGTGATGACCCTCCTGGGGCAGGCGGGTTCACAGGTGGTAGAAAGGACCAAGTGCATGGCGCGTGGCAGTCAAGGTCGTGCAGGGGGCTGCAGGCTACGCATTGAGTCATTGGAGGGTAGCAGCATGAGCGGCACCTTCTGGCAGTGACCCTCTTTTGGGCTCCAGCGGGCTTTCAGCACAGACAGGCATTGCCAGCTTGAAGGAAGAGCCTGAATCTTCCTGTGAGATATGCTGTAAGTCGAGCAGGGGAGGCAGGTCATCACTTCTCTTCTCCAGACGTGGGAGTTTAGCGATGATGGAGTACTCGTAGGTGCTGTTTGGGGCACAATGGAAGATGTCTGATCAGGCACTAGGCTCTTCAGCTCCTCGCTTGCCAGGTGGTAATTCGGCATGTAGTGTCTCGAAGCAATGGCCTGATTCTTCAGGGCTTTTTAATCCAGTCAGCAACCTGGAGAATAGGGTAGTTGCGGACTAGGCGCTCACCGGGTGTACTCTGGGTGGGCACCATAGATTTGCAGTCTTCACTTTCGGGTGGGCTGGGACTACAAGGGGCAGAGGTGAAAGGACCAGTAGGTAACCCATTCACATGACAGGCAAAAAGTCCTTGTCATATTATAATCACTACAAAACATGGTATGCTGCCGCCACTACTACATGCATAAACTTGTGACAGGGACAGTAGTCCTCCAGCTGCTATAGAGGGTTTACTTGGTTCATCCCTCTAGGTCCAGGACAGTTACAGAACTAAGTCAAGGGCACACCTACTCCTTTGCACACACACACACTAGATTAGGGGGAGGCTGAGGCCAAAATATGGAAACTAGGATGCCAGATACTGGCAGTCGGCCGCACAGGGGGTCACGATTGTGTTCCATGCCAGGGACATTCTCGTCACAACACATGGCCACCCACTGTTACTGCAACTCACTTCTGTACTTGAATTTAAAAGAAATTAAATTACATTTTTAGCTTTGTTTAAAATCATTAAAATTGCATAATCACTACTTATGACCATATTTGTGAGAAATTAAATAAAATTGTAAGCGAGGGTGGGTGATTACAATTGGAAAATATTGTTCAAAAATATTATTTAAATAATGAATATATTTAAATTAATTTACAAATTAATACAAGGTTAATTTTAGAAGGTAGTGTGTTGTATCTTTTTTCAATATTCCTAGGTTAAAAGCATATATTTAAGATTATTTTACATTTTATTGATAGATTAATCTAATTTTAGTTTTTTTAAATAAACATAGACTTCCTTAAATTTCCCTACATTTTCCTATAGGGATTTCTCAGCCTCAGTGGCAAAGTTCTCCAAAAACAGGTGGAAAGTTTCTAATTGTAACTTTGCAATTGTGACTTCAGCTGTGCATACTTATTCATAGTTGTTTCTCCTTTGTTGTTAGCAAGAGAATTGGTGATTTTCAACAAATGTCAAATGCAACCCAAAAATCATTTAAGAGCAAAGAGAATCGACATAGAAAACAATCAAGCTGGTGATACGCTTACTTTGGCTACTAAATAAATTTCAAATGTTTAGGTTGGCCACTCAATATATTAAAAATCCATTGGGAACTGAAATGTTCACATCTATGTTAGTTTGCTCAATTTTTGATGAGCCAAAGATCAAACTATTTAATCAGTGGCCATCCATTAAGTACTTCTTCCACTTTGGTGATCTCACTCCGTCTATAACCGGTCTCTTGAGTTCGATTTCATCAGCAAGAGCCTTAAGAATGCCATAATCTCTTACAAATAACATTAACTAAGAAGGGGATGATCTTAAGGACCATTTTAAAGCTGGCTTCTGCCATCCATGTCCCTGATCTTCTGTCTTTGTTGACACAATCATAAAATGAGAGATGCTGCTATGAACCTCTGAGCTTGAAAGCTCTACACTCAGAATGCGGATCTCAATTTCCCCTGTTACTAAATACATTAACCCCAAATTCAATGTGCCCATGATTTTCTTACTCACATGAGGTCTTCAAGCCTCTTTTTACAATGCCTGTTTAGGATTGGCACATTGTGGGTGATCTATTGTTGTGGGGTTCAACAGGGTCTGAGCACAAGTCGCCATTTTAGTTACACGTTTAAACTTGACATCATTTCTAAACAGTGAGTTTTACATGCTTTGCACGTACATGATAGCATACTTAGACATCGTTCTGCAGGCAGTGCATTTCTTAGTAGGCATATTATCAAGCTGCCTATTACACTCCGTCCAAGGCTAAGAACATTGTGCATGATGCCCTTGTTTTTGATTGTCCGGGTGGAGACAGCTTTGAATCACAAGATAAACAATCACATCAGTGCTGCACCTCTAACACAGTGTGATTACAACAATGCTTTCATATATAAGCCATCTCTGAGCTCAATGCACCAGAGGAGCACTTCTATGGATTGTCCTGGAATGCTTTGCCTGTGACTGAGATGCAGCCCTGCTGATTCCAATCTTTATCCTGCAAAGGACGGCAGCCTGTTCTACACCAGACTGGCTTCCTGATACATCATACACAGGTATGGGGAGTTTGGTTGTCTCGAGAGATCTGGCAGAGGGCACTCTCACTATGCTCTCAATAGTGTAGGTAGTGTTAGGAAGGAGTATAAGTATATGCATAATCATAGATTCATATAATCACATATTGCTGTTATAATGGTTACACTGTTTGTTTTCTTCACCATTCTTGTAATGCTGGTAACAATGCCTTGTTTCCTCCTGCTAATAATTGCAGCTCGTGTTTTCTACACAAGAATACAATTGCTTCAATAAAAGTTTGAAAAGCCAATTTGTACATTACTTCTGTCTCCCTCTGGGCATGCCTAAGTAATAACGAAAGGGTAGATCTGTTTCCATGATTTCCTTGGGGAATTAAAGTGGTCATGTCCTGAGGTTGCAGAAACCATCTAGTACACTGTTATTGTGGTTAATGGGTCCGGATGGGGCACTCTGAGCTAGCTAGGAATTGTGGCCAACATACTCTGATGATATGGATGGAGTCCGTCCCCATTCTGAAGTTTATGTTGTCTTGATACACAGTTCTACTTGATTCGCAGGAACTGTGTGACATGGTGCCACCAACGTTCTCAGTCAGCAACTTATTTAATGGGTCTCCTGAGTAGTTCTAATGTGTGCCCACAGCCCCTAGTCGCCCTACAAGGAGACGTTCGTGGTGTTAGGAATTATTCCTTCTCAGCTAAATAGGAAACCCCTATTTTTGTCAGTAGGTTGTTCAAGCTTGAACCTTTAAAAAGGATCTATGTGCTATAGTTTTTCCCTTTTTTGAAATCCATTAATTAAATATGACGCAAGTACCAGTGGTTAATCCACTAAATTGCAGACATGCAGTAACGCAAATTTTACAACAAGGGCTTCCTCTTACAGGGGGAGATGTTATCTTCATGGTAGAGGCCCAGAAAGCATACAAAACAGAGACATGGATCACTTTTCCTGCAGGCAAATGCCAACAAACAAACATTTCACACATACACTGAAGCTGTAACACCAGGCCAATACAGAGCTTATGATGATTTAGAAATACTATTAACATTTCCCACATGAATTGGCTCCAAGGCACTCTACCACATGTACTAAACAATGTAACACTGGGCCCCATCAGCAATGAGGGAGAAACCTAGCCAGTCCTAGCTGGCTATACTCCATACCCAACATTAGGACCATTAACAGCTGTAGAGCTCCGTGCTCTATACTCAGGTCTAGTCAGACTATACAGATGTCTAACACAGTTTGTTATGTGAAAAGCAACAACAACCCCATTGAGGGCTGTTCAAGCTACACAACCACATATAGCCGTGCCTGCGATTAGTCCAGTTACCATTAACACAATTATGGGTAAGGTTCCCACCAGACGGGAGGACATTTTGTTCTGGATTGCACAATAAATGAACCAGCTTGAAGCAGTATTTCCCTATACATGGCCCCAAGAAAAACATAGATTTCTCACAATGTGCCCACCACTAGGGATGGTTCCCCCAGTAGATAAATGTGCCACCTGGGGCACAGTTTTTGCTGCAATACATACCATAACCCATGGTACACCGTCTATTGCTGTTTTGCCTGATGTGCTAAAACAGATTCTAAATGAATACGGGGAGTCTCTGCTCTGGATTTGGCTCTGGAACATATTGACAACTATGCTACAGCTGCCTCAATTATTCTAAGTAACATTAAAGGGAAAGTAGCAGCATTGGGAGTACGCCAACGCCTCGCACATGTTCCGTTAGCGGACCAAGACCTCAAATTACCAAAAATGATTGCTGAAACCTATACATCTATAGGTCAAGATAATTTGGGAGCCAGACCAAATAAGCCGCAGCTTAAGGGTAATTCGGAAAAAGATAACTCGAAACAGACACCTGAGTCTTCTAAAAAACGCTGGCACAAACAAAAAGTATAGAAAAAAGAAAGTCACGGGGTGGATCTCCCAAAGTGGAGTCCACTGAAAAGCGCTATAACCTGCGTAATCGTGAAACACTTAAACAACCTGATAGGTGTCAGCATACTGATACACGTCCTTCTCGTTCCTTTCATGACTCACCCTACAAACGCTTGGAGAAAGGAGGTCGATCAGAGCGCAGACAAGAAGAGTGCGTGAAACCGAGAAAGGAGTCACAACGCTCTTCTGACATCATCATAAAAAAGAAAGATAAACTTCCACAGCAAAACCTTCAATTCAGAAAGTGGCAAGTATTTCCGTTAAATATGCCACTCATATTAAGGTCACTTCTTCGGAACAAGGAGTGGGCACTGACACTTCTAGACAGTGAGGCAGAGGTCACAGTAGTATGCCAGACTCTTCAAGAGTTTTGGGGGGCAAGAGCAACTAATGATTTTATTCAAGTGGAAACACCAAATCAGCAGGTTAGCTCTCCAGACAAATTATCTGATTTGGGCATTCAAATTGAGGGGCATATACCTCGAACCATTAAATTAATTTTGGGGGAAATTTAAAACTTACCTATGACATTCTCTTGGCTGAAAGGGATTGGCCATCTCAGTTTGTTCGAAAAGTCCCACAAGGGGAGGATATTATAATACCATCTTTCTCCGTCCTCCTGAAGCAATTAAACAAGCGTATGCCATGGAGTGAGCTCTTGCACAAGCCCTGGCATTATACCGCAACCATGTAGGCTGGGATGAAGACTCACTTTATCACATTATACCTGTAAGGTCCAGTGTAGTGGTTTGTGCTGGTGACGTTTGAGACCTGTGGAATGCTCACTGCTGATGTTTCCCTATGCGTGTGTGCATTCCATATAGAATTAAGAATACACCTGTGTGTTCTCCAGTGACAGTTGAATTTGCCTTGTCCTGTGTTGACTGCTGCTCAGTCTCTGCCTACATCCAGTCTGCAAGTGCAACCACAATACCCATACACACATTTGCAGTACAAAATGCACACAGTGCAGCACTAATGAACAACATAATGAGCAAAAAGTACAAAACAACTTTGGACATTTCAAATGGCTTTTTCTGCCAAAACATAGCATCTGAAAACAGGGATTTAACTGCATTGTTAGACTTGGCATCTTTTGGCGTGCTTCCCCTGTCTTTTTGCTGACTGACCTCCCGGTTTTGACTCTGTTTTTGCTGGTTTAGTGTCTCTGCGCACTTTCTCACTGCTGTTCAGTGTTAAAGTGCAAGTGCTCCTGTTGTAAATTGTTGTTATGGATTGGTGATTCCATGATTGGTCATTTGATTTACTAGTCAGTCCCTAGTACAGTGCACTGTCTGTACCCCGGGCCGGTAAATCAAATGCTGCTAGTGGACTTGCAGCACTGGTTGTGCCACCCACACAAGCAGCCCTTCAAAGGTAGCTCAGACCTGCCACTGCAGGGTCTGCGCGCAGTTTGTAACTGCCATGTCGACTTGGCAAGTGCACCCACTTGCCAGGCCCTACCATTCCCTTTTCTTACATATTAGTCACCCCTAAGGTAGGCCCAAGGTACCCCTGTGGGCAGGGTGTAGTGTATGTGGAAGGTAAGACATGCCCTGATGTGTGTTGCATGACCTGATAGTGAAATACTGCCAATTTCGTTTGCCACTATTAAAAGGCTATCTGGCCCATAGGAAAGCATGGGAGTTAATTTATAACATCTTTTTTAAGTCCTTATTTGCCTTGGATACAGTAACAAAAGATAAGAAACCGTGCTCCAGGGTCACCCTTGACGTAGCACCAGCCAGAGATCTTTGTTTAGAACCAAGGATGGATCACTTTACACCCTGCTTCACCTTCTCCAACGGTAAATAGCTCAGTCTGACACAGCCGCATGTGGAGCTACCGCCGGAATAATAAAGCAATACAGTGTAAATGCCTAATCATCGGACTATATACGAGCAAAGGAGCTCACCCAATTTTCATAAGGAAGCCAAAACTCATTCCTCTTACTTTCTGATGCCCTATCCAACCGGATGGTGTATTTTACAGAGGTCATCCAATCTGTTTTATCCAGTTCTTACATATCTCTCTACGAGCAAGAAATATCAAATAAAAAATCAGCTTTCTTGTATTAATTGGCAAAGATTCATAAAATTCCGAGACCCCAAAAAAGATGAGAGTTTTGCTTACCAGGAGCATCTCTCCGAGTATTACAGACATAGAATTGCTCATGTCTAACCAGAACCCCTGGACCTCGGGACACTCCAAGAACATGTGGATATCATCCCCCTTTTCTTTGCCACATTTTGGACATCTCAGCCTGGGGGATTTCTCCAGTTTGGATAATCTAAGTGGAGTCCAATAGACCCTGTGAAGACAGAAAAGGTGGTTCCTCCTTAAATTTGCAGCATGCACCGAGGAATATAGAATATTGCAAGATACTTGCCATAAGTCTTCTGGCTGCATCCCCGGCAAGCTCTTCTCCCACAGTGACGTTGGTAAATTGAAGTCTCCATCCAATAGGTCCACCAGAAGCCAGTCCCAATTCGCCACTTCTTTTTTTCTAATAATGCAGCTAATCATCCGGGACTCTAGTTCGTTTGAGGAGTCCATGCCCGTTCCAACCGACAGACTCCAACTTTTAATTTGAAGATATTTAAATCTTGACAGCCTGTTGTTGGACAATCTCCTGCCCCCTATTCCAAGGGATCAGATTTCCACTATCTATCAGTTGGCCCCAGGTTAGTATCCCTGCTTCCCTTAATGGAAGGACCAGGCTATCTTTAGACCATTCCGGAGACCCAGGGGAGTCCCAAATTGGTGCCAGTCCACTGTAGTAGGTAAGTTTTAATTCTTTCCTAATTTTATACCACGTGGCTGCAAAGCACTGCAGAGTCTTAAGATGCACTTTTTAAAAGAATCTGGGGTCCCCAAATTTATGTATAAAACCTAGCTCACCCCCTTTACATCAGATAGCATTGCCCTGAACATCTTCCCGGAATCGGATTCATCTGGTGTATTAAATAACATCTTCCCTCCTTTTAACAGAAAGTCCCAAGCATAATAGGATAGATCAGGCAATCGCAGGCCCCCCTTGTCATACTTCCGTCTAAGCTTCTTCCATGCAATTCGAACCCCCTTTGAGGCCCAAATAAAACTGCTAATTTTTGACTGTGCCCTTTTAAGCCACTCTTCCTTAAAGGCCATGGGGATGTTCCGAAATAAGAAAGTAAGCTCAGGGAGAATTGTCATCTTCACAAGGTTTACCCTACCGTAAATTGTCAAGGGAAGGTGAGACCAACTCAGCAGTAACCTCCCCACTTCCTTACTAACCTTCTGAAAATTAACTTTTGGAATTTTTTCTACATTCTGAAATATTTTAATACCTAAGTATCTCATTTCCTTTTTAATGCATTCCTGCTGTGAGTTGATGTTCCAGGCCATTACAATCGTTTTGTTCTCATTTACCTCATGGCCTGAGATGCGCCCAAACTGTGATGACAAATCATATACTAGAGGCAAGGAAGTACTTAGCTCGGAAGTGTATACCACTAAGTCATCCGCATATAGTACCACCTTTTTCTCCAAACCCCGGAACTTGAAACGGAGTATTCCTTCATGATTTCTAATCTTCACTGCTAAGGGTTCGATATAAAGATTAAATAAGAGGGGGGATAATGGACACCCCTGCCTGGTTCCCTAGAGATATTGAAGGACCTTGAGAGATTCCCATTTACCAAAACTTTGGCTGTAGGATTTTTATAAATCAGCTCTATGGACCTATAGAAATTTTCCCCCAGATTAGATAGCCTTAACATTTTTTGCAGATAGGACCAGTTCACCCTATCGAAGGCTTTAGTTGCATCTAAGGTGATAACTGCTAGGGGCACTTTATAAACGGTTGCTATGTCTATTCCTCCGATTAGGTTGTATGTAAGATCTTTAATACCCCTTCCCCGCACAAAACCCTTCTGGTCTTCATGTAAGAGATCCCCCACAACCCCATTCAGCCTTTATGCCAGTATCTTTGTGAAGATTTTATAATCGCAATTTAGTAGCGAAATAGGTCTGTAGGAGTCACAGACATTGGGCGAGAGTTAATTTATAACATCTTATAGATATAACTTCCCATTGGGACCAGATAGGAAAATAAAGTTTAGTATGCCTGAACTCAGAATCTAAAGATGCATCTTTTAGTAAAGGTGATTTTTACATTCTGTGTTTGAAAATACCACTTTTAGAAAGTAGGAATTTTCTTGCTTAGCCATCCTGTGTGCCTCTGCTAGGATGTGTATTGACTGTCTGGATTTGGAGTGACAGGGGCTGGGGATGTGCAGTGGCTCCAGAGAGTCTGGATGAGTCAGGGCTGGGCTGAACAAACCTGGGCTGCATTTAGAGTATTGGGAGGAGATTTTCTTGCACCTGAATGGGCCTCGTCTGCTGCAGACAATGCTGTCTCCGCCTCCTGCTGGGAAGCTGGGCCAGAGAGGACCAAACTGGTTTGGACTATGCACAGACACTCTCTGCCTAAGAGGACAAAGGAATTTGGAGTATAAACATTGGGGCCCAGACTTCAGAAGTTTGGAACTCTTTTGGACCAAGAAGATTGCCAAGAAGAAGAGCTGGAGAAGCTCTGAGGAGGGACTACCACTTTGCTGAGTGCTTTGTGTGTTGGCCTGCGGTGGCTGCTTTTGTCTTGGGCGGTGAAAGGACTGGAAAGAACTTTCTGCAACTTCTTTATTGAGTTTCTCCAAGGGCTTGAGGTAGAGCTTGCCCCCATTCAAGAAGTCTCAGGAACAGCAAAGACTTCAAGTTCTTCTGCCATCAGCACTGGGGACTGTGTGTTTTCTGCTGCAACAGAAGAAAAAGCAACCCGACACCGTCTACGACGCTGCTGCCGACTCCGTGTCCTGAAGGCACTGCAGAGGGCATCGCCGCAAGCCGCACCGCAACCCCGGTCTCACTGATGACACCACCTGACGCCGCCACTGAGCCACTGCTTGCACCGCAACCTGTGGGCACTGCACTCCGCACCGCCTTGCTTCACGCCGTCGCCTTGGTGTACGCGACGATGCCGCTCCACGACGACATCGACGCCGCTGCTTGCACCGTGGTTGTGGGCACCGCTCGTAAGTTACACAACGCACTGCCCTCATCCCACACCACAGCCTCGGCCTACCGATGCTGGCGCCATCGACTCCAGTTCGTCAGCCGACGACAGCGCTTCAGCAACGACGCCACCGTTGCTTGCACCGTGACCTGCCAGCACCGCGACGAGCACCGCATCACTTCGCACCGCAGCCCTGGTCTCACTGATACTGCTGGACGACCGTCAATGAGCTGCTGCCTGCACCGCGACCTGAGGGCACCGCACACTGCATTGCTGCACTTCGCACCACAGCCCTGACGCATGCCGACGCTCCCGACTTCAACC
Organism: Calotriton arnoldi; assembly: GCA_963921515.1. Taxonomy (NCBI): domain Eukaryota; kingdom Metazoa; phylum Chordata; class Amphibia; order Caudata; family Salamandridae; genus Calotriton; species Calotriton arnoldi. The sequence continues at coordinate 2,489,044 of CAWUFW010001780.1, forward strand.
ACGAGGAGTTTGATCTGCAACGTGTGTGACCTCAAGGGCCCGACGACTCCTGCACCGACCTCCGTAACCGACGCCTGCAGACGCCGGCCCTTCGGGGCTCATTGAGAGGTCGCCGATGCCCTACATTTCTAAAGGTACTGTTTTGCGGGTCTTCCCGACCCCGTAGCTGGCCCGCAATGCCGCAGTCAGCCAGAACTGTTTGGATTTGTTGTTCACGATGCCGTGATAGACCCAGACGGCGCTATCCACTTCAAGGAACTGAATTTCTAGTCTATTTTGATTCTTGAAGATTTCTGAGAACTGTATGGTGGATTTTTATCGCTTTTGGTCTTGTTTTGGATATATAAATAAATATTGGATATTTTTGTAAACTGGTGTGGTGTCCTTTTGTAGTGTTTTCACTGTATTACTGTTGGTTATGTGCAAATGCTTTACACACTGCCTCTAAGATACACCTGACTGCTCATGCCAAGCTACCAAGGGGGTGAGCAGGGGTTATTTTAGGAGTGTAACTCCCTTATCCTGACTGGAAGGAAGGGTCCCTACTTGGACAAAGGTGCAAACCCTTGCCAACTAGAGACCCCCATTTCTAACATTGGTGGCAGCGGTGGGATTCGAACACACGCCTCAGAAGAGACTGGAGCCTCAATCCAGGAATGAGGAGCTATAAAAGGCGCTGAGGGCCTGGGTAGCAGTCTGACATGCCAGTGGGCAATCTGGAGATCTCAGTGGGGAGGCGGAAGAGCCTCTTCCTAAGGTGGATGTGCTTTTGGGAGGGGGGAACCCTCCAGGCCAGGCAGCAGTGGCCTGTCCGCAGAGGAGCTGGAGGACACGCGGGAAGCAAGGAAGTTTTAGTTGGAAAAACTCAGGATGGAGAATGAAGGGGAAGACAAAAGGATAGCCATGGAGGAAAGAAAGATGATCTTAGATCATGAACATAGTCTTAAGGAGCTGGAGCTAAGGAGTAGGACCAGTTTGGATGGTGTCAGCAAGTCATCAGGGCAGGCAGATAGAATTGTGCACATCCCCAAGAATGTAGGCAAGGAATTCAAGAAGGGGGATGACATACAAAGGTGGTTTCAGGGTTATGAAGCATCTATACAGATGAATCGTGTCCCTGAGAAGAATTGGGGGCAGGATTGTGGATTCTTATCAAGGGACACTTTAGTGGCTTTGGGTAAGGGGTGTAACCTCACCTATGCTGACATGAAGAGAGCCCTTCTCACCAGGTATGGTCTCACTCCTGAGAAGTACAGGGATCAGTTTAGGTCCAGTAAGAAGACTGATGCTAACACTTGGTTAAGATGAGTGGATTCGTTTTGCAGTTCGCTGGATGGCTGGTTGAAGGGCAGCAATGTGACAGATTATCAGGGGCTCTACAATTTTATTGCATGGCAGCACTTGTCTAGTCTATGTTTTGCAGAGCTGTGCCAGCACTTGGTTGATAGTAAACTAACTGACCCCAGGACGCTTGCTATGGAGACGGACTGCTGGGTGAGTACCAGGGTCCACAAGAATGCGTTTGGGGGAGACTCAGCCAAAGGTGGGCAGGTTCCCAGCAGAAAAGTGGGGGGACATGGGTAAAGCACAGGAGTTCTCTAAAGGGCCCCAAACTAATACCCAGGGTAAAGGTTCCCATCTTCCAGGAGATAAGAAACAAGGGGTCTCTTCAGGAAATCCTGCTGAGACCGGCCCCAGAACGTGCTTCACCTGTAAGCAGGTGGGTCACATAAGAGGGGATCCCAAGTGCCCCAAGAGGGACCAGCCACCCACCGGTGGGTAGACCAAGGTGTTGGCTAGTGTAGCGCTTGGGGAGGAGGGGTGCCCACAGAAGGGTGGGGATCCCACAAAAATGACCCTCATCTCACTAGGGGACAGTGAGATGGTCCCAGGAAACCAGGTGCCCCCTAACACAAAGAAATGCAGCACCTGGGTGACCATTAATGGGAAAAGGGTAGAGGCTCTCAGAGATACTGGAGCCAGTGTAACCTCAGTACTGTGTCACCTGGTCTCTGAGGAGCAAGTAGTCCCCGGGGCATTCCACCAAGTATTTGCCGTGGACAACTCAGAGCACCAGTGTATGGTGGTGCAGGTTCCCTTTGAATGGGGGGGTCTCAGGTCCCTTGAGGGTGGTTGTGAGCGCTACCATGCCTGTAGATTGTCTGCTAGGGAATGACCTGGAGCAGTCCTTGTGGAAGGATGTTGAGCTCAGGTCTCACTTGGAGATGCTTGGGTTGCCAGAGTGGGCATGCGTGACCACTTGGTCAATGGCGGCCGGAAAGGGTGATCAGAAGGACCTGGAGCTGAAACAGTGACCCAGGTTCCTGCCAAGAGAAAGCGCAGGGGGCGCGGGAAACCCACCCCTGAGGTTTCCACGGCCAGGGAGGAGGCTGACCTTGAGGGGGAAACCCCGGTACCTACAGGGGAGCAGGTAGCTGAACTGGGGGAAGTCTCTGAGCTGACCCATTGGCAGCAAGAAGGTGGTCCCACCAGGGAAGCATTCGGCAGGGAGCGGAAAGAGTGCCCTTCTCTGGAGGGTTTGTGGCGGCAGGCTGCAGACCAGGCAGCAGGTGATCAGTCTGGATCACACTGGATCTACTGGGAGAATGGTCTCCTATATAGCGAGCCTAAGGTCGCTAAGCCTGGGTCAGCCCGTGTGCTGGTGGTACCCCAGCGCTTCAGGACCTTCCTACTGGGTCTGGCTCACGACGTGCCTTTGGCAGGACATTTGGGGCAGGACAAGACCTTTGACAGGCTTGTCACCCACTTCTTTTGGCCCCATATGCAAAGGCAGTCAGATGGACATTGCTGGTCTTGCCAAACTTGCCAGGCAAGTGGTAAGAGTGGGAGGAAGGGTAAAGCCCCTCTCCAACCTTTTCCAGTTGTTGGAACCCCTTTTGGAAGGGTTGGGATGGACATTGTGGGGCCACTGGATCCCAAGACATGCCATGGGCAACAGGTACATCGTGGTCTTGGTGGACCATGCCACCCGGTAACCGGAGGCAATCCCTCTCAGGACAACGATGGCACCAGTGGTGGGCCAGGCGTTAATGGGGATCTTTTCCTGCGTGGGGTTCCCAGAGAGGCGGTTTCTGACCGTGGAACCAATTTCATATCCAAGTATATGAAATCCCTGTGGAAGGAGTGTGGTGTAACCTACAAGTTCACCACTCCTTACCACCCCCAAGGTAACGGTTTGGTGGAGAGATTCAACCAAACCTTGAAGGGCATGATCAAGGGTCTAACAGAACCCATGAGGCGTAAGTGGGATGTCCTCTTGCCATGCCTTCTCTTTGCATACAGGGAGGTGCCACAGAAGTCTCTAGGGTTCAGTCCCTTTGAGCTTCTGTATGGGCACCCTGTGAGAGGACCTCTTAGTTTGGTCAAGGAAGGCTGGGAGGCAGCTCCCAGGAAAACTCCCCAGGATGTATTTAGCTAAATGCTGGCCTTCAGGCACCAAACTGCCCGCTTCAGGAAACTCGCTCAGGCGAACCCGGAAGCAAGCCAGGAGGAGATGACACGCTGGTACGACCAGAATGCCGCTCTGGTAGAGTTTCAGCCTGGCCAGAAAGTGTGGGTCATGGCCCCAGTGGAACCTTGTGCCTTGCAGGACAAGCAGACTGGGCCTTTTGAGGTGGTGGAGCACAAAATTAATGTCACCTACATGGTGAATTTGCAGACTCCCAGGAACCCTTTGAGGGTCCTCCACGTGAACCGCCTCAAGCCGCACTTTGAGAGGTCTGAAGTGAGCATGCTCTTGGTGACAGATGATGGGGTGGAAGAGGAGAGTGAACCTCTCCCTGACCTCCTGTCCACCAAGGAGCATGATGGGTCAGTGGAAGGTGTGATCCTATCCCCTACACTGACCCCAGAGCAGCAGGGTGACTGTGACCAGTTGTTTGGACAATTTTCCACACTGTTCTCTCTGACCCCAGGTGTTACTCACTGGTGTACCCATGACGTGGACACTGGTGACAGCCCTCCTGTAAAACACAAGATTTAAAGGTTGATTGACCGGGTCAGGGTCAGCATCAAAGAGGAGGTCTCTAAGATGTTGGCGTTAGGGGTGATAGAGCCCTCCAACAGTCCTTGGGCCAGCCCAGTGGTCTTGGTCCCAAAGGCTGCTGCAACGGGTGCCACTCCAGAACTGCGGTTCTGTGTGGACTACCGTGGGCTCAATGCCGTCACCAAGACTGACGCGCACTCCATCCCCAGAGCTGATGAGCTCATTGATCAGTTGGGAGCTGCCAAGTTCCTCAGCACGTTTGATTTGATGTCCGGGTACTGGCAGATTGCCTTAACCGATAGGGCCAAAGAGAGGTCAGCATTCTCAACCCCTGAGGGGCATTACCAATTCTGGGTGATGTCCTTTGGATTGAAGAATGCCCCTGCCACCTTTCAGAGGTTGATCAACCAGGTGTTGGCTGGACTGGAGGATTTCAGTTCTGCCTACCTGGATGACATGCAGTGTTCAGTTCCAGCTGGGAAGAACACTTGCAGCACCCCTGGGAAGTGTTGAAGGCTCTGCAGAGGGCAGGCCTCACGGTCAAGGCCAGTAAGTGCCATATCGGGCAGGGCTCTGTGGTGTACTAGGGGTACCAGGTAGGAAGCGGCCAGGTGGCACCCCTACAGCCCAGGATTGACACCATTCTGGCTTGGGAGCCCCCCAAGACCCAGACAGAGGTGAGAGCCTTTTTAGGGCTCACTGGTTACTACAGGAGATTTGTTAAGGGCTATGGCACCATTGTTGCCCCCTTAACAGAGCTGACTTCCAGGAAGCAGCCCAGGAAGGTGATCTGGATTGATGCCTGTCAGAAAGCCTTTGATACCTTGAAGGCAGCAATGTGCACGGCGCCCGTGCTCAAGGCACCCGACTTCTCCAAAGAATTTGACGTGCAGACTGACGCTTTAGAGCATGGTGTGGGAGCGGTGCTCTCACAACTAAACGATGAGGGCCTAGACCAGCCTGTAGTCTTCCTTAGCAGGAGACTCCTCCCCAGGGAACCGAGGTGGAGTGCCATAGAAAGGGAAGCTTTTGCTGTGGTCTGGGCACTGAAGAAGCTAAGACCCTACCTGTTTGGGACTCACTTCCGAGTTCAGACAGACCACAGGCCCCTCAGATGGTTGATGCAAATGAGGGGTGAAAACTCAAAACTGTTGAGGTGGTCCATCTCCCTACAGGGAATGGACTTTACGGTGGAACACCGCCCTGGCACAGAACAAACCAACAAAGATGGTCTGTCCAGGTTCTTCCGCCTTAGTGAAGAGAACTCCCAGGAGGTTGGGTAGTTCTCCCTACTTTCAGTTGGAGGGGACATGTGTTAGACTTGGCATCTTTTGGTGTGTTTCCCCTGTCTTTTTGCTTTCTGACCTTCCAGTTTTGACTCTGTTTTGCTGGTTTAGTGTCTCTGCGCACTTTCTCACTGCTGTTCAGTGTTAAAGTGCAAGTGCTCCTGTTGTAAATTGTTGTTATGGATTGGTGATTCCATGATTGGTCATTTGATTTACTAGTCAGTCCCTAGTACAGTGCACTGTGTGTGCCCATGGCCGGTAAATCAAATGCTGCTAGTGGGCTTGCAGCACAGGTTGTGCCACCCACACAAGTAGCCCTTCAAAGGTAACTCAGACCTGCCACTGCAGGGTCTGCGCGCAATTTGTAACTGCCATGTCGACTTGGCAAGTGCACCCACTTGCCAGGCCCTACCCTTCCCTTTTCATACATATTAGTCACCCCTAAGATAGGCCCAAAGTACCCCTGTGGGCAGGGTGCAGTGTATGTGAAAGGTAGGACATGCCCTGATGTGTGTGGCATGTCCTGATAGTGAAATACTGCCAATTTCGTTTTTCACTATTGAAAGGCTATCTGGCCCATAGGAAAGCATGGGAGTTAATTTATAACATCTTATAAATATAACTTCCCATTGGGACCAGGTAGGAAAATAAAGTTTAGTATGCCTGAACTTAGAATCTAAAGATGCATCTTTTAGTAAAGGTGATTTTTACATTCTGTATTTGAAAATAGCACTTTTAGAAAGTAGGTATTTTCTTGCTTAGCCATCCTGTGTGCCTCTGCTAGGATGTGGATTGACTGTCTGGCTTTGGAGTGACAGGGGCTGGAGATGTGCTGTGGCTCCAGAGAGTCTGGATGAGTCAGGGCTGGGCTGAACAGACCTGGGCTGCATTTAGAGTAGTGGGAGGAGATTTCCTTGCACCTGAATGGGCCAGGTCTGCTGCAGACAATGCTTTCTCCGCCTCCTGCTGGGAAGCTGGGCCAGAGAGGACCAAACTGGTTTGGACTAAGCACAGACACTCTCTGCCTTAGAGGACAAAGGAATTTGCAGTATAAATATTGGGGCCCTGACCACAGAACTTTAGAGCTCTTTTGGACCAAGAAGACTGCCAAGAAAAGAGCTGGAGAAGCTGTGAGGAGGGACTACCACTTTGCTGAGTGCTTTGCTGTGTTGGCCTGCAGTGGCTGCTTCTGTCTTGGGCAGTGAAAGGACTGGACAGAACTTTCTGCAACTTCTTTATTGAGTTTCTCCAAGGGCTTGAGGTAGAGCTTACACCTTGTTCAAGAAGTCTAAGGAACAGAAAAGACTTCAAGTTCTTCTGCCATCAGCACTGGGGACTGTGTGTTTTCTGCTGCAACAGAAAAAAAAGCAACCCGACGCCGTCTACGACACCGCTACCGACTCCGTGTCCTGAAGGCAACGCAGAGGGCACCGCCGCATGCCGCACCGCAACCCTGGTCTCACCTATGCCGCCACCGAGCTGCTGCTTGCACCACAACCTGTGGGCACCGCACTCCGTACTGCCTCGCTTCACGCCGTTGCCTTGGTATCCCCGACAACGCCGCTCCACGCCGACATCAACGCCGCTGCTTGCACCGTGGTTCGAGGGCACCACTCGCAAGTTACATGATGCACCCTCCTCATCCCGCACCGCAGCCTTGACCTACCGACACCGGCACCATTGACTCAAGTTCGTCAGCGGACGACAGCGCTTCAGCAACGACGACGCCGCTGCTTGCACCGTGACATGCCAGCACCGCAACAAGCACCGCATCACTTCGTACCGCAGCCCTGGCCTCACCGACACCACTGGACGACCGTCACCGAGCCGCTGCCTGCACCGTGACTTGAGGGCACTGCGTGCCACACCGCTGCACTTTGCACCGCAGCCCCGACTCCTGCCGACGCAGGTGCTCCCGACTTCAACCGCGCGGAGTTCGGTCTGCAACGCCTTTGTGACTTCAAGGGCCCGACGACTCCTGCACCGACCTCCGGGACCGACGCCTGTGGATGCCGGCCTTTTGGGGCTCATCGAGAGGTCGCAGATACCCTACATTTCTAAAGGTACTGTTTTGCGGGTCTTCCCGACACCCTAGCTGGCCCGCGATGCCGCAGTCAGCAAGAACTGTTTGGATTTGTTGTTCACGACGCCGTGATAGCCCCAGACGGTGCTATCGACTTCAAGGAACTGTATTTAAAGTCTATTTTGATTATTGAAGATTTCTGAGAACTGTATGGTGGATTTTTTTATCGTTTTTGGTCTTGTTTTGGATATATAAAAATATTGGATATTTTTCTAAACTGGTGTGGTGTCCTTTTGTAGTGCTTTCACTGAATTACTGTTGGTTATGTGCAAATGGTTTACACACTGCCTCTAAGATAAGCCTGACTGCTCGTGCCAAGCTACCAAGGGGGTGAGCAGGGGTTATTTTAGGAGGGTAACTCCCTTATCGTGACTAGAAGGAAGGGTCCCTACTTGGATAAAGGTGCAAACCCTTGCCAACTAGAGACCCCCATTTCTAACACGCATTCACTGCATTTGGGTCTCAGAAAAGATTCTGTCGACTTCCTCAAGGGTATAACAACAGCCCTGGTCTGTTTTCTGTCCGAGTAACATCAATTTTACATGAAATTGATTCAGAAGTATTGTCCTATGTTGATTTCATATACCTTATGGACGATGACTTAAATACACTCTAGCCACAGTAGATCGCATAGTCCTGGGATTTGCTGAACATGGCTACAAATGCAATTTCCCAAAAACTAAAATTGCTTATCTCAGTGTCCTATTGATAATAGGCCTGGGCCGAATTCGCAGAGTTTTGGTCCGTGGAATTCTACAGAGTTCTAAAAAAACAAAGCGAGATTCAGCAGAACTCCGCGAATGGGCGGAACAATGCTTGTCCGGCCTTTTGGGCTGCTTTTGCAGGCCAGTGGCATGTTCCACGCAGAAAACTCAGCTTGAATGGCACCAAGAAGTCCACATGGGCGTGGCCATTTTGTTTTACGTGCTTTTTGTTCTGTGCATGGTGCTGGGCTAATTTAAATCTATTCCAATCTTCCCCCTATCCCACTCATCCACCCCTCATTTACCTTTTATTATCAGTGTGTGTCTTTGGGCCTTATTACGAGTTTGGTGGTCCTCCTGTCCGCCCACCACCGCTGTGCCGACAAGTAGACTGCCAAGCCCGTTGTGTGCCCGCCCGATTATGAGTGTAATACTGGGCAAGTGGGCGGCCCAGCAGTGGTCTCACAGCAGCAGCTGAGTAAGGTTCATAAGAGAGCCTTAACAGCAGACCGCCACCGTGACAGCACCTGCAGCACATTCCTGCATGGTGTGTCATGCATGCCACACCATGCAGGAATGGGTTACAATTCTAGGGGGGCACAGCATGTGCCACCCGCATGCACCCCCAGGCCCAGAAGTGGCAGGGGCCCCTTAGTTGCTTCTTCACCACCCTTTTCATGGCAGGCTCGCCGCCATGAAATGCGTGGTGGAAAGCCAACTCAGCATATGCTTGGCGGGGCCACAGTGGTACAGTGGCACAGAATAAACATTTGGGACGTTTTCAATAAGCATTTGTTGAACCAGCGTCATTCCAGTATAAAACATGTTTGCTGCGACAATCGTTAGACAGAAACAAATGTAAAAGATTACAAGCACCAACAGAGTAAACAAAAGGTAGAGCTTGGTGCTAAAACAGTGAATATATGCAGGCATATAAACATGACTGTAACCAAGCGTACTCCTAAGATGCTAACCCTACCTAAGCGTACCTAGCATGTATGCGGGTGTAAAGCCAAGGGTCCCCTAGGAAAGAGTCAACCCCATTACCTGATTGGAGAGAATGAAGGACCCCGTCTTGGTCTCGAGTTGGACACCCTGCAAGTGATGTCAGACCACTGCGTGCTGGAGCTTCTGCGTGCAGGACCTCAGCGTCTTATGTCAGTGTGGAAGCTTTCTCCTCTCTCTTTCTAGTGTTGGTATGGTTCTTTTATACCATAAAGATAGCCTTTGGGTTCCTTACACAATCGTTATGTTGTGAGTGCGATTATGTAAATGAGCCTAAAATCAATACCTGCAATTATGCAAAGTAGTTCTTTTGGCCTAGGATGAAGATGACCATGACTTTTAAACAGAGTATGTTAATCCTGTTATGTACCTCATGTGCAGGGAATTTTCTAAGAATCCTTATGCAGAATAAATGAGGCCAATTTCTAAGAAACTGATCGACATTTATTCGGCACATAACTGAGTAAAAGGTCAGTGCTAGAACCGTTATGCAGGGCAAGGTAGGACAAATGTAGGTAAAAGGTTGTGTAGCTACCTAGGCCTAGATTGGGGTACATTGGGGCTCACAACACCCACTCCCCATCCGAAGGTCGATAAGGTCATCTAATGCTAAAAATATGCCTTTTAAAAAGCATACAAATATTGACATAAAACCAGTGTCTAAAAACATGGTATTTTAAAAAAAACACTGATGCTAAAAATTGAAAAGGCTCTATAAGTCCGCTAAAAAGCCAATATACTGTTAGGCCAACTGAGCACACCGAAAGCCATGGTCTCAGTGAGAGCAGAAAAAAGGTAAAATTATTTTTTCGCATTCCAATTTGACTTGTTTTGGAAAAAGGACGAATTGTTCCCATCACACGGAGAGCCAAATGTTTATGTGTCCTGTGTGGGAGACGCAACATCACTATCGCTTGCACCCGCAGATGAAGGTCCCTGTAACACCTCTTGTAACAGGTCAATGGAGCAAAGGTGATCATCTTCAGTACCCACAGCAGCCGCCGAGGGAACACTCGATACCTGTAAACCTGTTGTAGAGCCGTTGTTCGATCTGACAGGAGCTGAAGCATCCTGTGGGGGCTCTAAGAATGCTGTCATCAACATGAGAATACGCTGAGGACACTGTAACACGTGGGCCTTTAATAGATCCAGTAGTTTGTCTATGTCCAGCGGCGTAACCAATGGAAGAGTCAGACATATGCCCAACACGCATTGGTATCTGCAGAATAGGCAGCGGAGGACAGGCAAGATGCAGTCAACCCAGACTGGTCTGAATGAGAGGAACAAATGCTCGCTTAGCTCCCGAAGCCGAGGTGTGCCCAGATGGAGTACCATGCGTTCACGGCGACGTCCCACAGGAGTGCCTTTTCCATCTCTAGAGGAGTTGTGCCATCAATTGCATAGCAGGAAAATTAAAACCAGGATACCCACTACAAGTAGTAGGACCAGCGGAAGCTCTCCAAAAACGTTTGCCAATACGGAGCGTGTAAAGGCTGGAATAACTCCGAAGATTGTCTGAAAGGTGCTTAATAGTCCAGCACCCATGCTTTTAAATAGGCGCACGATCCCCCTTGTATCAGACATGTTAAAGATTTCCCTGAAATGAAGCGGGAAGTTTGTACGGACTAGTGCTTGTATCTCAGATGAAGACCTTGCAACCTGGAGATCAAAAGTCTCTTGGGCTGAGGTTAAGGCCACATCCTTCTGAAAAAACATGGCTTTCAGTCTGCTCAGAGAATCACACCGTATAAAGGAAACATTCAATGAGGGCCATAGCGTTGCCTCCCTAACTGTGTGGGTCAGTGGAAACAATACTTGCATACAACAAGTAACCCTGGAACTTACTGTGACTAGACATGCAATGCCTGGTACCATCCCACAACAGGCTTGATCATTCAGCATCAAATAGCTCCCTTTCAAAAGCAATTTGAACACCGGATGAATCACAGCAGCTGGGGTTCCCTTCAAATAGCATGACAAGTTAGCAACCGAAGCATTACAGGCTCTGTGAAGCGAAATGTCTTTGCAAACTAGAGACGCACTTAAAGCACTTTCACAGTTTGAACCACTGAGAAAAACGTCAGTGTCCCCGTTCCTGCATCTATATCTGTACGGTAATTCCCTGTACTCCCATATGTATCCCTCTCCCAGCGCTTCATATCTGCCTACCTGGTGATACTGTATACAGTATTGAAATTGGAATGTCGTGACTCGCAGTGTAATATAGCCATGGATTAACCATTCTGTGGAAGGTGACTCAGCCACTGAGAAAGGTAATTGGTCCAATCTTTCAATGTGCAGCATTGTATATTTTACATCTCTTCGTGCCATTACCATCTGTCTTTCCAATAGATTGTATGTGGAAAACAGAGTTGTACTGTTGATGTAACACCAGGGCACATGACCAGAACGCAATGATTGTTGCATCCAGCTCAATAAAAGAATGGACCGCAATTGCCCATGTTGAAAAAATAGACAAATCCTGTTACATTATATCTGTTGCAGAAGACACAATGTTGCCCAGTGAATAAATCCTGGAAGATAGTGTGGCCATACCATTGTCTACCACAGCCAAAGCCCTATCAATTTCACGTAATCTTTCAGCAGCATCCTGTTGAGAGATCGTCCATAGCTCATTGTAAATAGCATACAAGAAGAGCTTTTGACGTGGCCTCTGAGGACCTAACAAAAAATCCCTAAGATCCATGTAATCTGAGAGAAGGGATAAGTGTTGTTCCACCTGGGACAGTGTCGAGGTCTTTAGCCTCTCTAGGCATAACTTCCCAACACTGTATGATGTCACCACCCAAGTGTCCTGATTGTACATAGCGTGGGTCAGGCCTATGGATACTAAACCTTTAAGTAGTACCTTTGAAACTTGACTGACCCCTATTTGTGTCGATAGGCCAAACCAACCATCCCTTCCAATTGGAGTCTGATGAATTGTAAGAACCATCTTGTAGCATGGTATCTAATGTATCCTCACTGTGTTGTGTATAATTTTGCCAACCCTCAAAGTGTGTAGGTGAGGGAATTTGAAGTTTGTTCAAGTCCCTAATCTTGGCTAGTCCAAGACAGGACGTCTGTTGCACAGTCTTGTTCAGGAAGATTATCTGATGTGGTATGAGGCATGCTCTAAATAAGGCCTCAGTTTCCTGAACCTGCCAATCTTTAGTTCCCCAGACAGATTTTGTGTCTATAGTGTCACTCCAGAAGTCGAAACCCTGTAAAGACAAAAGGGAAATAAAGGAAGCAGAGTATATCAGCTTTTAGTGTTAGTGAGCATATTTTTCTTAGCAGATGTTTGTGCAAACCTATAGTAATAAGAGGCTGGATCTGAAATGCTAAACCCAGAAAAATAAGCAAACGTCTGTGCAAATGTTGTTGAACTACCTTTCGGTGGTGTTGGGCAATGTTCCCATTGATGGTAAGTGAAAGCATTACGTGGGCTACTTGCTTTGTGCAAAGATTGGTGACCATAGTGTTGGTAACAGAATGTGTCATCAAAATTAGATGTACCATCATACAATTCATCATTTCAAAATGCAGCAGACTGTTCTAAATCAGATAGCATAGTATGCACAGTTTCAATGTCCCAATCATCAGAGTGTGTACCAGAGGTGATAATATCATTAAGAGAAATTTTAAACAAATGCGGAATTCTCAAAAGTTCAGTTGGACCATACACATCATAAGAAACTCTGTCCCAAACTATTCCGTCAGGAACTGGAACTGCTGTATTCTCCCTCTGTTTACGGTTTGAAGATGTGTGCGGTTTCAGGACCAAGTTCACATGTTGCAGAGCGTTCTGGGAGGTAATGTCCATTCAGGAACAAGCAAAATACAGTCACTATACCAATCCAAAGGACCAGGAACAGTAGACCAATTGCAATCCAGAGCTTTAGCCAGGGAGAAACAAAGTAAGTCTTTTTCAGCCAAAGGTAGAAATCACAAATTCTTCTCTTGAGCGGAACAGGTGGTGGCGGTGGAGGTAACTCTGGTTCATTTGGATCCGATGAAAAATCGTCAAAGTCGATGAAGTAGCCAGATGCAGTTCGATCTATCTTTGGTACCTCAGAAGGTTTTGTGGAACTGGCAGATATCTCAGTTTGAGACATATTCACGTAGACGTCAGTATTTGGCCGAATTGAGATCTGTGTGTCATTTGTAGTTGGAAGTTGTTCAATTTGAACAGGTAAAAGTTCCATTCCATTGTTTATAACTCCTTCACTTTGCGCATATGAGTTTTCAAGCGTTATTAATCTTTCCATCTGAACTTCCGGTATGGTAGCGAGAGGACATTGACGGCTACCCAGTAGCCCACGCGGCCTACTATTGAGTATCGGCCACATAGTGTGATTTGATCAGATCAATCAAGACAAATCTCTTTTCTTTCTTTCCGACAAGGGGCGAAAGAAGTACTGTTCTTGTTCCTTCGACAGCCAGGACAGGTACAGGCGCTCTGTAAAATTGCCCAAATTCTTTTTTGTCTACTATCTTTAATCTGACCAGATACCCAGTCTTCGGGACCCAGGCAGATCTTGCCGGAACAGTTTTCACTTCTCCAGGGGCGGTGAGTTTTACTTGGACATTGCTTTACAATGCCCAGAATTCCCTGAGTTCCTGTAAAACAGGCAAACGATCATTGATGTCAAATGGTTTTTCATCCACCACTGTGCTCACTGTGCTGCCACAGTCGAGGTCAGGTACCCATATTCCAATCCCAAATAGGACTTCGTATAGAGTACGGCCCCCCAGGGAACTTCTTGGCATGTTATTAAGTGCCCTCTGGACCCCATATAGGTGATTGACCCAACTGCCACCCGAGCCTAATACCCTAGCTGTAAAGGATTGCTTTAAGTCCCGTTTGTTCCTCTCCACAATCGAATTTCCCTCAGGATGATACGGAGAGGAGTACCGCAATGCTACACCCAAACTTCTCATGGCTTCTTTGTAAGCCTGTGAGCTAAACGCAGGTCCACGGTTGGAATGTAATGTGCCAATTGCGTATGTCCCTATGAAGACTCCCAAATCCTTTATAACAGTTTGGGCGTCAGCCGAGCACTGATGCCAAATTCACAGGAATCTAGAGCATGAATCCACCGCCACCAAGATGTACTTGTAAGCCCTGTCAGATTGTAGAGGGCCGCAGTGGTCCAAATGGACACATGGGAGAGGTCTGTCTGATATCAATAGTGGTGTCTGTGGTGGACGTGCTACGGTGAAACCTTTCATTTGCTGACAGATGTTGCACTTAAGGACAAAACCCTTGGTCTGTTTAGTAAGACCCGGCCACCAATAACGCTGCTTTAGTAGTGATATTGTTGCAGCGATACCTGTATGTGCTGAGCCCAGACCCTCGTAGGCACCTAGAATTAATCCTAACCTGTGATCCATGTTTGGTATGACTCTATCCCCCAGTCCTGGAATTTGAGCATACAGAATGTTTTGCGCATCTAACTTGTAGGAGTTCTTGAGTGGAAAACCTTTTGGCAAGGCTAAGCTGTTACGAAAGGCATTGACAGCTACCATGATTTGTCCATCTATCCTCGTGCTAGAACGAGTGAGTGCAGCAATGGCAGCAGTTCGCACTGTCGCCTTGGCGGTTTCATCAGCCAATGAATTCCCTTCAACGTGAATGCCAACACGCTGATGACTCAATGTGTGAATTACATGAGCCAGTGGCAAGCCTTTTTTCAGCTTTACCACTTGGTCCCAAAGCATCTTGTGCTTTATTGTGCAACCTTTGGAATCCCTAAACCCATTCTGGCTCCAATAGTGTAGATATTCATTGTATGACTGGACACAATAAAACGAATCTCACACAATGAGTGTGGGGAATCCCCGATCCGTATTATGTAGTGCCAGTATCAGGGCTTTCAGTTCTGCCAGCTGTGCCATGCAATCTCCTAGAGACTGCGTCTGTGTATTGCTAGGACGGAACTTTCCATCCCGCATACGTCCCTTCACAATCGCACATGCTGCGCTGTATTGCTGTTTACTTCTTACGGCAGGCTGGGCAGATTCGTCAGTGTAAATGATGTATTCATACTCATCTAGAGGCATTATTTCATTCAGGAGAGAATATTCTTTTTGGTTTTTTTGGAAGATCTTTTTATTAAACACAAATGCAGAATACAAACAATTGACATCAATATTGTGTTTTGCATGTTTTTACAGCGTTGAATATACAAGGACAACAGTTCTCCATTTACTTTATTCCCCTTGTTGGTCATGGTCGGCCATCGGCATACAAATCATCCCTCGATATTTGTTCCATGCCCCCCAGATCTTGGACCATTTTTGCGGGCAGCCTCTTCCCTCATAAACCGCTCTTTCAGCTTGCATACACCAATCCATGTCTGTCACCCAGTCTCGATATCTAGGACCGATCGTATCCTGCCATGCCCTTGCAATGTTACACTTTGCGACCATACATCCCAGGGAGACCCATGTTGTTTCTTTCGCAGTTAGGTCCGTCGCATCCCATATGTTAAGGAGACACCATCGGGGTGAGACCTCCATCTCTTTCCCACACAAAGCTAGCATTTTTGACGTTATTTTCTCCCAGTAGAGTTTAATCACTGGACACTCCCACCATTGGTGTATAAACATTCCTTCCCATCCACAACCCCTAGGACATAATGGTGAGTGCAGCGCACCCATTTTAACCAATGCCACACTGGTATAGTACACTCTGTGCAGGACCTTTAGCTGGACTAATTTAAACCTCGAGTGAATCGCTACCTCCCGAGGGGACGCCAACGCCTCCTGCCATTCCTCGTCATTCATATGCCCTACCTCGTCCACCCATTTTAAACGTATTTTTCCCAGTTTTTCGGGTAAGTTATTTAATATCTTCCTGAACGTCACAGATTTCGCCTTTTTTGGTATATAGTCATCTAATAGCCTGTCTTCTAAAGGTGTGGAGGCCAAGAGTTCAGCATCCTTAGGGATTGTTTTTTGTAGTGCACTACGGACCTGGAGGTATCGGAAGATTTCCCCCTCATTTAGCTCGTAATCTCTTTGGAGGTCCTTGAAAGGGATAATTTTGCCTCCTTTCCACAAATCACCTACCCTATTGAGTCCAATCAGTTCCCATTCATCGAAACCTGTACCTCGCTAGTATCCCCAACTGTCCAGTTTCTAAGAGTGGAGTGGTCCTCGTTATCATGTTTTTACCCCCCAGCTCCTTCGACGCCCTATGCCACAGGGTCACCGTCGTGGAAGTTGGCGTCTTGCCTGGAGCATGTTTTCGTCCCCCGTAAATTGCTCTCAAGTAGTTCCCTGGGGTCATGTTATACCTATTCATTCTAAAGGCGGGTTCTGTATCCGGCCAATGCATCCAATGGTTTACCACTATCAATTGAGATGCCCAGTAATAATATTGAAATGCTGGTAGGGCAATCCCCCATCATACCAACTTTTTGTGAGTTTTGTTAGTGCTATTCGCGGGCTACCATTGTTCCAGAGCAGCGTTCGAATCTCTGATTCTATTGCCTTAAAGTATCAATCAGGCACTGGGTATGGGGTATTCTGCAGTATATATAAAAACCGGGGGAGGGCCATCATTTTGTACAGTGCAGCTTTACCTAGCAATGTGAGGGGCAAGGTCTTCCAATGTTGCACATCTTCTTGCAATCGTCGTAGTGGGGGAGTCAGGTTCCTGTCATGGAAAACTGTTGGGTTAGTAGTCACATAGACCCCAAGATATCTGAACCCTTCGGTGACTATTTTAGCAGTACAGACCCTAGGGAAGTTAATGTCCGTTCCGCACAGTATATATATGAGCAACTTGTCCCAATTTATGGTGTACCCCGAGTATTTTTGATAGAGTGTAAATATGTGTAATACCCTGTGTATTGAGGAGTGTGGTTTTGCTAAATAGAGCAGAATATCATCCGCATATAGGGAAATTCTGTCTTCCCATTCCTCCGTTCTTTTAAGTCCCCTAATCAGTGGGTCACCTCTGATCCAGACCGCCAGGGGCTCCAGCACCAGTGCAAAGATTAACGGAGAGAGCGGGCAACCCTGTCGTGTGCCTCTCTGTAATTTAAAAATCGACGATCTTCCTCCGTTCACCACCACCTGTGCCAGAGGTTCAGTATACAACAGCCTTATCCATGACAAAAATTTCTCCCCAAATCCTAATCTTTCAAGGGTTGCGAACAGAAAAGGCCACTCGATCATGTCAAAGGCCATTTTGGCATCCAATGACATTATCACTGCCTCTTCTCTGACATTATCTGCTCTTCCCAGGACCCCATTGAGGCGTCGGAGATTAAGCTCAGTACTTCTGCCCGGCATAAAGCCGGAGTGGTCAGGGTGAACCAGTTTGCGCAGCAATGGGGTCAAGCGAGTGGCCAAAATGTTTGCAAGAATTTTTACTTCTGGATTTAACAGGGATATAGGTCAGTAGGAGCCACATTTTTTGGGGGGTTTCCCAGTTTTATGTATTACTACAATGCTGGCTATTCTTTGGCTCTCGGGTAAACTACCCCTATCCACACTTTCTTCGTACATCCGCACAAGATATGGAGCAATTATGGAAGCATTCATTTTATACAATTCAATTGGGAGTCCACTGGGGCCCATTGCCTTCCCTGCCTGGAGTGCCCCGATTGCCTGTACAACTTCCTTTTCAGTTAAGTCAGCTTCCAATTCCTCCTTCTCCGTAGCCTCCACGGAGGGAAGTTCCAGGGTAGCCAGCAATTCCTGAGCCTCAGTTTGGGTGGATGTCTCTGCCGATGCATATACTTGCTTAAAATATTCCGCAAAGGTGTCTGCTATTCCCTGTCTATCTTTAAGCAGGGTCCCTTCAACTGACTCTATCTCGAACACCCATCTGGTGGCCCTCTCACGCTTATCCAGCCATGCCAGCAGCTTACCAGCCTTATCCCCTACCTTGTATATCCTATGTTGGGTCGCCTGATAATGTGTCCAGGCTGCCTCCTCGGCGATATCCTTGTATTCTTTTTGTTTGATCTGCAATCTATGCTTGATGTCTGGGGAGTCCTGCAGTGTTTGTTCGTGCTCTAACCTGCTGATTTCTTTCTCTACATCTAGCAACTGTTTGCGTTTTTCTTTTTTTTGTCCCGCTACTGCCGAGACACCTAGCCCCCTGATTACTGTCTTATACGCTTCCCAGATCGTTTGAGTGGATTCTACCGTACCATTATTTTCTTGGAAATAATGAGTGGTTACCTCAGTCAGGTCTTCCCTTATACTCAGTATTTTAAGGTACCAGGGGTTGAGCACCCTCCCAGGTTGCCTAAGAGGAGTCACACCCCCGTATCGTGCAATCAAAGGGGAATGATCGGAGATACCCCTCGGGAGATGACCCACCTCGGCAAACATTGGGAGTTATCCCGCTCTTCCAAACATGTAATCTATGCAGGACAAGCTTCCGTGCACCCCTGAATGAAAAGTGTATTGGTGAGCCATAGGGTAATAAGTTCTCCAAATATCCATCAGGCCCATCGCTCTCAGAAATTCCTCTAAGGCTTTTCCTGAAGCTTCCTTTGGCTTTGTTGGTTTCCTATCTAAGTCTCCACTAATGGCCGCGTTACAGTCCCCTCCTATTAATAAATCACCTTCCGTTAGTTCCATGATATGAGACCCCAGGTCGGACAGAGCCAAGGAGTGTAGTATGGGTGGTATATAAAGAGAAGTGATATTCAACAATCTGCCCTCCCAGTGTCCAGTCAGCGTCACAAATCTACCCAGTGTATCCTGCTTGACCGACTGTATAGTAAAGGGGAATGTTTTACGTAGGAGAATCCCCACCCCTCTTGACCCTCTGATGTACCCTGCATGGGCGGCCAACCTATAGCCCCATCTATTTAGTGCGCAATAGGAAGTTCCCTGAATGTGGGTCTCTTGTAGCAACACCACATCCGGTGCTTGCCTTTTCAGATACTGTAATACCACCCCTTGCTTGATTCTGTCCCCCAACCCAGGAGAGAATATTCTTGTTCGTATTGCAGAAATGCTTGTGTTTTCAGTGTAGGGTCAAATTTGTAGTCTACATCTGTTGCAGTGAGAGAATTAGCCCATTGTATCCATCGTTGATGCAGTGCTTTTGCGTTTGGAACGCGTGCTTTGGTAACAGCCTCTAAGGTTGGTACTGGAGTCACGACAATGATGCATTTACCCTGAGCTAGTGCTCTTTCTCTCACTACAGCAGTTTGTACTGCTGTCAGTATTTTGTCTGTTGATGTGAAACTCATTTCAGGGTTTGTGTACAAATGAGATTTGTATGCAATGGGTACCATTTTGCCTTCATTGAAGGTGAAGTAAGTGTACCCTGATTGACCCTCAACTACATGGATCACCAAATTTGTAGTATTTACACGTGTGTGTAAATGTTTGGACGCTATCATGTCAGCTTGTACGGAACGGAGAATTTCTGTGTGTTCCGTGTCCAATGTTGGACTGAAATATCCGGTCTGATTAGGTTGTAGAAAGGTTTAACCCCTTCTGCGTAATCCAAAATGTATGTTCTGCCAAAATTTAGGAATCCTAAAATGGATTGTAATTTTGTAGCCCACAGAGGCGAACCCAAAAATTATGTTGTTCACCCTGTTCAAGTGTTCCGATAACTCATCGTCCGTCAGATACATATCATCTACATAGGACAATGCCTCCTCATCACAATTTTGAAGTAACTCTGTTACTCTTGCTGAGAACAACCCAGGGCTATTCTTATACCCTTGGGGCAGTCTACAGAATTGGCCTTCAGAGCCTAGGGCCGAGAATGCTGTCAAATATCTGCTTCCAGGCGCTATATTCTGGCAGAAGAATCCATTTGAGATATCTAGTGTTGTTTTGTATTCTTTCCACACAATGTTATTCATTAATGCGCCGATGTGTGCATTTTGTACTGCAAATGTTTTTGTGCATGTGTTCAAATGCCTGTAGTCTAAAACTAGACAGTATGAATTGTCGGGTTTCATTACGGGAAACAAAGGATTATTCATGGAAGAGGTGCAATTTTCAATCACACCTTGGTATTCAAGTTGATCTAAGATCTCCCTGACTTGTTTTTTTGCGTCATGTTTTATTGGGTACTACCTCTGTGGAGTTGGAGTAGTTTTTAATTGGATTTAAGGGTGAGGTGACTCAGCATCCCACCCTACATGATTGCAGTAAAGTGCCGGAGCTAGTGCTAACACCCACTCCTGCGAGTATGAATGTTTAAGTGACTCTAGAACGAGGTCCGAGAAAGCCGGTAAAATTACATCGTCCCCCTTTGGGCTCTCCATAAGGATCTCAGGCGGCCAATCTCTTTCAGCTAAGAGAATGTCGTAACCAAATGTCAGGTTCAAGAGACCTTTCACTTTCCTGGGTGCGTCTCCCTCCATTTGGAGCATAATTTCGTAAAGGCGATGTGGGACACTTACCCTTGCATCAGGTGTCTCCACCGTGATATGTTCATTCAATGCTGCTGTCACCAGAAATTCCATCAGGTTCTGGCGAGCTATTGCTACTTCTGCTGCGCTGTCTAGCATCGTCAGAGCCCATTCCCCATTCAGAAGCAGAGTCCTCAGTAGCCTGGGCATTTCTTATTTGAAAGTCAGCTACCTTCTTCTTTTTAAATTGAGGTTTAGTTTTGGGTTTATCTTCGTGTTTGATAATGTAGTCTGAAGTGTGATGTGTGTCTTTTTTCTGTTTGACTCTCTCTTCTGATCTGTGTTCTGACTGTTCTTCCCTCTCTGAGTGTTTTGATGAACTCTGAAAGGAACGAGAGGAACGTGTATCAGTATCCTGATACCTGTCAGGTTTTTAATATTATCACGGTTCCTAAGATTGTACTTCTTTTCGAAGGGCTTCCTTTGAGGAGACCCACCCCGTGATTGTGGTGCATTTTGCTTTTTATTTTGTGATTGTTTGTTGTCCCATTTCTTTTTAGAAGAATTGGGTGCTTGCTTTGAGTTATCCTTTTCAGGACTACCCGTTATTTGTGGTTTCCCAGGTCTAGCTCCCAAATTATCTCTACCCAGCGAAGCATAGGTTTATTCGATAATTCTAGGTAGTTCACGCTCCTGTTGTGCAGGAGTGATTTCCCTCAGGCGTTGGCGAATAGCCACCGCTGATGCCTCCCCTTTTAAGTTACCTCACATAATTGTTGATACCTGGGAAAAACTGCCTATCAATTTCATCCCCAAGTCCAGAGCAGGTTCTGCCCCATACTCTTTCTGTATTTGTTTCAATACATCTGATATAACTGCTAATGAGGGGGTACCATGAGTTCTGGTGTAAACAGCAGCGAAGACTATACTCGAGGTGGTACAATCCTCGATCGGGGGAGCTATCCCCATTGGCAAGCAAATTGTTAGTATTTTGTATTTTTCCTGCGGGCCTGTATGTGGAAATACTGCTTCAAGCTGTGCTATTTTCTGTGCTATCCAGAACGGCATTTGCTCACGTCTAGTGGGCATTCGTCCCATAACTGTGTTCAGCGTTTGTGGGCTTATCTTTGTCACAGTCCCTTGTGGTTGACCAGCTTGAGTGACCCTTGGAGGTTGAATTGTAAGTGTTCGCATTACGAATTGTGTAAGGTTTCTGTACAGTTTTACTATGTCTCTGTAAAGTGTAAGTAATTCTGCTACTTGCAATGTATCAATGTCTGGATGCAGTGTGTAAGCAGCTAGGACCGGCCAAGTTGTTCCTTCTCTGCTGAGAAGACTGAGTCTCACATTTCCTGTATTATGGGGGAGGGCACCTTTAAACCAATTAATATGTTCTTGGTAAGTTAACGGGACTTCTATGTCCTCGTATGGAGAGTATTCCTCAGGAGTCTCATCTGGACTGTAAGTATTAAACAAATGTGTGTGTGCATCTGCAGGTGGGAATTTGACCCACAAATACAATACCTATGTCCTGAATGATTTGTGTGCCTGAATCACCTAGTGATGAGAGGCCATAGTCTGCTAATTTCATAGTAACTGCATGTCTGCAATTTTCAGAAATATTAAGAGCACCTTCCTGCTCTCTTTCCTCTACTCAATTTGCATTCACTGCGGCATCTGCAGCTCCATCTTGAACAGACATTTTTTGGAAGTATTTAGTACGGGAGAGAGATAAGGTTTTTGCACAATGTAGAACTATAATCCTTTAAGCTTGAATAACCTACAGCCAATACAAAGGATATACCTACTCAGCTGCGGCGGAGTTCCCTACCCACTCCAGACGTCTCTGGGTAAATATGAGTAGGGGTCTCTGAGAAAGCACGACTGAACTACTCAGATTTGACCGTTAAATAAGAACCATGCCAACGTTGGTGGCGCCATGTCGTGTAGTTCCTACAAATCTGCAGGATCTGCACATTGTTTAAACAACATAAATTAAGGGATTGGTGTCTAGACCGATTCCGGGCACCCCGCAGGATATGTCGGCCTATAGACCAGCTAGCTCACAGTGCCACTATAAGCCCACTACCCTTACCAAGGAGCGAATAGTTTCTGGCAACCACTGAACATGACAACTCTTGATCCTTTAGGGATCGTGGAAACAGTGCAGTACTTTTCGCTCAGTCACTCGTGCTCACTTAGTCTCAGAGAGATACACAGAATAAACGTTGGGGACGTTTTCAATAAGCATTTATTGAACTAGCGTCATTCCAGTATAAAACATGTTTGCTGCGACAATCGTTAGACAGAAACAAATGTAAAAGATTACAAGCACCAACAGAGTAAATAAAAGGTATAGTTGTACCATGGTACTAAAACAGTGAATATATGCAGGCATATAAACATGACAGTAACCAAGCGTACTCCTAAGATGCTAACCCTACCTAAGCGTACCTAAGTGTACCTAGCATGTATGCGGGTGTAAAGCCAAGAATCCCCTAGGAAAGAGCCAACCCCATTACCTAATGGGAAAGAATGAAGGACCCCGTCTTGGTCCCGAGTTAGACACCCCACAAGGGATGTCAGACTGCTGCGTGCTGGAGCTTCTGCGTGCAGGACCTCAGCGTCTTATGTCAGCGTGGAAGCTGTCTCCTCTCTCTATCTAGTGTTGGTATGGTTCTTTTATACCATAAAGATAGCCTCTGGGTTCCTTACACAATCGATATGTTGTGAGTATGATTATGTAAATGAGCCTAAAATCAATACCTGCAATTATGCAAAGTAGTTCTTGTGCCCTAGGATGAAGATGACCATGACTTTGAAACAGAGTATGTTATTCCTGTTATGTACGTCATGTGCAGGGACTTTTCTAAGAATCCTCATGCATAATAAATGAGGCCCAATTCTAAGAAACTGATCGACATTTATTCGGCACATAATTGGGTAAAAGGTCAATGCTAGAACCGTTCTGCAGAGCAAGGTAGGACAAATGTAGGTAAAAGGTCATGTAGCTACCTAGGCCTAGATTGGGGTACATTGGGGCTCATAACATTATGTTTGTGTATTTTTTGTTTTTATCTTATTTTTACTTTTTCCTTGACTTTTTGTACTTTTTTGTTTTCTCTTTCTACTTCTTTTAGCTATTCCTTTCTGATTTGCTGTTTCTTTTTCTTACTTCTTATTTTTTCTCCACCCCAGCGCCATGTCAGAGCAACAGGCAGCAAGTAAAGGTGCCAGTGCGGCTGCAACAAGCCGCACAACTTACGGTCTCTGCCGCCTCCAAGGAGTGCAACCCCACCCTATTTTTCGGAGGCACAGGTGGTCGCAATTGTTTTTTGTGTGCAGCACCACCTCCCCTCCATGCTGGCAGCAGGTGACAGGCCTGGGAGAGGGTACGCCCTGCGGGAGCGTCGGCTGCTGTGGGGGAGGGAGCACCAGTGCGTGCTCCGGAGCTCTCGGGTTCAGCGCACAACCCAGCAGCTGATGCACTGCTGGACCGACCTGCTAAGCAGGGAACAGGACCTGCTGGACCTGCTGGGTGTCGAGTTTGCAGGGCTCAGTGAGTTATTATTTATTTTTTGTTTTCTAAAATGCAGGAAAAAAAATCAAGTAGCATGCTGCCCTCACTCAGAGGTAAGTTAAGTTTACATTACAAATATTTTGTGATCCAGCTTGAGCTAGCCAGTTGCTCAGTGCTACTTAATCGTACTCGTCTACGCTCATTTGGGCTGATTATTTAAGAAGTCATGCAGATTCCTCTGTCCTGTCACCAGGAGAATGGTAGTGACATCATTGAGTTAGCGTTCTCTGTGCCTTTCTTTATGTAGCTCTTACAGTCCCAATCTCCCAGTGATGTGTAGTATGCATTTATGCATTGAAAAGGGAGACTGAGTTAGCCTATCGAAGGGGGTTGAGAAGCAAAGATCCTTTGTTCCAATGCATTAGTTGTTCCAAATGTATTTTAGGAAATGAGGAATAGGGCTTAGGTTTAGGAAATTAGGAAAAAGTCAACTCAATACTAGTACTATAGGCAATCTGATTTCGAGATGTACAATGCTACTGTGTTTGCCTGTCAAAATATTTTTTGGGACATTAACAGTACCACTAATCTATTTTGTTATGTTATTTATTTCTTACATCAGCACCCGAGGGCATCTAAGGTGGATGAAAGGGCTGCCATCACCAATGCTGCGTTGGGTGAAACCATCACCATCATCAGCTCCGCTGCTGCGGCCGATGGTTCTGCTGGCCCCAGTAAGTCTTGTTATCATTATTATTTCCCTAAGTTTTACCTCTCCCCACAATTAGAATAATTTTACCTGGTTTATTTTTATACTGTCTCCTTTTTTTCAACTCCTCTATCTAATGTTTGTTAAATTCTTGTTAACCCTGCATTATCCTTTTTTTCTATATTTCATGTTTCTGTAGCTGACTTCCTCCTGTCTGTACTAGTCTGTAGCTTTCTTCTGCTCTGTTATCCCCCCCAGCTATATTTTGTGGTACTTTAAGACTAAGAGAACAGATTTTTGGTACTCTAATGTGAAGATTGAAGGCCCAAGTAAGGTATTATTCATCACGCATGTTTGTTGAGAAGGCTTTCTTTTTCTTGCTCATGATCAAACAGTCAAAATGAAAGAGTGGCTACGGTCATGGTGCTCCCCACCCCAGTGTTGTGTTAGTATTCATTTATACAGCATACCAGCAGATTCCATGACAATGCAGCATGATAGGAAAGTATGAGGACCCTTTGCATTTGCCAACCAAGACCATGTGTCCTTCATTGACCATTACTCCACTCCTTCATTGACCTTCAATGACTCAGAGTCACGTTAGCGCTCCCCCTCCATTATGAAAAGTTTTTGGTTGGCTTGACTTCCTGACTTTTCTAACATTGTCAACTAACAGACTGCCCAAAGTGATATTTTTGATAGAAGGTACTGCTAACCGAACTGTAGTGAGGTATTGCGGTTATACTTTGTTAAAAAAATCATATTAATTACTTAGGAGGCGTATCCGGCACCTGAATTGTGTAATTTTGTTTTCTAGCTGCACAGACCACCAGTGCCAGGGCCAGCGGCAGTGCTAGTGCACGGAGGCGACCAAGGAGGCAGTTGGAGGGGCAGTCCCAGTAGTGGCAGGGAAGGTCAGTAGTAAGTCACATTGCTTGCTTACTGACAAATTAAGTACACTCACTGTATTTGCTAACCAAGACAGATATCCCACCCATCATCATTCATCACCTCCCTGCCCATGGCATTTCGCCACCCGTGACCTAACTGCAGCATGGTTCAATTCGGCACTGCAGTGCTGGCTGTGCAATGTGCATCTGCTTCAGTTAATGCGGCATTTACGAAGTTTTCAATGCATTACAAACTGAAAACAAGGTGTGTTTCCCAGTGCCCAGTCAGGCACCTCCTACTAGTACTTCACTCCTTTATTCTTCCCAAAGTTCTGTCTCAGCCTACCAAAAAATTTAAAAATTCATTCTTTGCATGTGCCTCTATTTTCTGGTAAGTGATTCATGTATACATATTTCATGGCTTCCATAATGGATTCACGCCTGTTCAAATCTTTCCCTTTCATCATTAATCAACTAGAGTGACTGACATAGTCAAAGCTTAGAACGTGATGTTCAGTGATACCCCCCTATTCTATAGCAAAACTTCTACCTACCCTAATCCCTCTAACTTACCCTGCAAGAGAGTAGGTTTCCTTACTGCCAAGCAAAGGTATTTGTTGAAAATTATTTGTGGTGGAGGGCGAGGCCAGAGAGTAAAGTGGGACTAAGTGCCTGATTTAGAGTTTGGTGATGGGATACTCTGTGATGAACATGCCAAATAAAATCTCTGTCCTGTTCCTTTCCCTGTACTGCAGCGCATCGTTTTTCCCACTGTCTACTTACTCTTACGGCAGACAGGCTATCACGCATTTTATACGTGACGTGTATGATGTAGTATTATTATTATTATTCATCTGCCTCTTTGGAGTCAGGGTAGACTTGAAAGGCAGCCAGAGAAGAGCATGGCCATTGAAATTAAAGTAAGATAATAAATTGTCCATTACAGCTGCCCCAGTTGCAGACTGCAGAGAGTAGCAAAGTACCTGATGCGCTAGTATGCCTCCATTAATTTAGCACAATAAGAATACTATTAATTGTGCTGCATAGTGCATAATGCCTTACTTATTAAATGAGAGGTAATTTTTTTTTGTTTACACACAAAGTATCTATTTAGTTTTTTTACAAGGAAAGCCTCCCAAAAAAAAAAAAACACTTAGTTTCAATCTGGTGGTATTCTGCCTTAATTCCTTTCAGCCAGTCAGTCCTTTCATGTGAGGCATGGGTGGGGAAAACCTGGCCCTGTGACTAATCACATCAAACATTCCAATGGCCCTAGGGGATCAGCAACGTACTGCTACTGTGCCACTATATAAACACGTGTTTGCACTGATCATTATTTACAATTTGCCTTTTTTCTTTTTTTACTTTCTTGGTATAGCTACTCCTGCTGGTCCACCATCTCGGCAGGAGATAGCAGCCTGACTGCAGTCGCACCGGATGGATGCCATCCAGAGAGTATATCGATGGCTTGTGGTTCTGGAGGAGGAGGAAGAGGTGGAGGCATTTGCCACTGCCCCGGGTCCCAGTATCTCCAGCCAGCCGCCAGTGCCTTCATCCCAGCCACACCATCAACAGCACTGCCAGCAGCTGAGATCCTCCCGATTCACCACTTTTGCCCCCTGTTAGATTTGGGGGTCTCTAGTTGGCAGAGGTAGGTACCTTTGTCCAAATAGGGACCCTTGAGTCTAGTCAGGGAAAGTAGGTACACTCCCGAAATAACCCCTGCTCACCCTCTTGGTAGCTTGGCACGAGCAGACAGGCTTAGTTCAGAGGCAGTGTGTAAAGCATTTGTGAACACATACAGTAATCAAGTGACAACACTACAAATGGACACCACACAGGTTATATATTTATAAAAATAGGTATACTTTATATAGATTTATCACAAGACCATAAACGACAAAAATAATCCACAATACTGTTAAGAATACTTAGTTCTGATCAAAAAGGCTTAATTCAAGGTTCTGTGCGAGTCGGTAGCCTCCTCCGGCTACGGCGATGTCGAGAACAAACAGAGTCTAACAAATCCAGCTGACCGTGTCGAGACGGGCCAACACAGCGTAGACAGACTAGGTCACAGTACCTTTTTACTTGAAGCGGCAGGCACGGGTGTGCGAGCCGGATGGCTGTTCGTCGCGGTCGCGATGCAAAAAATGAAAGCGTTGCAGGACGCGTTGTCCCTCGATGCGGTGCAGGCAGCGGCTCGTTGACGTCGTCGAGACGGAGTCGGTGAGACCAGGTCCGTGCGTTGCAGGGCGAGACGGTGCTTCGATGCGGTGCTGGCAGGTTGTGGTGCGTTGATGGAGCCGGATTCAGGAGCTGGCGTCGATCAGTCCGGACAGCGGTGCGAGTCGGGCGGTGCGTCGCAAAGCGTGCGAGCGGTGCCCAACTCCGGTGCGGTCACAGGACTCGAACTCAGCAGCAGTGACCGTGTCGGTCGGACCAGTTCGATTCGGCGTAGCGAAGCGTTGCAGGACGCGTTGTCCCTCGATGCGGTGCAGGCAGCGGCTCGTTGACGGAGTCGGTGAGACCAGGGCCGTGCGTTGCAGGGCGAGACGGTGCTTCGATGCGGTGCTTACAGGACACCGAGTCGGTCGTGAGAGTCGGTCACAGCTCCCTACCTCTGCAGCCACTAAAACAGAGTTTCCAGCAGCAATTCACAAAGGGGGTGAAGTCCAATGGTCCTGGGACTTCGGTCAGGGGGCAAGCTCTCTTCCAAGCCCTTGGAGATCCTTCACAAGTTGATGAAAGTCACAGCAAAGCAAAAGTTCCTTTCTCCTTTCTTTGGCAGACAGGCAAACCACTGCAGGTCAATCCCCCAAGCAGCACTTCAGGCTTAGGGATAGTCTCTCCTCAGTTTCTTCTTGGTTCCGCTCCTCAGCAAAGGTTTCTTCTTGTTCCCAAAAGTGATCTAATTTTCCTGGGGTCTGGGTGCCCCTCTTATACCCTGATTCTCTTTGTTCTCTGGAGGCAGAGAGGCCTCTGCCTAGTCCAAAACCAGTTCTGGTCAGTCCTGGAGCACTTTGTTTTTCTGACTCCTTCTTTCCTTTCAGAATGTGGGGCAGAGTGCTCAGCCGCCCGGCAGGAGGTGGAGCCAGCATTGTGGAAGGCAGGCACAGCCCTATTCAGACCCAGGTGCAACTCCTCCCTCCACTCTGGATGCAGATCTTTCTATTCAGCCTTGGGCTGACTCACCCTGTCTCCTGTAGCCACCCCCAGCCCCTGTCACTCAATCTCCAGACAAGGAATACACAACCTAGCAGAGGCAGGCTTGGATAGTTAGGCAAGAAAATACCCACTTTCTAAAAGTGGTATTTTCAAACACAGAATGTTAAAACCAACTTCACTAAAAGATGCATTTTATCATCCTGAGTTCAGGCATACTAAATTCGTTTTTCTACCATGTTCCCTGGGTCAGTTCTGACTATAAGGTGTAATAGTCAGTCTGCCCATTCTGGCCTATGGGGAGCAGGTAGCCTTGCAATAGTGAAAAACGAAAATGGCTGTAATTCACTATTAGGACATGCCACACACACCAGGGCATGTCCTACCTTATACTTACAATGCACCCTGCCCTAGGGCCGACTTTAGGGGTGACCAACATGCAGTAAAGGGAAGGTTTAGGGACTGGTAAGTGGGTGTACTCACCAAGTCGACATGGCAGCCCGAGGCTGCACACAGGCTCTGCGATGGCAGGCCTGAGACACATTTTACAAGCCGCTTCTGTGGGTGGCACAACCAGTGCTGCAAGCCCACCAGCGGCATTGGATTTACAAGCCCTGGGCACACTGAGTGCGCTGTACTAGGGACTGACAAGTAAACCAATCATCCAATCATGGAGTCACTAATACATGTATCAATTAACGATCGGGAGCACTTGCACTTTGGCACTGATTAGCAGTGGCAAAGTGCCCATGAGCATCTAGTCCAGCAAAAACATATCGGCAACAGTGGAGGCATTACGAAAAAATGGAAGGGAGACCCACGCCAAGGATGCCAGGTCTAACACGTGTCCCCTCCAGCTGAAATGTGGGGAGAACTATCCTACCCCTAGGGAGTTCTCATCGCTAAGGCGGAAAAATCTGGACAGACCATCAGCATTGGCGTGTTCTGTACCAGGGCGGTGTTCCACCGTAAAGTCCATCCCCTGTAGGGAAATGGACCACCTCAACAGCTTTGGATTCTCACCCCTCATCTGCATCAACCATCTGAGGGGCCTGTGGTCTGTCTGAACCCGGAAGTGAGTCCCAAACAGGTATGGTCTCAGCTTCTTCAGTGCCCAGACCACAGCAAATGCCTCCCGCTCAATAGCACTCCATCTCTGTTCCCGGGGAAGTAACCTCCTACTGATGAAGGCTACAGGTTGGTCTAGGCCCTCCTCATTGATCTGTGATAGAACAGCCCCTACACCATGCTCTGAAGCGTCGGTCTGAACGATGAACTCATTGGAGAAGTTGGGTGCCTGGAGCACAGGCGCCGTGCACATGGCAGTCTTCAAGGTGTCAAAAGCTTTTTGACAGGCGTCAGTCCAAATCACTTTCCTGGGCTGCTTCTTGGAAGTCAGCTCTGTCAAGGGGGCAACAATGCTGCCATACCCCTTGACGAATCTCCGGTAATACCCGGTGAGTCCTAGGAAGGCTCTCACCTCTGTCTGGGTCTTGGGGGCTCCCAAGCCAGAATGGTATCAATTTTCGGTTGGAGGGGCGCCACCTGGCCGCTCCCAACCTGGTGTCCCAAGTACACCACAGAACCCTGCCCAATCTGGCACTTACTCGCCTTGATTGTGAGGCCTGCCCTCCGCAGCGCCATCAACACTTCCCAGAGGTGGCGCAGATGTTCTTCCCAACTGGCACTGAACACTGCGATGTCATCCAGGTAGGCGGCACTGAAATCCTCCAGTCCAACCAACACCTGGTTGACCAACCTCTGAAAGGTGGCAGGGGCATTCTTCATCCCAAAGGGCATCACCCGGAACTGGTAGTGCCCATCTGGTGTGGAGAATGCTGACCTCTCTTTGCCCCATCAGTCAAGGCGATCTGCCAGTACCCAGACGTTAAGTCAAACGTGCTGAGGTACCGCGCAGCCCCTAACCGATCTATGAGCTCATCAGCTCTGGGGATGGGGTGGGCGTCAGTCCTGGTGACGGAATTGAGTCCCCTGTAGTCCACACAGAACCGGAGTTCTGGTGTGGCACCAGGCGCGGCAGCCTTTGGAACCAAGACCACTGGGCTGGCCCAAGGGCTGTTAGAGGACTCAATGACCCCTAGCGCAAACATCTTGGAGACCTCCTCCTTGATGCAGGCTCTGACCCTGTCAGTCACCCTGTAAGCCTTGTGCTTCACAGGAAGACTGTCCCCAGTGTCCACCTCATGGACGCACCAATGAGTGACACTGGGAACCAGGGAGAACAGGTCAGGGAACTGTCCCAACAGTTGGCGACAGTCACCCTGCTGCTCAGGTGTCAGGGAGGTAGAGAGGTTTACTCCCTCCACTGATCCATCTTGCTCTCGGGCTGACAGGAGGTCAGGAAGAGGCTCGGTCTCCTCCTCCATTCCATCATCTGTAGCTAAGAGCATGCCCACTTGGGACCTCTCCAAGTGGGGCTTCAGGCGGTTCACATGCAGGACCCGCAAGGGGTTCCTGGGAGACTGCAAGTCCACCAAATAGGTAACTGGACTCTTGCGCTCCACCACCGTAAAAGGGCCGGTCCACCTGTCCTGGAGCGCACAAGGCTCCACAGGGGCCATGACCCACACTTTCTGACCAGGCTGAAGCTCTACCAGAGTGGCATTCTGGTCGTACCACCGCTTCATCTCCTCCTGGCTGGCTTCCAGATTTGCCTCAGCAAGTTCTCTGAAACGCCTAGTCTGGTTCCTGAAGGCCAGCATATAACTGTATACATCCTGGGGAGGTTTCCTGGGAGATTGCTCCCAGCCTTCCTTGACCAAACTCAGAGGTCCTCGCACCGGGTGTCCATAGAGGAGCTCAAAGGGACTGAACCCTAGAGACTTCTGTGGCACCTCCCGGTATGCAAACAACAGGCATGGTAAGAGGACGTCCCATTTACGCCTCATGGGTTCTTCCAGACCCATAATCATGCCCTTGAGGGTCCGGTTGAATCTCTCAACCAGACCATTTCCTTGAGGGTGGTAAGGAGTGGTGAACTTGTAAGTTACACCGCACTCCTGCCACAGGGACTTCATGTACTTGGACACGAAGTTGGTACCTCTGTCAGACACCACCTCTTGAGGGAATCCCACACGTGAGAAAATTCCCATCAGTGCCCGTCCCACCACGGGGGCCGTCACTGTCCTCAGAGGGATGGCTTCAGGGTACCGGGTGGCATGGTCCACCAAGACCAGGATAAACCTGTTGCCCATGGCTGTCTTGGGGTCCAGTGGCCCCACAATGTCAATACCCACCCGTTCAAAGGGGGTGCTGACCACAGGGAATGGCTGGAGAGGAGCCTTGTGCTTCCTCCCACTCTTTCCACTTGCCTGGCAAGTCTGGCATGTCCTGCAGTGAGTGGCGGCACTCCTGCGCATCTGGGGCCAATAGAAATGGGTAACAAGCCTGTCAAAGGTCTTGTCCTGCCCCAGATGTCCCGCTAACGGTACATCATGAGCCAACCCCAGTAGGAAGGCTCTGAAGCGCTGGGGTACCACCAGCACACGGGCTGACCCAGGCTCAGCAACCTTAGGCTCTGAATACAGGAGACCATTCTCCCAGTAAACCCAATGTGATCCAGACTGATCACCTGCTGCCTGGTCTGTGGCCTGTTGCCTCAGACCCACGAGAGAAGGGCATGTGTTCTGCTCCTTGCAGAACTCTTCCCTGGAGGGTCCTCCTTCTTGCTGCCAATGGGTCAGCTCAGGTAGGTCCCCCAGTTCAGCTACCTGTTCCCCTGTAGGCTCCAGGGCATCCCCCTCAGGGTCTGCCTCCTCCTGGACCGTGGGAACTTCGGGGGCCGGTTTCCCGCGCCCCCTGCCTCCTCTCTCTTCGGCAGGCACCTGGGCCTCTTGAACACCTTTAGCTGCCATTGACCGGGTGGTCACACATGCCCAATCAGGCAAGCCCAACATTTCTAAATGCGCACTCCGCTCCACCTTAGCCCAAGGTGAGCTCTCCAAATCGTTCCCTAACAAACAGTCAACAGGCATGGCTGGCCTCACAGCTACTTGAAGAGTACCCGAGACCCCCCCCCACTCAAAGGGAACCTGAGCCACCTTGCAGTGACTCTCTGTGTTGTCAGCGGCAACAACCGGATAGAATGCATCAGGGATAACCTGCTCTTTAGACACCAGGTGACACTTGACAGCTGTCACACTGGCTCCTGTGTCTCTCAGAGCCTCCACCCTATGGCCATTGATGGTCACCCACTGCCTGTATTTCTTAGTGTTCTCAGGCAGCGGGGTCCTAGGGACCATCTCAGAGTCTCCTAATGAGACAAGGGAAAACACTGTGGGATCCCCCCCACCTTGGGCACCCAACTCCTCCCCCAGGGCTACACTAGCCAACTGCCGGGGGACTGCACTCGTGGGTGCTGGTTTTCCATGCAAAGGGCAACGAGGATCGTTTGCCTTGTGGCCAGGGGCGCCACACTTGTAACATACCAGTGGTCCCTGGTGAACAGGGGGCCTGTCAGGGCCACTGGCTTCTTCTCAGGGGGAGGCTGGGAACCTTTCCCTTGGTTCCCTTGGGGTCTACTTTGGGGCCCTTTATGGAACTCCTTCTGTTTACCCTTGTCCCCCCCACTCTTCTGCTGGGGACCCTGCCCACCCTTGGCGGAGTCTCCCACGTGACCCTTGTGGACCCGGGTACTCACCCAGCGGTCCGCCTCCTCAGCAAGCTGCCTAGGGTTAGTCAGCTTACTATCAATTAGGTGCTGGCGTAGCTCAGGAAAACAATTACCGGACAAGTGCTCCCAGGCAATCAAATCAAAGAGCGCCTGAAAATCAGTCGCTTTGCTACCCTTTACCCAACCATCCAAGGCTCTGCAAAAGAAGGTCACATATTCAACCCAGGTACTGCTTTCAATCTTACTACAGTTCCTGAACCTTTGCCTATAAAGCTCAGGGGTCAAACCATACCTAGTCATTAAGGCATCCTTCATGTGGCTGTACGAATTATAGACTTCAGAGGGCAAATCCAACAAGGTATCCCGCCCTTCACTGAGGAACCGTCCCCACAACCCCGCTCCCCAATCCTTCTCAGGGACCCGGTGGGAAGACATGGCTACCTCATAGGCTTTGAACCACTGCCCTATGTCATCATTTTTAAAAAACTCCTTCACCACATCTTTGGGAATATACACCCTAGCTTCAACAGGCACAGGCGGTACACTGCCACCAGAGGGAGTAATCTCTAAGCTCTTGGCCTTCAATTCCAACTCCCTCAAAACTTTCTCATGTTCAAACTGCATTTTCTTTTCCTCTAGGGCCAATTTCCTAGTTTGCATTTCGAATTCTAACTGCCCATTCAGCTTGAGCTTGGTCATCTGCATTTCGTGCATCCTACTCTCCTTCCTGTCCTCCAACTCCTCTGGAGACAGTCCTCTGGCAGAAACACTGCTACCTACTGGGGAAGGTGGTCTTCTAGCCCCTAGACCCAATAGCCCCTCCAGCTGCCCTTCTGCATTCTCAGCCCCCTCCACAGGGGCACTCCTTGATTCGACCCAGGCCCTCAGCGCCTTTTGAAGGTCCTCCTTCCTGGAGAGTCCGGTCATGGACACTTTAAATTTTTTGCAGAATTGCTTGAGCTGTTTGAGGGTGTAGCACTCTAGCCTCTCTTCTTCCCAATCACACTCAACAGAGGCTACTGATGCTGGTTTCTCCATAGTGACTGAACTTGGCATTTGCAAAAATAGGAAATCCCAGAAAAACTGCTATAAAAGTATGTGGTTGCGTTTTTGGTCTGCACTCACTAAGTAGTGTTCACCAATCACTGTACATGAGTCACAAATGCAAGTCCAGAATCCTCACCGCTGACCACCAATGTTAGATTTGGGGGTCTCTAGTTGGCAGAGGTAGGTACCTTTGTCCAAATAGGGACCCTTGAGTCTAGTCAGGGAAAGTAGGTACACTCCCGAAATAACCCCTGCTCACCCTCTTGGTAGCTTGGCACGAGCAGACAGGCTTAGTTCAGAGGCAGTGTGTAAAGCATTTGTGAACACATACAGTAATCAAGTGACAACACTACAAATGGACACCACACAGGTTATATATTTATAAAAATAGGTATACTTTATATAGATTTATCACAAGACCATAAACGACAAAAATAATCCACAATACTGTTAAGAATACTTAGTTCTGATCAAAAGGCTTAATTCAAGGTTCTGTGCGAGTCGGTAGCCTCCTCCGGCTACGGCGATGTCGAGAACAAACAGAGTCTAACAAATCCAGCTGACCGTGTCGAGACGGGCCAACACAGCGTAGACAGACTCGGTCACAGTACCTTTTTACTTGAAGCGGCAGGCACGGGCGTGCGAGCCGGATGGCTGTTCGTCGCGGTCGCGATGCAAAAAATGAAAGCGTTGCAGGACGCGTTGTCCCTCGATGCGGTGCAGGCAGCGGCTCGTTGACGTCGTCGAGACGGAGTCGGTGAGACCAGGGCCGTGCGTTGCAGGGCGAGACGGTGCTTCGATGCGGTGCTGGCAGGTTGTGGTGCGTTGATGGAGCCGGATTCAGGACCTGGCGTCGATCAGTCCGGACAGCGGTGCGAGTCGGGCGGTGCGTCGCAAAGCGTGCGAGCGGTGCCCAACTCCGGTGCGGTCACAGGACTCGAACTCAGCAGCAGTGACCGTGTCGGTCGGACCAGTTCGATTCGGCGTAGCGAAGCGTTGCAGGACGCGTTGTCCCTCGATGCGGTGCAGGCAGCGGCTCGTTGACGGAGTCGGTGAGACCAGGGCCGTGCGTTGCAGGGCGAGACGGTGCTTCGATGCGGTGCTTACAGGACACCGAGTCGGTCGTGAGAGTCGGTCACAGCTCCCTACCTCTGCAGCCACTGAAACAGAGTTTCCAGCAGCAATTCACAAAGGGGTGAAGTCCAATGGTCCTGGGACTTCGGTCAGGGGGCAAGCTCTCTTCCAAGCCCTTGGAGATCCTTCACAAGTTGATGAAAGTCACAGCAAAGCAAAAGTTCCTTTCTCCTTTCTTTGGCAGACAGGCAAACCACTGCAGGTCAATCCCCCAAGCAGCACTTCAGGCTTAGGGATAGTCTCTCCTCAGTTTCTTCTTGGTTCCGCTCCTCAGCAAAGGTTTCTTCTTGTTCCCAAAAGTGATCTAATTTTCCTGGGGTCTGGGTGCCCATCTTATACCCTGATTCTCTTTGTTCTCTGGAGGCAGAGAGGCCTCTGCCTAGTCCAAAACCAGTTCTGGTCAGTCCTGGAGCACTTTGTTTTTCTGACTCCTTCTTTCCTTTCAGAATGTGGGGCAGAGTGCTCAGCCGCCCGGCAGGAGGTGGAGCCAGCATTGTGGAAGGCAGGCACAGCCCTATTCAGACCCAGGTGCAACTCCTCCCTCCACTCTGGATGCAGATCTTTCTATTCAGCCTTGGGCTGACTCACCCTGTCTCCTGTAGCCACCCCCAGCCCCTGTCACTCAATCTCCAGACAAGGAATACACAACCTAGCAGAGGCAGGCTTGGATAGTTAGGCAAGAAAATACCCACTTTATTAAAGTGGTATTTTCAAACACAGAATGTTAAAACCAACTTCACTAAAAGATGCATTTTATCATCCTGAGTTCAGGCATACTAAATTCGTTTTTCTACCATGTTCCCTGGGTCAGTTCTGACTATAAGGTGTAATAGTCAGTCTGCCCATTCTGGCCTATGGGGAGCAGGTAGCCTTGCAATAGTGAAAAACGAAAATGGCTGTAATTCACTATTAGGACATGCCACACACACCAGGGCATGTCCTACCTTATACTTACAATGCACCCTGCCCTAGGGCCGACTTTAGGGGTGACCAACATGCAGTAAAGGGAAGGTTTAGGGACTGGTAAGTGGGTGTACTCACCAAGTCGACATGGCAGCCCGAGGCTGCACACAGGCTCTGCGATGGCAGGCCTGAGACACATTTTACAAGCCGCTTCTGTGGGTGGCACAACCAGTGCTGCAAGCCCACCAGCGGCATTGGATTTACAAGCCCTGGGCACACTGAGTGCGCTGTACTAGGGACTGACAAGTAAACCAATCATCCAATCATGGAGTCACTAATACATGTATCAATTAACGATCGGGAGCACTTGCACTTTGGCACTGATTAGCAGTGGCAAAGTGCCCATGAGCATCTAGTCCAGCAAAAACATATCGGCAACAGTGGAGGCATTACGAAAAAATGGAAGGGAGACCCACGCCAAGGATGCCAGGTCTAACACCCCCCCATACCCAGACCGCTTCCAAAGTCGCATCCTTCGTGAGCTGGTCCTGCTTTGCCAAGAGATGGCAGGCCTTCACACCCATATTGATGATGCCCTCTGATGTTCATTTTTATTTTTTTTGCTTTGGTGGGAGGAACTTTTGTTGTGGGTGGAGAGGGTGGGAATTGGGAAGGGAGCAGGTAGTTGGACTTTGGCACTGCAGTGCTGACTGTACAATGTGCGTCTGCTTCAGTTAATTTGGCATTTACGAAGTTTTCAATGCATTACAAATTGAAAACAAGGTGTGTTTCCCAGTGCCCACTCAGGCACCTTCTACTAGTACGTCACTCCTTTATTCTTCCCACTTTTACCTGAATAGATGAAGCGATGGCTGCTACCTCTCTCAATCTTCCAAAACCTTACTGCAGGGTTTCCCAAGGTGCCTTTTTAATTGTGGTGGTAGTTGTAGCAGTCTAGCGTGCTAACAGGGATCACAAGCAGGGTCCCACTCCCACCTAGGCGAACTCCAACGGTAGGATTAATTAGAAGGATTATCCATCATAGGCAACTAGCTTGAAAGAAAACACAGAGTTAGAGTGAAGGAAGTGACCCATTTAGGGCCACCCGGGTCACTAATGACCACCTCTCGGCCTTCCGTACCAGATAAAGAGTTGGTCAGACAGTAGAGAATACAAACCAATAACTGTTTATTAATATACACTCAGAGCGGAGCCCGGTCTGCCCAGTCGCTAGGAGTGGACTGAAATCGACAAGCATAAAGATACATTATGTACATTTCGTAACCGAGCTAAAACACGCCTACAGTGGAATTTTCCAGGCAGGTGCAGCTAAACAGTGAAATACAGAAAAAACGGCTTCAGCGCTTCTATCTTACACAAAGTATCACAATTCCAAGGTCGTTCCATCCGGAGCCTGCCACCAGACAAGGGGGAGAAGACCTCTATCTAGTGAGAAATCTGTGCGCTAATATGAACGGTATGCTCACTACTAAAACAGGACACAGAGGAAGAATCGAAACTTACAGAAGGGCATTTCTCAGAATTGAACTGGATCAGTTTCGAACAGCCTAAAATGGCGCACACAAAGAAAATGGCGCAGCGAATGCTAACTTACA
This sequence comes from Calotriton arnoldi, assembly GCA_963921515.1. NCBI lineage: Eukaryota > Metazoa > Chordata > Amphibia > Caudata > Salamandridae > Calotriton > Calotriton arnoldi. The sequence goes on from CAWUFW010001780.1 coordinate 2,527,096, forward strand.
TAGAGTGCGTAAGCATAAACTGTTTCTATTCTAACAAGGGCCTTATTACGAGTACAGCGGTCCACAAGACCACCATACTCGTGGTGGTGGTCCGATCACCACCACACTGGTGGTCAGCCCGCCGTATTATGAGTGTGGCGGTCGGACAGCCACAAGACTGCCGGTTCCACCGGGATCAAGGATCCCGCTGTGCCGGCAGTCTGGAAATGGCCAGGAATATGCTGGTGGTGCCGGCACCGTCGAGCATATTCCAATTTAAATGTCCACCGCCATTTCATGGTGGTGAGCCCACCATGAAAAGGGTGGTGGACTTGCAAGGAGGGGGCCCTAACAGGGCCCCCAGCTGCTTCTGGGCCTGGGGGTGCATGCAGGGGGGCACATGTTGTGCCCCTTTGTAATTGCACCCTGTTCCTGCACGGTGTGGCAGGCACATCATGGTGCATGCCACACCATGCAGGCATCTGCTGCAGGTGCTGTTACGGCGGCAGTCTGCTGTTAAGGCTCTCCTATGAGCCTAACAGACCACCGCCATGAGACCGCTGCAGCATTGCCCTCCCACCATTGATTACACTAGTAATCCGGCAGCAGGCGCACCACAGGCTTGGCGGTCCTCCTGCTGGCGCGGTGGTGGTGGGCCAACAGGTGGACCGCCAAACCCGTAATAAGGCCCTTAGTGTGTTATTTATTTATATCATAACTTTACAAAGACTGAGGGCCTTATTACAAGAACAGCGGTCCATAGGACCACTGTACTCGCGGTGGCGGTCCGACCACTGCCACATTGCGGGCCCACCCACAGTATTACGAGTGTGGCGGTCAGACCGCCACAGGACCGCTGCGACCGCCCGGGATCCAGGATCCCGCCGCAGTCACGCAGCGGTCAGGAGCAGGACTATGCTGGCTGTGCCTGTCCACTGCCCTTTTCATGGCAGTGAGCCTGCCATGGAAAGGGTGGCAGAGAAGCAACTAAGGGGGCCCTAACAGGGACCTCGTGCCGGTCCTGGGGGTGCATGCAGGGGGGCACATGTTGTGCCCCCCTGGAATTGCACTCCTGTTCCTGTACGGTGTGGCATGCATGCAACACCGTGCAGGATGTGCTGCAGGCACTGTCACATGGCAGGCTGCATGTTAGGCTCTCCTATGAGCCTAACAGCCCACCACCATGAGACTGCCGCAGCACCGCCCACCCATCATGGATTACAATAATTTTGGCAGTCCTCCTGCGGATGCACTGCTGGTGGACCGCCAAATTTGTAATAAAGCCCTTAGATCAGACTACCAGCATGACACAAAGATCTGATAGTATAAAAAAAACTAGCTATAGTAACTTATTATGAGCAATGGGGAGCTAGTATTTAATTAAAATTACATTTACAAAATCCTCACGTCAGGAGAAGTGGACTCAGGAAGGAGTGGACAAGGTTAAGTGTTTACGCAACACAAGGCCTGAATGATGATGTTGATGAATTATGTTATATATCTAAATTATGAATCCCTGGTATGTGTGGGTGGGTGAGTGGGGCTGGTGTGGACTATTGCTCAGGTAATAAAAGATCCCGCAGTGAGTTGGTGTCACTTTCACCACATGCGCCCCACCAAGTGTGTGATCCATTTATGGTGTAAATTCATAAGTCACACCTCAACATATATTACACAGCCTGGGGGAAGATGGTTAGGGGTTTGCTGAATGGATGGGAACGAGTAGTTGGGGAAAGGTGTGACAAAGACATACACTGGACAACAACAATATTCATCAGGTAGATGAGCAGCACATCATCATCATCAAATCTGTTGTGGAAGGAAATGAAGGAATGACAGTTCAACTAATCACAGTCCTTCAGAGTCAGAGACCCAAATTATTATATATACCTAAATGTTCAATAATCTAGGTTTGAAAGATACAAATTTATGGAGGTGTGAACTGACACAATTCTGAAAATTATGATTGTTAAAAGAAAAATGATACTGTTTAAATGACAAATTGGACAGTGCATTTGCATTCTTCTCAGAATGTCCGTCTTCTTGGGTGCCTGGCTGACCTAGTCCAGTAAGGTAAGTAGGAGCTTTCGCCTTTCATGCAGGAGAAGAGAAGGCCTGCGGATTGTAAAACAGAAATTATATTGTAGAGTCTAGGAGAAGGACAGAAGGTAAGCTTCATGAGGAGTGTACCAAGACTCAGAGCAAGAGCATAGGCTGCTGCAATTATCATTATGACTCATGTGCGATTAACTGAGAGCAATTTTACAACCAATCCTGCACAAGTAGCTGCATGTACCGGGCTGATCAATCTCACAACAGTCATCATAATAGTTAGCCGAGCATGTACATCATGTGATGATGGGACATAACCTATAACATAACGTGTATTTGTAAAGCGCACATTCACCCAAGGGCATCTTGGCATTGAATAACGGATGTTTAATGTTACCCAACTCAGTGGTACTCATTTTATCAACCTCACAAGGATGAAAGGCTGAGTGGACCTGCCTCGATTTGAACCTGTGACCATGAGATTGAATACAGGCTCCTACAGTGGATGCATTAATCCACTAAGCCACCAAGCCCGGCTGTCTGTCTATAGTTACAACAGGCCCACCCGAGCACAACCAAATAATAGAGTAGTTCCACATTTGAGCCAACACACACACTCAGCAACATTTTCCAAATCAACGCACCTCTCTCCAGTCCACAGAGCTGAGTAGGCCTCTTAGAGTCATCATCATGTTGGTTTCCCTTTGAAGTCGATAACTCCCTTCTTCTGGCTGTTGAGGTAGTCCCGTCCTGAGTCCTTCCTGACTCCGAATAATGAATCAGTTTGACTCTGTCCGGTCCCAAATGAGATAGAGAGAGATAGACCTGTAGTGCACTGCTGCTGATGAACAAGAAGAGAAAAGGTATTTGAATATTTTGTGTAGATTTGTGTTTGTTAACTAAACTGACTGATCTTGTCTCTGAAAAACCAGAAAAATAAAATTACAGTAAGGAGTGGACCCTGCAAGTAAATCTCGCTAAGTGTGAAAGGGCCAATCATCTTCAGGAAAAATCCCCCATCAGGCCCCAAACATTGCAAATCATTTACAAATTAGTTGAACACACTCCCTCACTGTCTGCTACCACATGAATCATGAATCATCACTCTCAATCACTCAATAATATATCACAAATTGGTGCAATAGTTACCTGTTACAATTCAAGCACGGTGGTACACAATTGTATCCTCTCTTTTGATGGAAGCAACACATTGGCAGTCTTGTAAATCAAATGTTCTTTATTGGGGCAGCCCTGCTTGAGAATGAAAAAAAGGATAGGCATGGGACGGAGGCAGGCATTGTCTCCAATGTTGTGAAGGGAATAGGGAGGCTCCTTTACTGCACAATGGTACAACTTCAATACAGCCATACATGTGCCTAAAATGGTGGGACTGCAAAAGTCAGACACAAACAAAATATATAATGTTCCACTAGCTATATCCCCTTTTATTGGCAAAGCAGTTCGATGATAAATAATTTAAAAGATCCATGGTGGCCTACTCAGTAAGGGAAGTAGAGTTCGTCCTCAAACTCAGGTGGTTCGCCCAGAAGTTAGTCAGCTAACACACTTGAGTCTGACCAATCACCCTCATCCACCTCCTCCTCCTGTGGTATTTCAGGAACAGTGCAATTGTATGGTATGAAGTGTTGGTTCATTTTGATCATGGTCAATCTCTCCACATTTTGAGGTGAAGGACTGGTACTTCTCACAGTGACAACTGAGCCAGCTGCGCTGAACACACGCTGAGCAGACACACTCATACCACAAAAGCCAGATACTTTATGCCAGCCTTCTAATCTCTGGCCATTGGTGCATCTTCGCATACCAATAGACCAATGGGTTTTGATCCATGTAGACCTCTTTCGGTTTATCTAGATAGTCCTGGAGCATCCTCTGAATGGTCATTGGTGCTGCCACTTACTCGACCTCTGTTGCCTTCGTCTCTGCACTTGACTTAAGCCCTGCCACTTGAAACCAAGCCAATCATAGGTTGGGTCTGATCCTTCTGTTCCTGTTGTTGTTGTAGCTGGTGTTGGCTGCTGTGAGACAAAACCACTGCCCTCTATGGAAGTTGAAGGCTGCACATCAGAACTTCTGCCTGGGACTTTAATTTCCAGCCGTTCTTCTTCCTGGTCTTTTGCTTGATCAACAATCCATGTCTTGTATAGTGAAACATCCAGTTCTGATAAAGGAATGAAAGTGGCCAGTATCTTTGTGTACTTTGGATCAAGTATTGTGGCACAGATGTACTGTTTAGATGACATGATGTCTCTTTGCAGCCATGGAAAAAATAGCCAAGCGAATGAATAAGCTCCCAACCAACTCATGCCCTTCTCTGTTGGCGTTTACACCAGCGAACCTTTGCGACACCTTTTTTAACTGGTCCTGTAGCAGATGCAACGAGATAGCATAGCTCATCGTACTGTCCTCCTTGCTAACTTCCTGTGTGAAAACCTCAAAAGCAAGTAATATCTGTGTCAGGCATTTGATTATGCCCCATTTGTCCATCTCCATGGACATGCTTTTCCCGGTTGCATCCCCTCCTCTTTGAATGACATAGTCATCGATCGGTTTGTACTGCTCAAACAGACGTTGCAACATGTAATAGATTGAGGTATGTATGTTGCTGACTATGACTTCTTTTTTGAGAAAGTCCCGCACAAGCAGGTTTATGAAATGCGCCAAACATAGGACACTAAAATAGCCACCATCTACCATCTACTATAGACACACACCAGCATTAATTTTTTAAGGATTATTCAATTTTCCCCTAGACCCCCTGCCTGCCATAGGCGCACACCAGCATTAATTTTTTAAGGATTATTCCATTTTCCCCTGCACTTCCCTGACTGCCACAGGTGTCTCCCCTTAGATGCACATAAAGCTCACAGTTACATCTGTATGTTGTTACACTGATTGAAAATGAAATATTATGTTATGGTGGTATGTTTTGACTTTGGAATGGATACACTATTGTTGTTAATTAATTAGGATAATAAGTAACCATACTAAATTATATTATCTGTACTATGAATATTTTAAACTGCAAAATGCTAAATGTTTTTCTTGTTTCTTTGCTTTTAAGTGTATAAGAGATATCACCCACAGCACTGCCAGACAGAAGTCTGTCACAAAGTGACGTGACCATAACACGTGACGTGAGTACTCCAGTCTCTTCCGCTTGTGCCGCTAAGTGCCCCTGCCACTATATTACAAATCCAATTCTGAGACCTCTGGGTCGCAGCCATTCAAACACCTTGCGGCTGAAGTCTTCCAAGATGTTTGCAGCTGTATGGGATTTCTCCATGGCAAACCCGACTACTGTTGCATGCCGCCGTACGCTCTTAAATCAGCGCTGAGACCTGTAGATAGCTGTTGCCTAACCGTCACAAAAGAGATCAAGAAGCATATTTATAAGGGCATTGCACCACTGGAGCCTCTCTTTTTAGGACGCTCTGGTGGCGCAATGCCCTGCTCCATATTTACAAAGCGGTGTTAAGCCACTTTGCACGGCTTAATGCTGCTTTGCAAATATCGTACCCTTTTGCGCAGGTATCTGTGTGAAAGGAGCGTGAAATAGGTGTTGCTGTGGGCGTTCCAAAGCAACACTCATTGCTTTTTGACTCTGCCCCAGATTTACAAGGATGTGTAAATCTGAGGCAGTGCCAAATACTAACTCCACTGAATAGCAGCTGTTAGATTGGCACACATAGAAGGAACAAATCGCCTTTAAAGATTGTTTATGTCCCTTCCTGCACATAAACAATCATTCCTGCTAACACAGACACCCTTGCATCATAGCACAAGAGTGCCTAAGTTGCAGGGCTGATTCCCTGCAAAGCACCATGGTGCAAGGGTGCATAAGTTGCAGGAAATCATCCCTGCAATGCAGGCACCTTTGGACCATGGCACATGGGTGGCTGTGTTTCACGCTAGGCAGCTTTTTTTAGTGCCAGCACAAGGGAAAACACAGTGGTGTGCAGTATTCTTGTAAATACAGTGCATCCCTGCCTTTTTTAAATGATGCAGCGCGGCGCAGCTAAATTGCTTGCAACGCTGCACCATTTCTTTGTAAATATACCTCGCATTGTGCAGTGATACACATGTATCAGTGGCTTGACAACTGGTCCACATGTCTTTTGCCAGGTGAATAGTGTGAACAGAACTCTGCTGCAAAGCTTGCCCAACCAATTCCAGCACATTGTGATGGAGCACTGGAACAGCAACTCTGGCAAAATAGGTCTGGCTGGGAACCTTCCATTTCGGGCAGAAGGCCAGCACAAATTCTAAAAATCCCACTCCTTCCACAAAAGATAAAGGGAAGAGGTCAATCGCTGACATTTTAGCCAGCTTCCCATTGTACAAACGTGCTGTTGGGTGGTTTCATTCGAAGGGCCCCTCCTGCCTAAACATGCCCGTAAGAGTAGCCTGGATTTTTTTATTTTCTGGTTCCACTGATGCAGGCAACTTCCGGAGAGAAGAATTAGGAGGTAGTGGACTCAATGTCCATCTTGGGGCAGTCACTTTATGCTGTGGTATCTCCATCTGACTCTTATGCCGTTTCGAGGTTGCTTACGGGGGGTGATACTGGTGCACTGCTGGGGACAGGGCTGCTTTGCATAAAGCTATCACCCTCTTCTTACTCATCACCTTCACCTCACACCTTGATCGGAGCCGATTCCCCCCTCTCATCACCACAACCACCTGCAGCAATTCTTTTAAAGTGTGCCTCCCACCGGATTGTGTGATGTTTTTTCATATGGGTTGTTTGGCCTCCAGTACCATAGTGTGAACTAGGCTTACCTCGACGAACACTTGTGTGGCAAATGAAGCATATTGTAATGAAATCCTCCTGCTTGCAAACCGTAAAGAAGTCACAAACTGGGAAGGAGTACTTTTTAAGTGGGCCTCTGGTGCTACTGCCAATGCCTGAAGAACTGGATGTAGGTGGGTGTGTCGACGATTGCCTCTCTGCAGTGCGTACTTCGACTGAGGTAGTGGTGGATGCAGGTCTCAGTGGGGGCTTTACAAATATAGAAGCTGGCAGTGGTGGTGGTGGTGCTACCAGTGCCACATCCCTCAGAGCAGGTTGAATAGGAGGGTCAATGTCGGTGTCCTCTAATTGCAGTGGCTGCCTAGCTCAGAGCCACAGCCTTGGGCTTAGGCTGGGGTGGTGCCGTTGATGCGGGAGTGCTGTTCCCAGTTTGCTGCCCGGAGGATGCTGCGGCAGGCACATGCCTGCTGACAAAGGATTGGGGTGGCACTCCAGTGGTAGAAATATGCTTTTTCTTCTTTTCCTCACTGGCCACCTTCTTGGCAGCACCTTTCTTTGGTGCCATCTTGAAGCTCTGTCAGTTGGCAGGGGCACTTAGCGGCACAAGCGGAAAAGACTGGAGTACTCACGTCACGTGTTATGGTCACGTCACTTTGTGACAGACTTCTGTCTGGCAGTGCTGTGGGTGATATCTCTTGTACACTTAAAAGCAAACAAACAAGAAAAACATTTAGCATTTTGCAGTTTAAAATATTCATAGTACAGATAATATAATTTAGTATGGTTACTTATTATCCTAATTAATTAACAACAATAGTGTATCCATTCCAAAGTCAAACCATACCACCATAACATAATATTTCATTTTCAATCAGTATAACAACATACAGATGTAACTGTGAGCATTATGTTCAGCCAAGGGGAGACACCCGTGGCAGTCAGGGAAGTGCAGGGGAAAATGGAATAATCCTTAAAAAATTAATGCTGGTGTGCGCCAATGGCAGGAAGGGGGTCTAGGGGAAAATTGAATAATCCTTAAAAAATTAATGCTGGTGTGTGTCTATAGTAGGCAGGGGGTCTAGGGGAAAATGGAAGAATCCTTGAAAAATGTATGCTAGTGTGCAGCTATGACAGGCAGAGGGTCCAGGGGAAAATGAGTAATGAGAATTCTTAAAAAATAAATTCTGGTGTGCGGCAGATATCTATGGCAAGTAGGGGGGTGGATGGAGGGAAAATGTAAAAACAAAATGAGAAAGAAATAAAAACAGAAATTAAAAAATAAATAAAAAATATAAAAAATGTATATAATGTTCAACACTGTTCATATATACAATACATACAATGATCCTCAAGCATATTAAATGATATCAGGGAAAAGTAAAAAAATAATGAACAAAAACAAAAAGGCATAGCACTCTCCTATCAATGTCCCTAGAGAATGACTTTGAAAACTGGAATAAAAGGATTTACACAGTGACTGGCTCCACAAAATTGCCGCTGGCCACATAGTCAACCAACAACGGCAAGCAAGGAGGCATGGACAACAAAGAACACATGCAGGCCTATGACAATAGCACACTTTCTGGCTGCAAATAAATGGACACTGGCCACATGGCCAAACAACAACAACAAACAAGGAGGCATGGGCACAACAAAGATTACATGCAGGCCTATGCCAAAAGCACAATGGGTGGCTGCACAATGTGGTGACCGGCCACATGATCAAACAACAACAACAAGCTAGGAGGCCTGGCCACAACAAAGAACACATGCAGGCCTCTAGTAAAAGAACACTGCTTGGCTACATAAAATGGCCACTGGCCACATGGTTAAACAACAACAACAAGCAAGGAGGCATGGCCACAACAAAGGACACGAGCAGGCCTATGGCAAAAGAATAATTGCTGGCTATACAAAATGGCCACCCGCCACTTGGAAAAACAACAACAAGAAGCAAGGAGGCATGGCCACAACAAAGAACACATGAAGGCCAAAGGCAAAAGCACACTGGCTGGCTACACAAAATGGCACTGACCACATGGTCAAACAACAGCAGCTAGCAAGGAGGCATGGCCACAACAAAGAACACATGCAGGGCTATGGCAAAAGCTCACTGGCTGGCTAGGCTATAAAAAATGGCCACCGTCTACATGGTCAAACAACAACAGCAAGCAAGGAGGCGTGGCCACAACAAAGTAACACAGTCAGGCCTATGGCAAAAGCACAATGGCTTGCTACACGAAATGTCCACTGGCCACATGGTCAAACAATAACAACAAGCAAGGAGGCATGGCCACAACAAATAACACATGCAGACTTATCACAAAAGCACACTGGCTGGCTGCACAAAAAGGTCACCAGCCAAATAGCCAAACAACAACAACAAGCACGGATGCATTGCCAAAAAATAACACATGCACGCCTATTCCAAAAGCACACTGGCTGGCTGCACAAAAATGGCCACCAGCCACATGGTCAAACAACAACAACAGGCAAGCAGGCATGGCCACAACAAAGAACACATGCAGGCCTATAGATACTGACTACACAAAATGGCCTCCAGCCGCATGGCATGGCGAACTAAAACAAATGGTGGCCTATGCCAAACATAGACACACACTAGCCAGGCAAAGGAGGGATGGTAACACTGAAGAAAAGACTTTAATTAATTTAGCAATGCCAACAATGAAAATTAAGTGAGCTACACTTCTCATTCCTCCCAAGGCATCAAATATTATTAACCCAACAAAATATACCTTTTGCAGAAAAAAAACATGCAATACAAAAATAAACATTTTTTATTTAATCCAATGCCATCCCTGCTCTAAATGATGTTTTAAAATAACATACACCACAGAAACAGTTGATACATGCACCCATGAATAGTACTGGGCCTAGTGGCTGGATGACCTGTGGGCAAACTAGGTTACATAGTAAAATAAATTAATAGTGCACATTTAACAAACATGGAGAAAATGTACTGAACTGTGCAACGTTTTTTCCTTACAAAAGCTAAACAATTGAATGCAATAAAAGAACTAGGCCCCTACTGAAACTCCAGGCCACCTACCACAATCAGATTTAAAAATAAAATAAAAGTACAAATAAATACTGGTGCATGCCCCCTATCAAACAAACAACACCCTTATACAAACGTTGTGCAACTTACTTGTGATATCACAAAAACAAAGGGGCTTATTTACTAGTTTTTGATGCAGGGCAGCGCAGCAAGTCACTTTGCTGCACTGCCCTGCATCAAAAGAAAAGTGCAGGAATGCACCGTATCTATGAGATACGGTGCATTCCTCTCCTCTTCCACAGCGCTGGTGCACAATTGTCTGCCTTGTGCCAACGTAGGCACCCTTGCACCATGGTGCAAGGGAGTATGCATTGTAGGAATGATTATTTTTGAGCAGGAAGGGATGCCTTCCTGCAAAAAACCAATAAATGGTGGCACTGTCTTTCTTCTACATGTGCTGCAGAGTACAGCACACAGAGAAAGAGGAAAAAATGAAGAGAAATAACTTTATTTCTCCTTGTATGCCTCCCCTGGGGAGGGGTAGGCTTTTGATGCATTCCCAGGTTTACAAGTCCTTGTAAATCTGGGAATGCATCAAAATCCATGGGTTTTGCATGGGAACACCCACCACAACGCCCATGGAACACCTCTTTGATGCAGAGGAAGTCAATGCAGCAAATTGCGCTACTTTGCCTTACTCCATATCTACAAGACCATGAAAAGCCAAACAAAGTGGCTTTGCGTGGCTTCGTAGATCTGGGTCTGCACTCTGCGCCACCGGTGCATTAAGAAAAGTGATGAACCGGCGGTACAATTGGCTTGTAAATAAGCCCCAGAGTCCTTAAATCCAATGATATATATGCAGCAGACAAAGAGTGTGATCCTTCCTTCTCGAAATCCAAATGAAAAATTACCAGGAGTTGGACAAGGCACTGAGAGGAGCCTGCTGGACAGGAAGAGGAAGTTGGAATCTCTGGAGCACTTCCTTCTAGTTGAAAAAAAAGTACAATTTTAAAATATGATTCTCGCACTAAAAACAACCTGAACAGTCCATCGGAGTAGACGTTTAACTCGAAAACGTCTTTTCGAGTAGATTTAGCTGCTTCTCGAGTAGACAATCTGGGCTTTCTCATCTTTGACAGAACATACATACCAGACTATACCGAACGGGTAAAACTGTTTTATGATCTATTCCGTCCAGACTTCTCAAGCACACATTGGACACCAGAACATACCCAGATTCTGAGACCACTGCAAACAGGCATGCTTGCACCCAAACACTTACATACAAGTGTGAACACAACAAATTTGGTGATACTCATAATTGAGGGGTTATTTATTATCCTAATTAATTAACAACAATAGTGTATCCATCCCAAAGTCAAACCACACACCAAAACATAATATTTCATTTTCAATCAGGATAACAACAAACAGATGTAACTGTGAGCTTTATGTGCATCTAAGGGGAGACACCTGTAGCAGTCAGGGAAGTGCAAGGGAAAATGGAATAATCCTTAAAAAATGAATGCTGGTGTGCGCATATGGAAGGCAGGGGGGACTTGGGGAAAATGGAATAATCCCTAAAAAAAACAATGTTAGAGTGCCTCTATAGTAGGCAGGGGTCCAGGGGAAAATGGAAGAATTCTTGAAAAATGAATGCTGGTGTGCACCTATGGCAGACAGAGGGTCCAGGGGAAAATGAGTAATGAGAATCCTAAAAAAATAAATGCTATTGTGCGGCAGGTGCCTATGGCAAATAGGGGATGGATGGAGGGAAAATGTAAAAACAAAATGAGAAAGAAATAAAAACAGAAACTAAAAATAATTAAAAAATATTTTAAAATGTATATAATATTAAACACTGTTCACATATACAATACATACAATGATCCTCAAGCATATTAAAATGATATCAGGGAAAAATAAAGAATAAAATTAACAAAAACAAAAAGGCATAGCACTCTCCTATCAATCTCCCTAGAGAATGGCTTTGAAAACTGGAAAAAAGGATTTACACAGTGACTGGCTCCACAAAATGGCTGCTGGCCACATGGTCAACCAACAACAGCAAGAAAGGAGGCATGGACAACAAAGAACACATGCAGGCCTATGACAAAAGCACACTTTCTGGCAGCAAATAAATGGCCGCCGGCCACATGGCCAAACAACAACAAAAACAAGGAGGCATGGCCACAACAAAGAACACATGCAGGCCTATGCAAAAAGCACACTGGCTGGCTGCACAAAGTGGCGACCGACCACATGGTCAAACAACAACAACAAACTAGGAATCATGGCCATAACAAAGAACACATGCAGGCCTCTGGCAAAAGAACACTGCCTGGCTACATAAAATGGCCACTGGCCATATGGTCAAACAACAGCAGCAATCAAGGAGGCATGGCCACAACAAAGAACAGATGCAGAGCTATGGCAAAAGCTCACTGGCTGGCTAGACTACACAAAATGGCCACCAGCTACATGGTCAAACAACAACAGCAATCAAGGAGGCATGGCCACAACAAAGAACAGATGCAGGCCTATGGCAAAAGAACACTGGCTGGCTACACAAATTGGCCACCCACCACTTGGTAAAACAACAACAAGCAAGGAGGCATGGCCAAAACAAAGAACACATGCAGGCCTATGGCAAAAGCACACTGGCTGGCTACACAAAATGGCCACTGACCACATGGTCAAACAACAGCAGCAATCAAGGAGGCATGGCCACAACAAAGAACAGATGCAGAGCTATGGCAAAAGCTCACTGGCTGGCTAGACTACACAAAATGGCCACCAGCTACATGGTCAAACAACAACAGCAAGCATGGAGGCATGGCCATAACAAAGTAACACATGCAGGCCTATGGCAAAAGCAAACTGGCTTTCTACACAAAATGGCCACCGGCCACATGGGCAAACAACAACAACAAGCAAGGAGGCATGGCCACAACAAAGAACACATGCAGACCTATCACAAAAGCACTCTGGCTGGCTGCACAAAATGGTCACCAGCCACATGGCCAAACAACAACAAGCAAGGAGGCATGGCCAAAAAAATAAAACATGCAGGCCTATGCCAAAAGCACACTGGCTGGCAGCACAAAAATGGCACCAGCCACATGGTCAAACAACAATAACAACAAGCAGGTATTGCCACAACAAAGAACACATGCAGGCCTATAAATACTGACTACACAAAATGGCCCCCAGCCGCATGGCATGTAGAACAAAAACAAATCGTGGCCAATGGCAAACTCAGACACACACTAGCCAGGCAAATGAGGGATGGTAACAATAAAGAAACGACTTTAATTCATTTAGAAATGCCAACAACGAAAGTTAAGTGAGCTACACATCTCATTCCTCCCAAGGCATCAAATATTATTAACCCACCAAAATACACTTTTTGCAGAAAAAAACATGAAATACAAAAATAAACACATTTTTACTTCAATTCGATGCTATCCCGTCCCTAAATGATGTTTTAAAAAACATACACGACAGAAACAGTTGTTACATGCACCCATGAATAGTACTGGGCCTAGTGGCTGGATGACCCATGGCCAAACTAGGTCACATAGTAAAATAAATGAATAGTGCAAATTTAAAAAACATGGAGAAAATTTACTGAACTGTGCAACTTTTTTCCTTACAAAAGCTAAAAAATGGAATGCAATAACATGTATTTGTAAAGCGCACGTTCACCCGGAGGTATCTTGGCGCTGAATAACAGATGTTTATTGTTACCCAACGGTACTCATTTTATCAACCTCAGATGGATGAAAGGCTGAGTGGACACGCCGGGATTAGAACTTGTGATCATGAGGTCAAACACAGGCCCCTGCAATGGACGCATTAGTCCACTGAGCCACCAGACCCGGATGATTAAAAGAACTAGGCCCCTACTGAAACTCCAGGCCACCTACCACAATCAAATTTAAAAATAAAATAAAAGTACAAATAAATACTGGTGCATGCCCCCTATCAAACAAAGAACACCCTTATACAAACGTTATGCAACTTACTTGTGATATCACAAAAACAAAGGGGCTTATTTATCAGTTTTGGATGCAGGGCAGTGCAGTAAGTCACTTTGCTGCACTGCCCTGCATCAAAAGAAAAGTGCAGGAATGCACCATATCTATGAGATACGGTGCATTCCTGTCCTCTTCCACAGCGCTGGTGCACAATTGTCTGCCTTGTGCAAACGCATGTGCAAGGGAGTCTGCGTTGTAGGAATGATTATTTTTTAGCTAGAAGGGATGCCTTCCTGTAAAAAACCAATAAATGGTGGCATTGTCTTTCTTCTACATCTGCTGCAGAGTGCAGCACACATAGAAAGAGTAAAAAACGAAGAGAAATAACTTTATTTCTCCTCGTTACGCCTCCCCTGGGGAGGTGTAGGTTTTTGATGCATTCCCAGGTTTACAAGTCCTTGTAAATCTGGGAATGCATCAAAATCCATGGGTTTTGCATGGGAACACCCACCACAACACCCATGGAACACCTCTTTGATGCAGAGGAAGTCAATGCAGCAAATTGCTCTACTTTGCCTTACTCCATATCTACGAGACCATGAAAAGCTAAACAAAGTGGCTTTGCGTGGCTTCGTAGATCTGGGCCTGCACTCTGCGCAACCGGTGCATTAAGAAAAGGGATGAACTGGCGGTACAATTGTCTTGTAAATAAGCCCCAGAGTCCTTAAATCCAATGATATATATGCAGCAGACAAAGAGAGTGATCCTTCCTCCTCGAAATCCAAATGAAAAATTACCAGGAGTTGGACAAGGCATTGAGAGGAGCCTGCTGGACAGGAAGAGGAAGTTGGAATCTCTGGAGCACTTCCTTCTAGTTGAAAAAAAAGTACAATTTTAAAAAATGCCTCTCGCACTAAAAACAACCTGAACAGTCCATCGGAGTAGACTTTTAACTCGAAAACCTCTTTTCGAGTAGATTTAGCTGCTTCTCGAGTAGACAATCTGGGCTTTCTCATCTTTGACAGAACATACATACCAGACTATGCTGAACGAGTAAAACTGTTTTATGATTTAATCCGTCCAGACTTCTCAAGCACACATTGGACACCAGAAAATACCCAGATTCTGAGAACACTGCAAACAGGCATGCTTGCACCCAGACACTTACATACATGTGTGAACACAACAAATGTGGTGATACTCATAATTGAGGGGTTACTTATTATCCTAATTAATTAACAATAATAGTGTATCCATTCCAAAGTCAAACTACACAACCATAACATAATATTTGATTTTCAATAAGGATAACAACATACAGACGTAACTGTGAGCTTTATGTGCATCTAAGGGGAGACACCTGTAGCAGTCAGGGAAGTGCAAGGGAAAATGGAATAATCCTTAAAAAATGAATGCTGGTGTGTGCATATGGCAGGCGGGGGGAGCTGGGGAAAATGGAATAATCCCTAAAAAACAATGTTAGTGTGCGTCTATAGTAGGCAGGGGTCCAGGGGAAAATGGAAGAATCCTTGAAAAATGTATGCTGGTGTGCCCCTATGGCAGACAGAGGGTCCAGGGGAAAATGAGTAATGAGAATCCTAAAAAAATAAATGCTATTGTGCGGCAGGTGCCTATGGCAAGTAGGGGGTGGATGGAGGGAAAATGTAAAAACAAAATGAGAAAGAAATAAAAACAGAACTAAAAATAATTTTAAAATATTTTAAAATGTATATAATATTAAACACTGTTCATATATACAATACTTACAATGATCCTCAAGCGTATTAAAATGATATCAGGGAAAAATAAAAAAAATAATTAACAAAAAGGCATAGCACTCTCCTATCAATTTCCCTAGAGAATGGCTTTGAAAACTGGAAAAAAGGATTTACACAGTGGCTGGCTCCACAAAATGGCCGCTGGCCACATGGTCAACCAACAACAGCAAGAAAAGAGGCATGGACAACAAAGAACACATGCAGGCCTATGGCAAAAGCACACTTTCTGGCTGCAAATAAATGGCCGCTGGCCACATGGCCAAACAACAACAAAAAACAAGGAGGCATGGCCAGAACAAAGAACACATGCAGGCCTATGCCAAAAGCACACAGACTGGCTGCACAAATTGGCGACCGACCACATGGTCAAACAACAACAACAAACTATGTTGCATGGCCACAACAAAGAACACATGCAGGCCTCTGGCAAAAGAACACTGCCTGGCTACATAAAATGGCCACTGGCCATATGGTCAAACAACCACAACAAGCAAGGAGGCATGGCCACAACAAAGGGCACGGGCAGGCCTATGGCAAAAGAACACTGGCTGGCTACACAAATTGGTCACCCACCAGTTGGTAAAACAACAACAAGCAAGGAGGCATGGCCACAACAAAGAACACACGCAGGCCTATGGCAAAAGCACACTGGCTGGCTACACAAAATGGCCACTTACCACATGGTCAAACAACAGCAGCAATCAAGGAGGCATGGCCACAACAAAGAACAGATGCAGGGCTATGGCAAAAGCTCACTGGCTGGCTAGGCTACACACAAT
Source organism: Calotriton arnoldi (assembly GCA_963921515.1). Lineage (NCBI taxonomy): Eukaryota > Metazoa > Chordata > Amphibia > Caudata > Salamandridae > Calotriton > Calotriton arnoldi. Next base: position 2,543,460 of record CAWUFW010001780.1, read on the forward strand.
GGCCACCAGCTACATGGTCAAACAACAGCAAGCAAGGAGGCATGGCCATAACAAAGTACCACATGCAGGCCTATGGCACAAGCACACTGGCTTGCTACACAAAATGGCCACCGGCCACATGGTCAAACAACAACAACAAGCAAGGAGGCATGGCCACAACAAAGAACACATGCAGACCTATCACAAAAGCACACTGGCTGGCTGCACAAAATGGTCACCAGCCACATGGCCAAACAACAAGCAAGGAGGCATGGCCCAAAAAATAAAATACGCAGGCCTATGCCAAAAGCACACTGGCTGGCAGCACAAAAATTGCACCAGCCACATGGTCAAACAACAATAACAACAAGCAGGTATTGCCACAACAAAGAACACATGCAGGCCTATAGATACGGACTACACAAAATGGCCCCCAGCCGCATGGCATGTAGAACAAAAACAAATGGTGGCCTATGGCAAACTCAGACACACACTAGCCAGGCAAATGAAGGATGGTAACACTGAAGAAACGACTAATTCATTTAGAAATGCCAACAATGAAAGTTAAGTGAGCTACACATCTCATTCCTCCCAAGGCATCAAATATTATTAACCCACCAAAATACACTTTTTGCAGAAAAAAAACATGAAATACAAAAATAAACACATTTTAACTTTAATTCAATGCCATCCCTGCCCTAAATGATGTTTTAAAAATCATACACCACAGAAACAGTTGTCACATGCACCCATGAATAGCACTGGGCCTAGTGGCTGGATGACCCATGGCCAAACTTGGTCACATAGTAAAATAAATTAATAGTGCAAATTTAACAAACATGGAGAAAATTTACTGAACTGTGCAACTTTTTTTCCTTGCAAAAGCTAAAAAGTTGAATGCAATAACATAACGTGTATTTGTAAAGCGCACGTTCACCCGGTGGTATCTTGGCGCTGAATAACAGATGTTTATTGTTACCCAACGGTACTCATTTTATTGACTGCGGATGGATGAAAGGCTGAGTGGACCCCCTGGGATTAGAACTTGTGACCATGAGGTCTAACACAGGCCCCTGCAATGCACGCATTAGTCCACTGAGCCACCAGACCCAGCTGAATAACAGAACTAGGCCCCTACTGAAACTCCAGGCCACCTACCACAATCAAATTTAAAAATAAAAAAAAAAGTAGAAATAAATACTGGTGCATGCCCTCTATCAAACAAACAACAACCTTATACAAAAGTTGTGCAACTTACTTGTGATATCACAAAAACAAAGGGGCTTATTTACTAGTTTTTGATGCAGGGCAGTACAGCAATTCACTTTGCTGCACTGCCCTGCATCAAAAGAAAAGAGCAGGAATGCACTGTATCTAAGAGATACAGTGCATTCCTGTCCTCTTCCACAGCGCTGGTGCACAATTTTCTGCCTTGTGCCAATGCAGGCACCCTTGCACCATGGTGCAAGGGAGTCTGCGCTGTAGGAATGATTATTTTTGTGCAGGAGGGGATGCCTTCCTGCAAAAAAACAATCAATGGCTGCATAGTCTTTCTTCTACATGTGCTGCAGAATGCACACATAGAAAGAGGAAAAAGCGACGAGAAATAATTTTATTTCTCCTCGTTACGCCTCCCCTGGGGAGGTGTAGGCGTTTGATGCATTCCCAGGTTTACTTGTCCTTGTAAATCTGGGAATGCATCAAAATCCATGGGTTTTGCATGGGAACACCCACCGCAACGCCCATGGAACACCTCTTTGATGCAGAGTAAGGCAATGCAACAATTGTGCTACTTTGCCTTACTCAATATCTACCAGGCCATGAAAAGCCACACAAAGTGGCTTTGCGCAGCTTCGTAGATCTGGGTCTGCACTCTGCGCCATCGGTGCATTAGGAAAAGTGATGAACTGGTGGTGCAATTGTCTTGTAATAAGCCCCAGAGTCCTTAAATCCAATGATATATATGCAGCAGACAAAGAGAGTGATCCTTCCACCTCGAAATCCAAATGAAAAATTACCGGGAGATGGACAAGGCACCAAGAGGAGCCTGCTGGACAGGAAGAGGAAGGTGGAATCTCTGGAGCACTCCTTTCATGTTAAAAAAAAAGTAAAATTTTAAATATGCTTCTCGCACTAAAAACAACCTAAACAGTCAATTGGAGCAGACTATTAACTTGAAAACGTCTTTTCGAGTAGATTTAGCTGCTTCTCAAGTAGACAATCTGGGCTTTCTCAACTTTGACAGAACATACATACCAGACTATGCCCATCGGGTAAAACAGTTTTATGATTTAATCTGTCCAGACTTCTCAAGCACACATTGGACACCAGAACATATTCAAATTCTAACAACACTGCAAACAGGCATGCTTGCACCCAGACACTTACATACACGTGTGAACACAACAAATTTGGTGACACTCATAATTGCGGGGGCCACAGGTTAAACATATGCCACTTTCAACGAAGGTGATACTCCTTTACACCGGTGACAGATATCCCATCCACCGAAATATAAATCCCATTATATCCTATAGGGTTTATATTTCGGGAGATAGGATATCCGTCACCGTTGTGACAGAGTAACCTGTCCGTCAGGATCTAATTCAGACCCCACACTACAAACATAAGAATACTTCCAATGGGAACAAGAATACCCTGTGCCCAGTGACATGTTGCCTCTTGACCAGTATGACTTCATTGTCTATACTGATGATTTACCACAGCCCGCACTAAACAGCAATACGCCGCAGCTTGCGCAGCAGTACGTGGAGTCATGAGGAATGGAGAATTCCACCCTCAAAAAACATTTACACAATCTCTAGAGGATTGTACTGCCCGGCTGGCTGAACTCAAAACTCTTATTCTGGCACTAGAAAATACCGGCCCTGTATTCCCTACACTCATAGGGGCTAATTACAAGTCTGGCTGTCCAAACACTGGCAGACTCACGGGGGCACGGCTGTCTTCTGATGCACTATTACAACTAGAGCAGTCAGGCCGCCCTGGGACCACCAGAACCACCAGTGTTCCTAGATCCCTTGCGGTGGCGTGGCGGTCTTGAGGACGCAATATCCTTGACGGGACTGCCGCGGTCCTGCCAAGCATATTACGAGTTTCCTCTCTGCCTCTGTTTTCATGGCGGTTCCACCTCCATGAATACCGTGTCGGAGAGGAAAGTAGGGCCCCCTGTTGCCTCTGGGCCTGGGGATGCATGCAGGGGGGCACATGTTGTGCCTCCCTGTGTGCATGCACCCCAGTACCTGCGCGGAATGGACTGCAGCAGTACATGCCATGCATGTACTGATTTTGATGTTCCCATTGCGGTATATCTCACAAAATGAAGGGGAAAGAGGTACCTCTCCAACACCACCCTCCTAACTGGACAGTCAAACACACATAAAGGAGTAGGAGGAAAGATAAGATAACAAAAGATGCATGTGGCGCACACAAAGTTTGTTAAAAATGCCCTCACCCACTAGTAGTGGCATACTTCATCATTGGGCTTGCTAACAACATCCCTGCGCAGACCAACGCCTTGGGATGGGGCATAAGGGTGGGGAAGACAATACAAACAAACAATTTCAGGGATCATTCATGTGCAGAATTTATGTTTAAAACTGGCCCAAGAATATCACCTGTAGATTTTATTCATGGATTTCCTGGTCAGGATTAAAAAATATATAATATAGGACGGTGGTGTTAGGGAGAGTTATTACCCCTACACCCCTCCTATCTGCAAGAATGTCAATATGTTTCAGCCATTCTTAGTAGCCCATAAGGGTCATCCGGCCTTCGTCAGGGCTATAGATCCCATATAACCCCTACTCTCCTATCTTACTTTGGGCCTCATTAGGATGGCGGTCGGACGGCATCCATTCGGAAAAGGGACCACCCAACTACAAGTCAATGGTCCCGCAGTCCGAACAAGGATGCGACCACCACCATGGCGGTTGCAATGTCTATTTAATGTATTGTGGCGGGTACTGAGGGCTGCAGCACCCACTGCAGTACATAAAATATACCTGAAACATATCCCTGCACTACGTGGCAGGCACCATGCGGTGCCTGCCACATGGTGCAGGGATATGTAGGGGGGCACTATAGGTGCCCCCCAGGGCCCATGTCCATGGCCCAGGGGGCCCACTGCGTGCCCCCAATGTCCCTTTCCGCCTGCCTTTTCATGGCGGGTTCACCGCCATGAAAGGGCCGGCAGATAGGAACATCATAATGCCTACGCCGGTGCCTGGCAGGCACCGCCACCATTGTAGGCATTACTCCGCCTCCGATGGACTGATGGGCTCCTTGAGCTCGTCGGATCCGTGACGGTCGGTCTTTTCGACCACCACACATCCGCCCGCCATTATAATGCGGCGGGCGGATCGGAGGTTACAGATGGCAGAGGGACCGCCACCGACGGCCTGTCGGTGGCGGTCCCTCCGCCATCCTAATGAGGCCCTTAGTCGGTAGACTGAGGACTGACCAAATCCAGTCTGTTACTGTCTAGTCACACTGCAGTAAATCCTGCAATGAAACATAACAAAAATAAACATAACACACCTCTCACGGAGCTAATTGACACTTAACAATACATTTAAGACAGACAGTGTTTGTTGCTCTAGTCTAACACATATAGTGCACCCAAAACATCCACTCACTGCTTCTCATGGTACACCCTTCTATATTGTTGAGTCATGCAAACACCCCTCTCTCTGTTGGTAAAGGAGGTGAGCCAAACTTCACTTACTATGTCCTGGAGTATACTAATGTATGCATAACTCCATGCCGTGGAAACCTTACTCAGAAATGCCCCCAGGAGTGATGTAATAGTTTTAAATGAAATGGGACAGTCGTAAAAGGAAAGCAATAAATCAAAAAGATGCTTACCCTGTGTTTTAAGTTGAAAACGTCAAAGTCGATATAATATGATCTGATTGTGCAGATGTCTCTGGGGTACAGAGCCCTGCTATACATGTGTAACTTGACAAATAAAATCTGTTTAAAAAAAAAAAAGATGCTTACCGAGTTTTGTATATTGAATCACTTCAATTGGTGTGCGAGTGGGAGCGCCTCCCTATCGTCACACACTGCAGTATACAAGGATAAGACATATCAGTTATGCTCCGCTCTGAAAATAGGAGCTGCAGTTTCCAACAAATTCCCTATCCTTGTGTCAGGAGCTATCTGACATGGGACCAGTGCTTTAAATGGGCCGGTACTCACCGGTACTGAGTACCGGCACTTCTTACATTTATCACTCTGAGTACGGCACTTCTCTACTGCCGTGGAGAGTACCGGTACTCATGCAAAGGTAGGCTCATTGGCTGTGCTGGTGAGCAGGAGTGGAACGTGTCTCTGGCAGCCAAGGCGCCACTTCTGTAGCCCTGATCTGAGCCCCAGCTGAGCTATTCAGCAGGGCTCATTTGAATAATGTCCAGGTGCTCACCATCACGCTGTGCTTGACAGAGCAGGGTCCATTCAGGCCCTGTGCTGTCAATCACATTCACACTATCCTGTGCATTCGTGCAAGCACAGGAATCATGTCAGTCCCCTGGCAGTGGCAATCAGGCTACGGCCAGTCCGGCCCTGGTGGCAATTAAAAAAGCCATGGTAGGTGAAGAGAAAAGATGGCTTTTATCATACCTGAGTCTTTTGTGTGTCTGCTATGTTTGTGTGTATGCCTGTTTTTGTAAGAAAAAAGTGAGAAAAAGAGAGAGAGAATCAAGACACTCTCAGGAGGTATTTTAAAGAAAATGGGTGGCACTTTGTTTGTACATGTCTGCTCGGCGACAAAGATTCATAAATAACGTAAAAGGGAGGGTTGGTGGGTGGGTGAGTGGATGAGTGAGTGGATGGATGAGTGAGCAAGGGTGGATGTATAGATGGATGGATGGATGGATGAATAGATGGAAGGATGAGTGAAAGCATGCATGGGTGAAAGAGGGTGGATGATTGGATAAAAGGGCGGATGATGGGTGGATACGTGAACGATTGGATGGATGAATGAAAGGTAAGGAGGATGGATGAAAGGGTGGATGATGGATGAGTGAAAAGAGGGATTGAGTAAAAGGGTGGATGGAATAAAGGAGTGAAAAGGTTGATGGATGGATGAGTGAAAGGATTGATGGATGAGGGAAAGGGTGGATAAAGAGATGGATGAGTGAAAGGATGAATGGATAGGTTTGGAGATGGATGGATGGATAGGTTTGGATATGAAGGGTGGATAAACGGAATGGTGAAAAACTGAATGTTTGATGAAAGACTGAATAGACGATAGAATGTAGAGGTTAAATGGTGGACATCAGCAGGTAAATGGTAGGATGAAAGGATGAATGGATAGATCGATGGAAGAGAAAAGAGATATCTTCTGGGGAGGGTCATGATGAGTTGCTTCATTTGCTTGGTGCCATAAGAGCTTTGGTTCGACGTGGGGGTATTTTCAGTTTCTTCCTACTCGCGTGCTCAAAAATATATAGTATTGTGCCAAACAGCAAATAACAGTATTACATTAAAAAGGTGCAACTATTGCAAAAAAAAAGAAATGTTAACATATTATCGCATTTCTCTTTCATTTTGTGTAATGAGTTAACCTGCTTTGTTTATATAAACACATTTCTCATGTGTTTTGGTATGTGCTGCAACTAATATAGAAGTTGTTAAGCAGTAGCGGTCCGTGTTAGGAGTGCCGGCCGGGCGGTGACGTGGGGCGGGGGAGGGGCAGGGTGGGGGGGTAGTAAACCACGGATTACGGCCGAATACAGGTAAGTAAACATTTAAATAAATAAAACGAAATTCGTTTTATTTATTTAAATGTTTACTTACCTGTATTCTGCCGTAATCCGTGGTTTACTACCCCCCACCCTGCCCCTCCCCAGCCCCACGTCACTGCCCGGCAGGCACTCCTACCACGGACCGCTACTGTTGTTAAGTATCATCATGTCTTGCCCTTAGCCCCGCCCCTAGCCCCGCCCCCTCACTACACCTCTAGCTCATTTTAACAGTAGCGGTCCGTGGTAGGAGTGCCGGCCGGGCGGTGATGTGGGGCGGGGGAGGGGCAGGGTGGGGGGTAGTAAACCACGGATTACGGCCGAATACAGGTAAGTAAACATTTAAATAAATAAAACGAATTTCGTTGTGAGCGCTGCATCGCCAAATGCGATGCAGTGCGCGCAACGAAATTCGTTTTATTTATTTAAATGTTTACTTACCTGTATTTGGCCGTAATCCGTGGTTTACTACCCCCACCCTGCCCCTCCCCCGCCCCACGTCACCGCCCGGCCTGCACTCCTAACACGGACCGCTACTGCATTTTAATGAGTACCTGCACTTTTTTTTCCCATTTAAAGCACTGCATGGGACCCGGTTTTTAACACCAAGCGGGTGTATGTACTTCCTGCCTTTAATCCACCCCCATACTCCTAACTTTGTCAAGGAAGAGACGCCGTGTCCGTGAGCCTCTCTGTACACTGGGTAGGGGCCAGTTCTAGCCAGCGGGTCTCCTTCTATGCGTTTCGTTCCTATCACGTGACCCAGGTCCCGGTCATGTGATATCCGTAAGGAGTCAGTGTCCAGGTCTCCACTCGTTCCAAGGACGCCTAACCTCCGCCATTAATGGGTGCAAAAAATACTTGAATCCAAAAAGGTCCTCTAATCAGGCCTGCATGTCCAAAATATATTAGTCACCTCTCTTCTCTCTGCTTACAACAACCGATTGCTGCTCACAAGGATAGAGAGTGAATAAATGAGCCTATCTCCTATATTTATAGTTGTTTCTCAGACAGGATGAAAGGCTTAAGTCAAGTTGTATTCGTGTTTCCTAAAGGTACCACAATACCACTCAGTAGAAGAATATATTTCTCCTGCACTCCAAATATTTTTTTCTCAAACTAGATGGCTGGCTCAAAACAAGTTGTATATCTTCACTGGTTACCTATGCAGTCAAGGATCAATTTTAAAGCTGTATATATTGCCTTTAGGGCTCTGTATGGGGTTTAACACAGGTTCTCCTGGTACATTCCCCAAAGAGAGCTTCGATCCTCTTCTGCCAACCTTGTCGAGGTCCCCAAGTACCGGCTCGAGAGTTGGGGTGGCAGGAGCTTTATCTCCACCACATCCAAACTGTGGAACTCCCTGCCTTCTCACCTAAGATCAGCCTCAGATTTGCTGGTGTTTAGGAAAGCACTCAAAACCTGGCTCTTTATTTAGTAACACAGCTTGGCAGAGACGTTTTAAGGCATGGGCAAAGTGGGCTCTGGCCCAGGGCCCCAGCCTTTCAGGGGGCCCCAAGATAGATCCAGCTCTGTTCTGCAGTCTTGCCCTGATGGCACTGAATGATTCTTAAACAGATTGTTTTAAATACTATTTTCCTTTACTTTATTTTCATTGTGGGTGATATGCATGTCTATTACATTTAGTAGAGAAATATTGTGTTTATGTTTCATGCAACATCTGTAAAATAGTTTCTTTTAGATCAAATCAGGACCTGACATATGAGAAATGAGAGGTTGTCACAGAGATTATTTGCAATAATATTTGCGAGCAGCTTTTGTGTTACAATATTGAAAACACACATCACTATCCCTGAATATTACATGGAAACACATTTAGAATTTGGACAAGTGTGTCTGTGCACTGTCAGTGACTCTGCCTAAGAGGACAGGAAAGAGCTGAAATAAGATCATAAATTCAAAACTGTTCCTTAGAGGGTCCCCAAACATGCTTGCCCAGGGCCCCCAAAATCCTTAAGATGTCCCTGCAGCTTGGTCCGATTCCATTGCCGTCCTGGTTCCTTTCTCTCAGTGTGTGTAGCGCCTAGACGCCACCAGGCATTAGTTTGCACTCTACAAATATACTTCATATCATATCATATGTGTGTGCTACCAGAACCACTGCCCAACCTCATAGGTGATATACCTCTATGGGGGCTATCGTTGGAGATCCCATACTGCTATTTAAACGGGGTTTAATTTTCAAGCTCCTATTCAAATGCAGTAAGAATACACAGGGCCCTGCCACTGTGTCTGTATTATTGTATGCTGTATTAAATCGTTCCCCATCCGTGGTACTTAGAGTCTACTGAGTAGGTACCATGGAATGTAATCATTGAGGCCCTTCTCATGGCTGCGGATCCGATATATCATTTTTTAATTATATAAATTGGTTGTTGTCAGAACCCCTTTCAGAGGACCATAGGGCATGCATGGGTTATTGATCCCAACCGTGGGTGTTGAGGCCTTTTACTCCTGATGTCCGGCGCCCTACCTACTATCAAACATGAGCAAGTGGGTCAAGTACCCCTTCTGCAGTTGACTCTCTGTGGTAGCTACGGTCGAGCAGTTCAAGACTCCCTTGGGTGGAAGTGTGAATATAGGTCAGTGAACACGACTCATAACTCAAAGAGGGCACTGCAATGTCAATAAAATCAATGTTCAGTCAAAAACTTATTTTTATAGTAAAAAGAAGCATTTTGTTTTTAATTCTACACATTCATAGCAATATTACAATGTATATAACCAATAACACATTTCCCCTTGAGATCGGGAGTTTAGTGTTTTGCTAGCAAATCCCTCTCTCACCCGCTCTTTGTATTGTGATAGGGGTTATGCCCCAATCACTGGTGGCCACATCCAGGAAATGCTCACTATTAGTTAACTCAAAAGTCCACTGTGACTCTTTGTAAAATAGTCAAAAGTGTCTTGGTGCCCTCAGCAGTGAGTTTCCCTTGGGCGCTATAGGCCTATAACCTGTCTTACCTGCTCCAGCAGTGAGGAGGCTTGCAATGTCCCAGCTAGTGCCCTGACCATGGGCACTCACACTGCTGCCATAACTCCACCAGCCAAGGCGCTGGCCCTAACCACATGGTAGTCCGTACCACGGTGGCCCCCTCCTGGCATACAGGGGTGACTGACTGGAATATGCACATGGGCAAAGACCCGATTGGTGCAGCAGCTGTCTCCTTACAACTCACAGCACGAGTCCACTGAGCTGCGCTTTCCACTGGACCTTGCTCCCTCCAGCACTCTCTTCCTCACAGGGTACACAGGCAGGTAGGCGCTGGGCTACAGAGCAAGTGGTCTTGGTTTCCCTGGGTGATGTCCCAGGCGCACATACATTCAGTACACACACAATCACGCTGTGCGCACTGCTCAGTACTGTATCCTTTCTGTATATTGCCGTGGTGTGCTATTTGCAAACACACAATGCTAGCACATACACTCACCATGCGCACACTGCACAACACTACACCCTGCATGTATTGCACATGCACTGCACAGCACTACATCTCTCATGTATGGTATTCCTCCCTGTTATACAAACACCCAGTACACACATTCACCATGCATGCACTGCACAGAACTGCTCTATCCCTATATTGTGCCCTTCTAAGGCACACATACATCCAGCTCAGAGTCACCACTTCTGCGCTGCACAGCACTCTACATCTAACTAATGTAGGCCAAGGGTGAGTTAAGCACACAGCAGAGGAACTTTTAAAAAGGTGAGTGAGCCTCTAGACCTCACTTCAGTGATACAGGTTAAAAAGGACCTGTGCACGCCTACTAATCACTGCACAGTATGCTGTCACCATCGCGCTCATGCTGCTTAACTCTTGCTGAGGGCAGTAGCCTTCCACCACTATAAGGGTAGCACTTTAGGAGCTCCTCCAGGTTCAACATGGCCACAATCCGTGTCTGCCTATGACAGAAAAAAACAGTTTTTGGGATCCAGACAACAGTACAGTTGAGCATCCAGGACAGGGGTACATGTCCATTATCATGCAGAGGGCTTTTCCGCTCCAGGACCTGTGCATATTATCAAGGTATTTTGATGGGTAGTTTATTATTATTCAGAAGAATAATTGTCGTACAAGTTCGATGATCATTGCGATATTAATTTAATGTGTTCATTTATTTAAGGATCATTTAAAAATAGAATTGTGTTTACTATTTTAGTTCATCTTTCCTATAATATTACAGTTTAATAAAAAATATTGCTATTCACTTTTTACATATTTACTTTTATTCTATTAGGATTTGAAAAAAACTACATCTTAAGTATAAACACCAATACCGTTTTCCTAAAAATTGTTCCATGAAAAAAGTGTATGCTGATATATTATTATTATTATTATTATTATTATTATTATTATAATATAACTAAAATAATTTAAACATTTTTTCTTAAAATATTGATTTCAATGTATTCACTACTTTTTCAATTCTCTAAAAATAATTATGGTTGGAGTTATGACAGTAAATTGTATCCCCCTCCTTCAATATCTGTATTTTCTGAAATGTTTGTAGGAGTTTATGATAGTAATTTTGCCACCTCACTCCCAAATATATGCACATTCCCTATTATTTGTAGGAGTGTAGTTCTACTAGTAAACCTGCCCCCCAAAAGATATATGCACTTGTTTGTGGTACTGAAGTTAGAATAGTTGATCTGACCCACACCTCTCTGCAAAGTATGTGCACTTTCCCTATTATTTGTGGGACTGCAGTTAGAATTAAAAATCTCACCCACCTCAAAATATGCACGTTCCCCAATATTTATGGAGCTGGGGTTTGACTAGTTAATCTGACACCCACCCCTAATTATATGCACTTTCTCCAATATTTGAGTGGGTGAGGTAGAGAAGTAAGTCTAACCCTCCAAATATACGCAGTTTCCCCAATGATTCTTGGTCTAGGATAGAATAGTAAACACCCACCCAATAAAATGCACTTTCATCAGTGTTCATGGGACTGGCATTGGAAAAGTTAATCTGACCCTTTAGAAATGTGGACTTTTTCCTATCCTTCCCCAAATATATGCATGTCCTCAAAGTTTCTGCAGGGGATAGTTCAAACAGTTCTAAGGCCGGGGTAACAACAGTAATTCTGAGCCCTTTTGATACTATCTTTGATAATCTGATAAAATAGTAGATAAAACGTCTTTGCAGGATCGGGGGCGATGTTATCCCCAAGAACATATGAGGAAATGTGCCCCTAAAAAGTTTTGATTGTCAGTGTATCAAATAGCATAATCAATTAAATCAGCTCTCTTGAGACAAGTACAAGTTAGAAAATGGAAAGGCTTAATAGAGATTTTAAGCCAGTTACAGGAGGCAAAATATGATTAGTCTCAAAATCAGTCAAAATGCATAAAGAACCATTTATTGGGAATTACCATCAAGCTCAGTCAAATTCAACAGGAGGTCTGACATTAAACCAAGCCTCAGAACGAATATTAAAATAATTCAATAACTGAATATTTCAAAGTTCTAAGCATGAGACAGACTAACAGAGCTCTTGCATAGCATGTCTAGCCATTCAAGGTAAGCTCATTAAGTCTGACTCACCTCCAAAATGAGCCCCTTTTTATAAGCAAATACACAGTGAAAACCACACATTCAGCATGAGGTGAGTAGATTGTACATAGGCTCAACAAATGTCAATACAGAATATAATGCATATTGATTAATAATAATATTCTCCCTTTAGACCTAATGTCTTTGGGTGTGACAGTATAAATCTATTTACAATGAAAACAATGACAGACTCAGATGCGTGAAAATACAATGTAGAGTCCGGCACCCTTTAGGCTTAGTTTGGCCAATTCTAAGGAAAAAAGATTGTGCAAGTCATTCGCGCCACTGAGCAATTAATAGTATTAATCGGAAATATTTCTTTCAAACCCAAATATGTGGCTTTTCCCTAATGTTTGTTGGACTGCAGTTAGAATAGTAAATTTAGCCCCCTAAATACATGCCATTTCCCCAATGTATATGGGACTGGAGTAGGAATAGAAAAGCTGAAGCTCCACCCCCAAATATATGCATGTTGCCAATATTTTTAGGGCTTCAGTTAGAATAATAACACTGGCTCCTACCCCCAAAATATATAAACCTTCTTCCAATATATACAGGACTGGAGGTAGAATAGTAATTATGCATCTCTTCTCCAAATATAATTACTATATCCAAAATGTTAGAGGGACTGGAGTAAGAATAGTTTATATGAGCCCCACAAATATATGTAATTTCTCAAATGCTTCTGATATTGGAGTCAGACTAGTAAATTTGACACCCTCAGGTTACATGCACTTTCCCAAAAGTTTGTTAGGCTAGAATTAAAACAGTAAATCTCACCCACCCCAAAATATGCATTTCTCCCAACTTTTATGGAGCTGGAGTTGGGATAATTAATTTAACCCCCACTCGACACCTAAGTATATGCACTTTCCCCATTGTTTGTGTAGCTGGAGTTAGAATAGGAAATCTAACCCTCTAAATACAAACATTCGGATCCTCAGTATTTGTAGTTTGAGGGTTAGATTAGTAATCCCCCAAACGAAAAAAATGCACTTCAATGTTTATAGGACTGGCATTATCATAGTTAATCTGACCCCGCAAATCTATGGACTTTCTCCAATATTTGTGGGACAGGAGTTCAAACTCCTCCTCCTCCAAATATATATGCATTTTCACCATTGTTTGGGGAATTGGGGTTGGAATAATAAATCTGAATCCTTGAATACATGCACTTTCCCCACTATACATGGAACTTGAGTAGGAGTGATAAATATGATGAGCCCCCATTCCAAATTATACCCACTTTCCCCAATATTTGTGGGGCAGGAGTTAGAATAGAACATTTTACCCACTTCCCAAAAATATATATAAACCTTCTCTAATATGTATGGGCCTGAAATTGTAAATCTGATCCCCAAATATATGCATTCAGTCCAAAATTTTAGTGGGATTTATGTTAGAATAGGAAATCTGCCACCCACAGTATGCGCCTGCCCTCAATATTTGCAGGACTGGAGGTAGAATAGCACCCCCAAATATATGCAATTTCTCTATTATTTTGGGAATTGGAGTCAGGTTAGTAAATCTGACAAATCAAAGATATATGAATTTTCCCAAATGTATGCAGGACTGGAGTTGGAATAGTAAATCTCACCCTCCTATGTATGTATTGTTTCTAATGTTTGTGGGACTGTAGTTAGAATAATACATTTGACTCACCCAAATATATGCACTTTTCCAAATTTTTTGACATTAGAGAGAGAATAGTACATTTGACCCTGTCAAATATATTCACGTTCCCTAATACATGTACTTTCTCTCATGATTGTAAGACAGGAGTTAGTATAGTAAATCTGACCTCACTAAAATTGTGTACTTTGCCTCAATATTGTGGAACTGGAGTTAGAACAGTGAATTTACCTACTTGTTTTTATACAAGTTAATGGTATTGGGTAGGAGTTTGTATGTTAAACATGATTTTTTTTAAAGTTGTTTTTACAAATTATAATATTATTTATGTTATACTATGTTACAGTATTAATATTATTAACCTGAATGTTCCATATATTATTTTTTCACATTGTTTGTAGATGTGACACAATTTAATGCTGTACAGTGGTAATGCTTTATTTTGCGTTGCGTTGTGTTGCGTTGTTTTGCGTAGTGCGAGTATCAGTGCAAAACAAGTCTACAGGAGACATTTTCCAATGTGAGCAGCTTAGACAATACACTTTGAAAGGTCATCTATATAACCTTTGTTAATCCACCTATGTTAGAAATGGGGGTCTCTATTTGGCAGAGGTAGGTACCTTTGTCCAAATAGGGACCCTTTCTTCTAGTCATGGTAAGGGGGATCAACTTCTAAAATAACCCTTGCTCACCCCCTTGGTAGCTTGGCACGAGCAGACAGGCTTATCTCAGAGGCAGTGTGTAAAGCATTTGTGAACACATACAGTAATACAGTGAAAACACTTTAAATGGACACCACACCAGTTTAGAAAAATAAGTAATCTTTATCTAAACCAAAACAAGACCAAACAACAAACATCCACAATACAGTAATAAAAACATGACTTTCAGATGGTAGAAATAGTTCAGTTCAAAGCAAATTGCAGATGCAACACTTTTCACACAAAGTACCTTGGATGCGTCATGCAAACAAACAAAACAGGCCACAGGGAAGGTGATGCATCGGTTCCTTACACTCCGGGAAGGTGATGCGTCGGTTCCTTGCTCCAGGGGAGGTGATGCGCCGGTTCCTTACTGCTGCGCAGGGGAGGTGATGCGTCGGTTCCTTACCTGAGAGGAGGTGATGCATCGATTTCTTACTGCGTGGGGAGGTGATGCATCGGTTTCTTACTGCGTCCCCCAACGATGCGACAAACTTGGCGCCTCGATGCGATGCGACGATCCGGAACGATGCGTGGATTCTTGCAGCCGCACAGCAGGCCTTGCGTCGAAATTGGTGCAGTGATCTCGGACTTCGGAGATCGGTGCACTCGATGCGGCGTGCAGCGATTTCTCGAGC
Source organism: Calotriton arnoldi (assembly GCA_963921515.1). Lineage (NCBI taxonomy): Eukaryota > Metazoa > Chordata > Amphibia > Caudata > Salamandridae > Calotriton > Calotriton arnoldi. The sequence goes on from CAWUFW010001780.1 coordinate 2,558,762, forward strand.
CGCGGACAGGCGCTGCAATGATTTCCTCGGTGATGCATCGGAAACAGGTGCAGATGCGTATCGCTTCTCAAAGTTGCGTTACTTTTCCCAGCTCCCAGCGGCAAACAGCCTCCAGAGGTCCAAAACAACAGCAGGCACCTCTTAGCAGGTCAGAACTCCTAGCAAGGAAGTTCAGGGGGGCTGGTGATGAAGTCTTTGTGTCCCTGAGACTTCAGAACAGGAGGCAAGCTCAATTCAAGCCCTTGAAGATCTTCCTCAAGCAGGGGACACAACAAACAGCAAAGTTCTTTTATCCTTTCCTTGGCAGCAAGTAGCCACTGCAGGCCAACCCCAGACAGCAAACAGCACAGAGGCAGTATTCCTCCTCAGCTTCTCCGGCTCTTCTCCTTGGCACAGGTTCCTCTTGATTCCCAGAAATGATCGAAAAGTCTGGGGCCTGGGCCCCTTTTTTTATACAGTAAATCTCTTTGTTCTCTCCTGGCCCAGGGCTCTGAGTCCAGTCCAGACCAGTTCTGGGGGGCACTTTGCAAGTGCACAACAACCGCCATTGTCAGTGTAAGCCCTGGCTCCAGACACACCACAGGGGGGCAGAGCCATCATTGTGGAAGGCAGGCACTGCCCTATTCAGGTGCAGGTGCTACTCCTCCCACCACTCCAAATGCAGACCAGGCCTATTCAGCCAAGCGCTGACTCATCCAGACTCTCTGGAGCCACTGCACATCCCCAGCCCCTGTAACTCCAAAGCCAGACAGTCAATACACATCCTAGCAGAGGCACACTGGATGGCTAAGCAAGAAAATACCTACTTTCTAAAAGTGGTATTTTCAAACACAGAATGTAAATAATCACCCTCACTAAAAGATGCATTTTAACATTCTGAGTTCAGGCATACTAAACTTTATTTTCCTATCTGGTTCCCAGGGGCAGTTATGCTTATAAGATGTTATAAGCAAACTCCCCATTCTATCCTATGGGAACAGATAGCCTTACAATAGTGAAAAATGAAATTGGCAGTATTTCACTATCAGGACATGCCACACACATCAGGGCATGTCCAACCTTTCACATACACTGCACCCTGCCCACGCAGTACCTTAGGCCTACCTTAGGGGTGACTAACATGTAAGAAAAGGGAAGGTTAGGGCCTGGCAAGTGGGTGCACTTGCCAGGTCGACATGGCAGTACTAAACTGCTCACAGACACTGCAGTGGCAGGTCTGAGTTACATTTACGGGCTGCTTATGTGGGTGGCACAATCAGTGCTGCAGGCCCACTAGCAGCATTTGATTTACAGGCCCTGGGCACACACAGTGCACTGTGCTAGGGACTTAGTAGTAAATCAAATAACCAATAATGGAAACACCAATCCATCATAACAATTTACAGGGAGAGCATATGCACTTTAGCACTGATCAGCAGTGGTAAAGTGCCCAGAGTCATAAAACCAACAAAAACAGGTCAGAAACAGAAGGCCAAAAAGCAAAAAGTCTAGGGATAAACCCACTTAAAAAGCCAAGTCTAACAACCTACATAAACACAAATTAGTGCAACCCAGTGTACATATCCACAAAAACAAATAATACTATTTTATTCATAAATGGCAGAGTAAAAGTATATGCTTATGTTTAATGCATTTCTTTCTTTTAAAAGTATATTAGTTGCTATACAAAACTGATTGAATTCTTAAATGACCCCACTGCAGTTTAATTTCAACTTTCCCCTATTTATTTTAAATCCACTTCCATTTAGACTACTTTCCTAAGAACTGTGCACGCTATTATTTTCCTTGGAAAAGCTTCATGCTGCCTTTTATAGTTTTGCTTTTCACTGTAGCTCTAGTCATCCAGCTCTCCTTTTTAGGTCTCGGGCTGCACCAGCGCTTGCGCTGGTCTGGCCGAGAGTTTTAGTAAGTGGGTTTTGGAAGTGCAAACACTGGCTTTCGGCTGGCGACCAGCTTGCGTTCACGATGGGCGTGCACGCGCGCAGCTGCCATCTGGGTTTCCTATCTTTTCCTCATTTCCTCGTCATGGCTCATTAACTCTCTGGACTCTGATGTTTCAATCGCAGCAGCAGCTCACATTACCAACTGACGGCCCTGGACTACAGTCACATGAAAAACAACAGGGATTAGCATTTAAATGCAAGCTTTTTTTTTGTCTAGTTAGAAATATTGCTTCGGTGGGTTGATTTCACCTTACATCGCTATTTGTTTTATATTGGGAGTCACAGCCTAATTACCAGTATTTTTGTCTCACTCTGTGGTTTTTTTTTAAATATTTATTCGCGCAAAGCACAAAGCTATATTTAAGGTTACTTTTTCCGCGTCACTTCTTCACTCTATTTAAACTCCACACCCCCACTCTTATTGTCTATCTCCTTCTCTCTCTCTCCCCTCTCTAATTCTCTCTCTACTTAATTAACTCTCCCCTCTCTATCGTTTTTAGCCTTTCATTCTCTCTCAACCCTTTATCTGTTTCTCTTTCAAACTCCTTCATTCACTCTCTCTCCCCTTCTTTCTCTCTCTCTATCCCGCTCCACTCTTTATTCTATGTACACCCTTTCTCTCTCTTTCTCTCTCACCACCCTCTCTAATTGGGCATTATATCTTCACTCTATCTCTCACTCGGCAACACCACAGCATCGCTCAGCATCACCACAGCATCGCTCAGCACCACCACAGCATCGCTCAGCACCACCACAGCATCGCTCAGCACCACCACAGCATCGCTCAGCGCCACCACAGCATCTCTCAGCGCCACCACAGCATCACTCAGGGTCACCGCAGCATCACTCAGGGCCACCACAGCATCGCTCAGCGCCACCACAGCATCGCACAGCGCCGCCACAGCATCGCTCAGCGCCGCCACAGCATCGCTCAGCGCCGCCACAGCATCGCTCAGCGCTGCCACTGCATCGCTCAGCACCGCCACTGCATCGCTCAGCACCGCCACAGCATCTCTCAGCACCACCACAGCATCACTCAGCGCCACCACAGTATCACTCAGCGCCACCACAGCATCACTCAGCGCCACCACAGCATCACTCAGCGCCACCACAGCATCACTCAGCGCCACCACAGCATCGCTCAGCACCACCACAGCATCGCTCAGCGCCGCGACAGCATCGCTCAGCGCCGCCACAGCATCGCTCAGCACCGCCACTGCATCGCTCAGCACCGCCACAGCATCGCTCAGCGCCACCACAGCATCGCTCAGCGCCACCACAGCATCCCTCAGCGCCACCACAGCATCACTCAGCGCCACCACAGCATCACTCAGCGCCACCACAGCATCACTCAGCACCACCACAGCATCACTCAGAACTACCACAGCATCACCACAGCATCACTCAGCACCACCACAGCATCACTCAGCACTACCACAGCATCACTCAGCGCCACCACAGCATCACTCAGCGCCACCACAGCATCACTCAGCGCCACCACAGCATCACTCAGCGCCACCACAGCATCACTCAGCACCACCACAGCATCACTCAGCGCCGCCACAGCATCACTCAGCGCCGCCACAGCATCACTCAGCGCCAAGACAATATCACTCAGCACTACCACAGCATCACTCAGCGCCAAGACAATATCACTCAGCACCACCACAGCATCACTCAGCACCACAGCAGTATCACTCAGCAAGGCCTGAGTATCATTCAGCATCACCTCAGCATCGTCTCCGCAACAGTCACCACCACCACCACTACCACCTCAGCATCACTCAGCACCACCTCAGCCTGCTCTCGGAATCTGGCATCTGTTGATTCTCCCCTAGCGTCTGGCCGCTGCTAGTGTTATAATACAGGTACTAGTTCCCAACCTTCACCCTGCGATTGCTTATGCCCCCTCAAAAAAAAAGCTTTAACAAACAACCATTGTAATAGGCAGAAACAAGTTGCCAGCATTGCAAGAACAAAAGAAAACTGAGGAAATTTTTTATTGTAAATACTTTTTTTAATATGGTCGTTCAGTTTTACATAATGCCTTCTTGGTCATATATAAAGTAACAAAAATACTTCTGACACTTTTTTATTATAACTTTTCAGCATGCTGCACAGCAGCCACACTTCTCTACAGCACAGCTTGAAGACATTGGCAAAGTCAATAGCTCTGGCTAAACACTTATAAGGCCCCAAAGGCGAGACCTATTGGCTATGCCAATGCTTGTTATTTTTTATGTTGATTTTCAAATTATTGTTCTGTAAGTACATTCTGAAGCAAAATATGAATCTTAAGATGATTCTCTTGTCTTTAATGCTCATTTAGCAGCAAACAACAACCCCTAAAAAACATTATGTGGAAACACTTGAACTCCCTAGAACATATCTATATAAATGAATAAGGCAGCACTCCAACCAATAGGACCCCCCTTCAGTCAAAATCATTTTATCCTGTCAACCTCGTTCTTTGTAGGAACAAGGGAGTTCAGAGTCAGTTGAGCAGTGGAATTGTGTTAAGATGATGCCACAGTTTGTGCCTTTCCTTGTTGCACAATTTAGTCAACCTGTCGTATAATTTGGTCCTTCATTTCCACATAATTCCAGTGTCCCTGGTTATACTGAGGTTCATATTCTAATGCAGTGCTCTAGGTTGGTTCTTCATTTTGGTTTTCCTGTTGTACATATCTGCTTCTGTTTCACAGCTTGGTGCAGACCATTTATTGATTGACTAACAGTACAGGTTAGAAACTGTCCAAGCTTGGAATATGATGCACATGTATTTATGGTGTTCTAGGGACATGAGCCCAGATTACATAAATCCTAGTCACAAAAAAAGAACTGGTCACAATTTGCAACAATAAAAGTTTATGACCTGACCTTTGTGCTGATATGTTAATTAGTAAAATTTAGATTTGAAGTGGATCGTAATAAAGCCTACCTCATGAACAGTAATGAGATAGGTTGCAAATTGCGATTCCCTCCAATTGGTGGCCATCACAGGGATGTGACCTGCTAAGGTAAGCAGGCCACTACGCCTGTGAGTGCCTTAAAGGAAACAGTTCTGCACTTAAAAAAAGTGTCTGAGAATTGGCAGTGGTCCCCTGGCCCACTGCCTACTCTCCATCCAGCTTTTTTCACATTCACAAAGGGGAAGGAGTCCCGGGGACCCCTTCCCTTTTGCGAATGGGTTACTTCCCCAACTTCGGGGTTGGTAACTTCTCCTTGTTTTGCGACCAGATTATGGTTGGAAAACACTAATACATCACATGCCAATTTGGTATTCAGAAGGGACGCCCCCAACATGCAGTGTCCAAATACTGAATTGGTATGGGGTCATAATCCAAGTTCAGGAGTCGGCAAAAGTTTACAGACACCTAAAATGGGATTCATCTATTAGAAAGCATTTCTGCTGTCACAAACTTTGAATCGGAGTATTTGCAACCATAAAAATGCTTTGTACATCTGGGTCTGTGTTATACCTTACTGGTGGCATGCATGACAAATGTTTTTGCGGGGCTGGAGTCAACAAACTAAAGCAAGGTCCTTCATTGGAGGATCACATCTTTCTGAGTTTAAACAAATGGTGGAAAACACCACATCCAGCATCTGGTGCCATCTGGTGGAATTACCTGTGTTAGCTGCTGTCATTAATAAAGAAGGCAGCTTTGCTTTAAATTGTATACATAAGGCTTTGTCACACAAGCATGGCACTCTCAAAAAGAACAGGTCTGGGAATAATGACCCCTTAACCCCACTACCCCTATTCTAACGGGCCTGACGGTTAGGGTGTGAGCACACCTTTTTTTGCAGATTATGTTTCTTTTCCATAGAAATAAAGGTCTAGGGAAGGACTTCTGAGGCCATGCTATACACTTAGGGCCAAATGTATCAACATTGCCTTTTGCGATTCTAAAATAGCGATTTTTTTTTTCGATTCGCTATTTTAGAATTGCAAAATGCAATGTATGTAGGTTTCGCAAAAAAATAGCGATTTCCACAAATTCCTTAATTGCGATTCGCTATTAAGGAATGCATTCCCATTCATTCCAATGGGCCTAGAGGCCCATAGGAATGAATGGGAAGGCATTCGCAATTTGCGATTACCAAATAGGTAATCGCAAATTGCAAATGCAATTGCAAGGGTGCCCGTGGGCCATAAGGCTCCCCTGATGCACCCCCAAAAAAGGTAAGTGTGCACATGTGGCGCACACACATGCCCTAAGGGAATGTGCATGTGCCACATGGCACTTTAAAAAATGCACTTTTGTGCATTTTTCTAAGGATTTGCAAATTACCACCAACTTGAAGTTGGTGGTAATTTGCGATTCCTTAATGCAAAGTCGCATTCTGAGAATGCTTCTTGCATTGCATTTAGGGAATCGCAAATTGCGATTCCCTAACTACATTCGCAAAATAGGTAATCGCAAAAATTGCGATGACATATTTTGCGAATGCCTTTTGAGTTGATACATCCCAAAAGGCTTTTTACCGTTCGCAAACGGGCCGATTCGTTTGCGACCGGTAAAACCCTTGATACATCTGGCCCTTAGGGGCTTATTTATGGGAGCCTGGCGTCAATTTTCCACCATGTAAAGTGGTACATGCGTGAATCAGGGCTCTCATTTCGATTTATGAAGCCACGCAAAGCCATTCTGCATGGCTTTGAGTGGCCTCATAAATCATGAGATCGGCGACACTGCCCATATCGCTGCGTCACCTTACTCTGTGCCCGGGAAGCATTCCATGGGTGTTGCGGTGGGTTGTCCCATGCAACACCCATGGAATTTGACACTGCCCCAGATTTACAGACTCATGTAAATCTGGGGAAGCACCAAATCAGTGCGCCTCCCGAGGTGAGGTATAATGAGGAGAAATATGTTTATCTCTTCTCGTTCTTTTCTCTTTCCATGTGTGCTGCATTCTGACTCACACATGGAAAGACGAAAATGTCTCTTATGATTGTTTTTGTGCAGGAAGGTGCCCTTCCTGCACAAAAACAATCTTGCATGCAACAGACTCACCCTTGCACCATGGTGCAAGGGTGCCTACGTTGGCGCTAGGCTGTCAAAATGGAGCCAGCGCAGGGAGAAAGGACAGGAATGCATCATATTGCTTAAATACGGTGCATTCCTGCCATTTCACTTTGGTGTAGGGCAGCGTGTACAGTGCCTATGCTGCTCTGCCCTACGCCACAAATCCCATAAAAGAGGCCCACCGGAATAAACATATTTCTCCTCATTATACCTCACCTCGAAGGCGTACAGATTTGGTGCTTCCCGAGCTTTACATGAGTTTGCAAATCTGGGACAGCGTCAAATTCTATGGTTGTTGCATGGGAAAACCCACCGCAACGCCCATGGAATGCCTCTCGGGCGCAGAGCAAGGCGACACAGAGATTTGCTCTGCTTCGACTAATGATTTATGAGGCCACTCAAAGTCACACAGGGTGGCTTTGCATGGCTTCAAAAATCGAAATGAGAGCCCTGCGTCACGCATGTACCACTTCACATGGTTAAAAAAAATAAGGCCCTGATTTAATTAATATATTTAATTCATATGCACACTCTTCTATGTTTGACGAGGCCAACAGGAGCTTAAAGTGTAACACGTTTCAACATTTCCTTTGACTGCAGCAGCGTTCCCTACACATGTTTTGTTGTTTAACTTTCCGTTATTTTGCCTTAAAGCAAAATTCTTTTAATTGAAACATTTCCTAAATCTACTCGCCGAAAGTCATAAGAATTCCAGAGGACTTTCTAAACGTTATAATTCGCGTATAGGGGGTCAGCACTCATTTTTCTGTCTCATTGTTGTTGAAAGCACTGGTCACCTCTTTGCTTCTCTCAACAGGTAGATGTTTAAGTCTGGTGCCCCTTTTGCAAGTTATTGTAAACGCAATGGAATTCGAATTTAACTCAAATATTTATTCACCACAATATGCTTATCTGTTCTTCACTCATCTCTGTGAAGAAAACTGTGTTAAAAACGACTTTGCTTTTGAGGCCAAGCGAGAGCAGGGACACACGAAAGGAAGGAAGGAAACAACTGCTAGGGGGGGTAACAACATGTGAAACGCATCTGGCAGTATTTCTTATGGAAGACACAGCAGGGACCCCCTTTCATGAGCTAAACAGGGATCCCTCTGTTAGTCCAGAGCCGCTTTCCATTGTACGAATTATGTGCAAACAAACACCAAATACTGTGCATTGTTCTTCAGATCTGAGCTGCAGCATTGGCCAGACTGAAGTCTAGGGGGCCGATTCACAGAACTAATCTGAGATAAAATCCTAAACTTACTACTTTTGGTATTCACAGAAGGCATTTAGTAGTAGTAAAGTTAGGAGTCCTAACTTTACTACTACTAAATGCCTTTTGTGAATTCGAAAGTCGTAAAGTTAGGATTTTGTCTCAGTTTAGTAGTAGTAAAGTTAGGACTACTAACTTTACTACTACTAAATGCCTTCTGTGAATACCAAAAGTAGTAAGTTTAGGATTTTATCTCAGATTAGTTCTGTGAATCGGCCCCTATATCTTTATTTATGATACCTACACAACATGATTTCATCTCTTCAAACAGTGGGATCCATGGGGACAAAATGTATATTATTTGACAAATATACCATTGCAAGTTGATGCTGACACATTTCCCCCTCACCCCGAGGCCTTACTTTTCTAACTTAGTGACAGACAGATTGACTCACTTAATTTGCACAGAGTGGGGAAAATGTATATTTCTTACAGATCCGTGCCTTGTGTTTCATATCTGGTAGAAAAAACACAATTTCAATTAGTCTCAGGGAAATGTGGTATCTTAAACAATGCTCATCAGTGGTCGAGAAGGGGCATTGATTGTTGGTAGCAGTGATAACTATAGCTTTTAGGCAATAATTCATCTTTGCTGCCTAACAACATTTCCACGCATTCTTGTTGTGGAATGTTAAGGGCAGCTGCAGCGCGTCACTGTTTCAGATACTGACAATTTTGCAACAGTTGGTAACAAGCCATCCAGCCACAGTCACACATACTCCATCATGTGGGGGAACCACCATAGGTTGCGCAGAACTGAAGCTAGGTGTGACTGCATTGTGTTTGGATTTATTCTTATTTATTTATTTATTTATAAAGTTTGGTATAGCGCGAACATGTGAGCACAAGGCTGGTGCCCTGGCCTACCACCACTGCTCTTAACCCCCAAGCTGTGACTTCCATTATTGGTAAGAAACCAACCCACAACACAAGGTTATAGGTATATGAGACCTACAGATTATGTCCAATTTTAGTGACTATGTAAATGTAAAGCAGTGAGGCGTTTTTGTGTGTCCTGCCCAAACTGGGGGCTCAGCCCTTCCCCAGTGCCCGGCTGACAGAGCTCTTCACGAACAGCAGCACAGCCAAGTGTCAGTCATTAGTGTTTAAACTACCCCTGCTCCTTTTGTAGTGGCCCAGAGCGGTCCATGTCCAGTGTGCGGTGCTGGCCGGAAGACAGGCGCTGAAATAGAGGTCAGGCCAGTGGGCGTTTGTTGGCCTTGCTCTTGCCTGATTCCTCCATCTTTCAATTGAATATATCACCTCTGTCCAGGAATGCCTGCTATGGCGTCCTCTACCATATGCCAATCCACGGACTCCCACAATCGCGAGGTAAATGGGAAGTGGTGAGTCAGGGAGCTTACGTTTTCTTCTTGGGCTATGTGGCTTCAGCTGGTGGGTTTGTCTTGTGTTGTTCTACATCCTTGAGCCGACTTTGGAGCTGGGGAACCAGGTTCGAGCCTCGTCGGATCAACATCCTGAGATTCTGGGCAAATCACTTAATCTCCCTGTGCCTACCAAAAAATGAATGTGTTCTTGTGTAACGTAACTGTGCTCATGTAAAACGCTCCAATACCTTCGGGTCAAAATCGCGCTATATAAAACCGTAAAAAAAAAAAAAAAAAATGGCAACAATTTCCCGTAGGGGTTTGCTGAAGCCACGTTCTCATTCTTTGGTGCAGCACTTACATGCTAGTGTTCTTGCAAATCTAGTAATAAAGGTGGGCGAGCCACTGAAGGTTGGAGCCAGATGCCTGGCACTAGCTTAGCTCAAGGTCCTCTTAGACTATCAAGCACCAAATGAGCTGAGCCCTCATGCGGCTTCTGCCTGCCGCCCATGCTCTAATCTCATGCACCAAGAATTAAAAACAAAGCATTAACCTTCTATGTAAAACAGGTGAAAAAAAGAGATAACCATCTAGTGGCTGAAATACATGTAAAAACATGGGATCACTCCTAACTTCCACACTTGTCCAAATTGTCTTACCCTTGGCAAATATCTTTCTTGTATTTGATTTAATCACCTATAATGTTGCTCTGTTTATAATATGAATCTATGCCACATAATGGGTGCACATGACAAGCGACTTGCCTCATAGTTCACTAATGCCATTATCTTTAGGGCACAGTGGCAGGAGTGTTTCTGAGTTCATGTTTAAAAACTATCAGCGCGGTGAAGTTTGAAGTACTAAGGTGAAATGCTTCCACTTGTTATAGAAATATACTTTTGAATTTTGAACAGAATTTATCATATTTTACATGATTTTTGCTGCATGTTTTACATGCCAAATATTTGCATGGCTCGGCTCGTGCACGGGCTCTTACAGCCAAGACAGACCATGACTGACTTTTGATCCATTCTCCCTGTTAATTTGTTGGCTCGCCCACCTCTGCTCAGGAAACAACAACCATGTGGCAACAGGTAGTACTGCACCCATTCCTCCATGGAAGATGATGGGGGTAAGAATCTTTTGTCAGAATCTTGTCTATATAAATATCCTCTGACATAAACATTGTGTCATTTATATTGTTTATATCACCCCATTGGGTATTGATTTTCTATTATTAACTCCAATGGGGGGATATTTTTATAAATGATTCTTAGGACACAATATTTTTGACAAACAATATTTAGTCCATGACTTTCTTCTGTCATACTCCAAGCCAACGTGGCAAATGCAAGCACTTATTGCTCATCCAGGAAGAACTCTAATAAGAAAACTATAAAAGACTAAGTAAGCATCTTCTAAGGTGTATTGCCATGCTTTGAGCCCGCCGGCTTTATCAAACACTATGCCACTTTGCATCTCATTCTTCTATTTCTTCTCATTGATTCTATCCTTGTCTACTTTTGCTCTACTTCCCTTTGATTGCCTTGTTGTTGTTTTTTTTACTCTATTCTTGTTGCCTTGTGTTGTACTGATTTAAGCTTTGCCCTTCTCATTTTTCAGGTGCTGTTTCTTCCTCTTGTTTCCTCCTATTGATGACATGGGAACTTTATTCATTCATTTAGGCATCCTTTCCTATTACAGTTTTTGTGGTACCTTTGGTATAGGATGCAGATAGTGATACCCAGAAACAGTGGCCATTATTATACCTCCAGATTCTGCCAGGAAGACGTAAGTGCCAATCTACAGTACCACTTAACAATCTTCTAATTCTGTTCGATTCATTGGTAGCCTCTGAGACCATTTGCCACACCCTGCTCTTCAGATCTGACTGGTTGTAGGGGGAAGCATTCTGCAATGGTTTCACTATACTTAACTGATGATATCCCTGAAACCCTATAGCCCAAGAGCTCAACATTTTAAATACTTACTTCCCCACGGATCAATATTGTCTCTATTTGTATTTAATCTGTATCAGAGACAACTAGATGTCCTGCTTTATAATGATGGATTCAAGTGCTATATCTATGCAGACGCCGAGACCGTTTGTGATCAAACTGGCAAGCAGGTCTTCTAATGAAGCCAATGAGCGGGGTAGGTGCCACTCTCCTGTCAAACACTGGATGGTGAAAGGCCACAAGAATCGAGCCAAAAAAAGACAATCTTGAAATAAAATCTATCAAAAGCACGGGTTATTTTGACAATCTTTACATTTCCTTTCAGGAAAAGAGCTCTATGGTCATTATCAGTGGGATCAGTTATGCCACTATCAAAGGCTGTGAAAAATTAAGGCCTGACCATTGATTAAAAGTTGGCTGTGAAGAAGCAAGCTTCAAATGTCCCATGCAAGTGTTTGCACCACCTTAAACACTAACATGCATTCTGTCATTCTTAGAGCCTCAGATGCTAATAAGAGTGGAACATGTGCTGGTGCAATCATGTCTCGATTATAGGACTGGTGGGAGGGGTTCCAGAGAGAACATTAGATTGAGTTCAACTGCTCCAAAATTCTGCCATCAGGCTCCAGGAAGGCTACGGTGCTCTGTTGAAGCTTCACTAGCCGACAGTAAGGAAACGAGCCATGTTTAAAGCGCTTATAATAGTGCATACAGTTCTTTACAGATCAGCCACAGCCTTATTGTGCAATGTATTTAAAAAGTAGGACATGTACTTTTAAGTTTTACATGTCCTGGTAGTTTAAAACTCGTAAATTCGTTTTCACTACTGCAAGGCCTACCTCTGCCACATTAATAAGCAGTCATTTTCAAATGGGAGCAGATAACCAGTTCAAGTTTGGTGTCTTTGTAATTGTAATGAAAAATTCTAATTTACGATGAAGTCGGATTTTAAATTACAATTTTGAAAATGCCACTTTTAGAAAGTTGGCATTTTCCTGCCTTAGCCATTTAGTGCTTGCCTCTAGGTCACCTGACTGGGTGTAGTTGACAGTTGGGCTTTATGTATTCCTCCTAGACAGCTACACACAATAGGGAGCTTAGGTGTGCCTGAATGGGCCATAACTGGCAGGATGGGAGGGAGGAGTTTGGCACAGCCCCACTTACATTTGAATAGGCCGTGGACTGCCTCCACACAAAGGGCTGCATACCCCCTGTAGTTAGTCTGGAGCCAGGACCAGGAAGGCAGGGCACCTGTGCACTTCAAAGGCAACTCTCTAGAAGCTTCTCCCCACTTCAAAGGCCCAACTGGATATAAATATTGGACCTCAGACACCAGCTCTTCAGTGCCCTTCTGGACCTGTGGATTCTCTGTCAGTAAGAAGGGATGCTCTGCTGCTGAAAGGACTGCCCAACACATCCTCGATGCCTGATTTTGCATCGCAAGCCCTCATCAACAGGATTCTCGATGAAGATGCAGGACCTCTCATCACAGCCTAGCCGCATCTCTGAACCAACGCATTGCTTTGACTGCGCGGTACATCTTCGACGCAGACCCTCGCAATGCTCCGCAAACCAATATGTAAGGTACTTTGTTCAGCGGGCATAACTGGGTCCCGTAGCCGTCCCGCACTCCATCGCAGTCGGCTTGAACATGTGACTTTGTTCCTGTCTGGAGCGACCAGATATCCACAGTTGGTACTTTGTGCTTGTTGGCACTATTATCACTGAAATCTTTAAAATTGCATAACTCCAGTTCTACTGATTGGATTTTTGTTGTTTTGGTCTTTATTTTTAACTTGGTGTGGGATTTTTTTGTGTGGTGTTTTTCACTTTATTACTGTTTGAGGTGTTGCACAAATACTTTACACATTGCCTCTAATTTAAGCATGACCGCTCTGTGCCAAGCTACCAGAGGGTTGAAAACAGATTAAATTAGAGTTGGCTTGTGCCTCTCCCTGACAAGTATTGTAGTTGCTGCTTGACCTGGGCTCACACCGCAGTAAACCAACAACTCAATTTCTAACAACCACCTTAGCATAAGTTCATTTTGGTCCACTCACAAACAGGAAAATATGTGGAATTTCGATGTCCTTGAATTATTGTTTTTCAAATGATTGCTGCTTAGACACTTGAAAACCAGACTTGGTTCCTAATTCTGAAAGAATGTCATAAATCTACACTCATCGATTCACAACTTCCTATGGGTGCAGATTTACGACTTTCAGGAGCTTCCAAAAAGTTCCAGAGAAACACCATACATCTGTGACAGTCGCAGGTTGCCAGGTGTAGTCCTTGATAAAGTGTGTGCATTTCATTATGGCAGGAGCACATATACAGATGGCACATACAAAAACCTACTGTGGTATTCTGTACCATATATTTAACATGCTATGTTAGCCATTGTAATATATTTCCCTGTTATCCCCTGTCTCTACATTGTAGCTGTGACACCAGAGTCCTGGAACCTTGTAGCTACCAAGCTTCCCTGTGGAATGTATGCATTTGATTTAGTGAGCAGTTACACTGGAGCCAGCGCTGTAGCTGAGACTAGCAGGCTGGGGTGTTAAGTCCTACTTTAATAAAGAAGTTTATCTGCAATACCTTTGTGTCTGGAGGATCTTTACAATGGCGACGAGGGTGGGATGATTCATTAGTCAGTTGGTTACACCAAAGGGATCTTGGAGCTATATTGGATCCTAACGAAACTCCATCTGTTATGTTAAAAACCCTTGCTTGTAGTGACACACATGTTCCTTTGGGTCAAGTCAAGTTGTGTGGTCCTGGTCCCTCGTTTGAAAAAGTATTTCCTTTGGTTTTCAATGAGCAGTTGGGCTGTCTTAAAGGATATTCACATAAAATCATTTTGAAAAGAAATGCAGTTCCCGTTGTCAGCAAAGTAAGAGGTGTTCCCATTAAAGTGAAAGAAAATATGAAAGTAGAATTGGATAAACTGTTGAGTGCTGGTATCATCTCTGAAGTTGAAGCCTTGGAATGGTTGTCACCAGTTGTTATGGCACTTAAAAGCAATGGGGAATCCAGGCTTTGCATAGAGGGAGCTCAACAGGTGTGTGGTTGTTGACCATTATCCCCTACCTAACATCTCTGAGATGTTATCTTTTTTAGAGGGAGCAAAATTCTTCTCCTCTTTGGATTTGGCTTCAGCATATCACCAGGTGAAGTTGCACTCAGACTCACAAGATCTAACGGCATTTATTACCCGATGTGGAACCTACAAATTCCTCAGAATGCCTTTTGGGCTAATATCTGCCGCTGCTGTGTTTCAAAGGATGATGGAACACATCTTCAATAATGTCAAGGGAATAAAGATATATCAGCATGACATACTTGTTTACGGTTGCAACAAGGAAGAACACGACGACAGGGTGAGGGAAGTCTTAAAGATTTTAGAAGCCAATGGTCTTACTCTTAAAGCAAAGAAATGCAAATTTAACTTTACTGAAATTGATTATTTGGAACACAAGATATCTGGTTCAGGCATAGAGCCTAAGAAAGAGCTGGTAAATACCATCCGCAATATGGCCAGCCCCAACAATAAAGAACATGTTGTCAAGTTCTTGGGGATGACCGAGTATTACGCCAAAGTTATACCTAATTTTGCAGACAAAACACAAAACATGAGGCTTCTCCTAAAAAAAGGGGTGACTTTCAATTGGAATGTTGAGTGTGAGAAAGAGTTTGTGTTGGTGAAGCAAATGTTATTCAAAGCCTCTTGTTTGAGCAGTTTCGAGCCGGCTCACAACATTGTCATCATGACGGATGCCAGCTCGGTAGGATTAGGTGCCGTCATGTTGCAAGATCACAGAGGAGTAGAAAGAACAATTTTGTTCTTGTCCAGGAGTCTAAGAGGAGCTGAACTCAACTATTCTGTGGTTGAGAAGGAGGCTCTAGGCATATTCTGGGCAATAAGAAAACTACGCAAATTCGTGTGGGGATCCACATTCACCATTAAGACTGACCACAAACCATTGAGGGAAATGTTTGAAAAAAAGGGTCTAGACAATATTTTGTCAAGAATAAGAAAATGGGTGGTGGCTCTCCAAGAGTTCGATTTTACTGTGGTTTATGTTCCAGGTGTCAAAAACATATTAGCTGACTGCTGTTCGCGGCTGGTAAACACTGATATTTCCAAGGATGATGCGTGTGAAGATGAGAGCGATGACTTTGATGACTATGCTGTTTGCCTTGTTAATGAGAGTGTGATTAAGAAGGTTGTGTGGGAAGATGAGCTTGCAAAAGATGTTTCCCTTCAATCTGTACTTAACGGCATTGCAGGTAGTTGGGACAAAAACACAAAAGTGGATGAAGCCCTAAGCGGTTTCTTTCGGGTAAAAGAAGAGTTGGCATGTCAAAATGGTATTTTGATGAGGGGCACCAGACTCAACCCTCCAACCTCTTTAAGGTTGCAACTAGTAAATATCGCTCACGAAGGTCATCCAGGCATCTCCAAAACCAAAGAGATTCTTAGGCAAACCTACTGGTGGCCTGGGATGGACACGTTTGTGGAGAGGATTGTTCGAGAATGTAGTGAGTGCAGCAGAAGTGACAAGATCTTAAAACCTCGTGTCCAACCTATGACATTAAGAGTACTTCCCAAGGAAGCTTGGGAAGAGGTTGTTATTGACATCTTGGGCCCCATCAAACACACTAGTGTAGACAAGTATGTAATAGTACTTCTTGATGTTTATTCTAGGTGGGCTGAGATTAAAATTACTAATTCAATAGAGACCAAGGATGTCATAACATTTCTGGAAAACGTATTTGAAAGAGAAGGTTTTCCCTCTACCCTACTTTCTGACAATGGTATCCAATTCACCTCCAAAGACATGGTTAAGTTCTTAGATGATAGGGGTATTGTACACAAAAGGTCGGCACTTTATCATCCAGAGACTAATGGAATAGTCAAAAGGTTTAACCGGGTACTCAAGGAAACCATTCAAAGAGCTTTGTCCAATCATATGTCTTGGGATATTGAGATTCTAAACAAAGTGAAAAACTACAGATTTTCTCCCCATTCCTCGACAGGTAGGACCCCTTTTGAACTTTTTCGCAAGCGAAAACCCTCTACCATGTTGTGTCCTTCGTGGATACCTAGGGATTCTCGTGGTCCAATGTTTGAGGATGGGGACAAGAAACGCATTGAAAAGGAAGTCAAAAAAATGTGCATGAATAAAGAAGTGTTTGACAAAAGGAAAGCTGTTAAAAAAACGGTTGTGAGAGTTGGGGACTTAGTCAAGATTCGCAGTCCCCGCAAGGGTCTTGTCTCTGAGGGTTCGAAGTTCCTACAGCCTATGAAGGTCATTAAAGTGTTCAAAAATGCCATAAGAACAGAAGATCACAGGGTCTGGAATTTAAACAGGGTCGCAAAACTCTCCAATTCTCCTTCTGATGTTACTGTAGAAAGTGATGCCCAGCTTAAAAAAAAAAGTCATGGAGAGGGTATGGAGCAAGATAGGAGTTCAAGACTACGCGTCAGACCGAAATATTTAGATGATTTTGTGCAATATTAGACATGTAAAATTAGAAATGTTTTTGTTTCATGTGTTGTTATTGGGAAGGAGATGTGTGGTATTCTGTACCATATATTTAACATGCTATGTTAGCCATTGTAATATATTTCCCTGTTATCCCCTTTCTCTACATTGTAGCTGTGACACCAGAGTCCTGGAACCTTGTAGCTACCAAGCTTCCCTGTGGAATGTATGCATTTGATTTAGTGAGCAGTTACACTGGAGCCAGAGCTGTAGCTGAGACTAGCAGGCTGGGGTGTTAAGTCCTACTTTAATAAAGAAGTTTATCTGCAATACTTTTGTGTCTGGAGGATCTTTACACCTACCTTTATTTCTTTCTGGATGAAATACTTTGCCCCGTGGAGAAACCACTTCCTGTATACCCCCTACTAATTTTATAGATGATCCCATTCTCTTCTCAGCCTGGAAAGATTTTAGGGGCCGATGATGACTTTGGTGCTCCTGCGCCGGCTCTCCACCAGCGAGGCAGCGCCAAAGCCGTGCAAAAACCGCCAGCCTGTTTACGAGTTCAACTCATGCAGGAGGACGGTCCTTTTGCCGTTCCGACGAAGGTGCACTGAAAAAGGGCACCACAATGGGAATGCAAAAGACGTTCCAGAACAGCTTGGACTGTGAAGTCCATGCTGCCCTGGAACCTGGGGTGCATGCAAACAGGGTGGCACATTTAGTGCCCCCCTGAATGCATCTCCATGGCGGCGGGGGCATGGAGGCCCTGTAGGGCCCCCTTTGTTACTCCTCCGCCAGCCTTTTCATGGTGGTGAGCTCACCACAAAAAGGCTTGTGGAGGGGAAACTCATATTATGCACAGGTGACGAAGGCAGTCCAGCCTTGCATATTATATAAGCCCTCTGCGCTGCACCACCGCCTCGGCGATGCAAGGAGCGCAAGGTAAATGGTTTTCTTTAAAAAAAAAATATTTTCCCTCGTCGTCGTCTGTTGACTCCCTCCCTCCCACCGTCCCACTGCTCTTACCTGCACTGGCCGTCGCTATATGGCACTGCACAAACACAAGTCCTATTCTCACCACTGATCACCAAAGTTAGAAATGGGGTTGTTGAATGACTGGGGTATGAACCCTGGTCAAGCAGCAACCACAATCCTAATCAGGGTAAGATGCAGGCAAACCCTAAATTAACCTGTGCTCAGCCTCTGGTAGCTTGGCACAGAGGAGTCAGGCTAAACTTAGAGGCAATGTGTAAAGTAATTTGTGCAACACTTCAAACAGTAAAAACAGTGAATGCACCACACAAAAAGATCCCACACAAGATTTAAGGAAACAGATTACATTTTAATATATAAAACAAGACCAAAACAACAGAAATCTAATCGAAGAAACCGAAGATATTGAACTTGAATGCTTTATGGTAAAATAGCGCTAAAAAGCACAAAGCGCCAACAAAGGGAAATCTGGTCATGCCAGACCGGGACAAGTCACAAGTTCAGGCTGACTGTGATGGAGCACAGGTCGGATACAGGGACCAAGCTAGGCCTGCTAAACAAAGTACCTTAAATCATGGTTGCGGAGTGTTGCGTGGAGCTGAGGCGAAGAAGTGTTGCACAGTCAAAGCGATGCGTCGGTTACATGATGCGGCAAGGCTGCAGTGCGAGGTCCTGTTGCGTCATCGTCAAGGATCACGTTGACAGAGCTAGCGATGTGAAGTCCGGGCATCGAAGATACAGCGAGCAGGTGGCAATGCGTCAGGTCCAAGGAGCTGTGAGGCTGCTGTGCGGAGACCCTACTTGTCGTCGAGCTGCTGTTGATGAGAGATGCGAGGACCTGGATATGAGATGCGCCATCTGCGATGCCTCAGTTTAGAAGATGCAAGGGTGATGCAGACCTTCTGCGCTGGGCCCAATCAATGCAGCAGAGGTGATGCATCAGTTCTGCTCGCGGATGCCCAGCTTAGCCGAGGAAATGCAATGGTTCGGCTCAAGGATGCACTGCTCAGCAGAGAAGATGCGTTGGTTCCACTGGTAAGCACTTGAGGCCCACTTCCAAGGGTCCAGCACTGGGGTGGCACCACTTGGCAGGGTAGACTCGCAGCTGGCAGAGCCTAGGTGCAGACGCAAGGTTGCTAGAAGCCTGTTATTTCCCTGAGGCTTCAGATCAGGAGGCCAGCCATCTAGCCCTTGGAATACCTCTGAGTTCTCGGTTCAAGTGATGAAGGTCCAGCCCTTCTCACCCAGGCAAGGAGGGCAGCAGGTCAGCACAGCAGGGCGGCAGTTCTTTCAGAGCAGCAGTCCAACAGAGTGGCAGCACTTCAGCAGCACAGCAGTCCTTCTTCCTGACAGTGTACTGAAGTAGTAGTGTCTAAGGTCCACTACTTATACCCAGTGGTGCCTTTGATGTAAATAAGGCTTCAAAGACAATTCTTTGAAGTGCACAGATGTCCGGCCTTGTCGGCCCTCGTTCCAGACTAACTACAGGGGCTAGGCAGTCCTTTGTGTGGGGATAGGACATAGCCTGTTCAGGTCAGTGGTGTAACCAAAGTTGAGGGGGCCCCCAGCAAACTACATGGAGGGTCCTCCTCCGGACTCACTCAAGCGCTCTCAGGCCAGGGTACTGTGCTGAGGGGGCCCCCTGAAGCTCGCTCTCCCCTGCACTGCGGGGGCCTTTGTTACGCCACTGACTCTGGTGTAAGTGAGGCTGGGTCCCGCTCCTCCCTCACATCCTGCCAGGATAGCCCACTCAGTCACACCTAAGCTCCCATTGTGTGAGACTGTCTAGTTGGAAAACACAAAGCCCAACTGCCAACTACACCCAGTCACGTGACCAGAGACAGGCTGCAGGCAACAAATAGCTAAGATAAGAAAATGGCAACCTTCTAAAAGTGGCATTTGTAATTTAAAATCCAACTTCACCATAAATTCGGATTTTAAATTAGGATTCCAGAGACACCAAACATGAATCAGTCATATATTCCTGTTTGGAAATTTCGCTTATAAACTGTAATAAGGTAATCCCAATGTTACCTCATGGGAGAAATAGGACATGGAGTAGTGAAAAACAAATTTAAGGGTTTTTCACTACGAGGACATGCAAAACTTAAAAATACATGTCCTGCTTTTTGAAATACATTGTAAGCTGCCCTCTGGGCTATCCAGAGCCTACCCTAGGTGTGATTTATATGCATTAAAAAGGAAGAGTTGGGCCAGGCAAGAGGTTTAACTTGTCACGTTGACATATCAGTTTAAAACTGTCCACACAGGCTCTGCAATGGCAGGCCTGAGACATGTTTAAAGGGCCGTTTAAGTGGGTGGCACAATCAGTGCTGCATGCCCACTAGTAGTATTTAATTTACAGGCCCTGGGCACATGTAGCGCACTCTACTAAGGACTTACAGGAAAATTAAATATGCCAATTAGGGGTATGCCAATCAAATCATGTTTAGGGGAGTGAGCACAAGCATTTTATGCACTTTACCACTGCTAACCAGGGCTAGAGTCCTAAGGCCAACAGAAGCAAAAAGCCAGCAAAATCGGAGGCAGGCAGGCAAAACGTTTGGGGGAAGAACACCCTAAGGCTGTCAGATCTAACAGTGCAACGCTTTAAACTGTAATAAAGTGAAAACACCACACAAAAGGCATCCCACACAAAATCACATGAATAGAACTTTCTTTAATAAATAAAACAAGACCAAAACGACAAACATCCAGTTAGTAGAACTGGAGACATGCAATTTTAAAGATGACGTTGAAAACTGCACCAAAAGCCCAAAGCACCAACTGTGGGTAATTGGTCGCGCCAGACCAGGTCAAAGTCTCTAGTTCAGGAGGACAACAATGGAGCATGGTGCCAGCTTCCGGGACCCAGTCAGGCCAGCTGAACACAGTACCTTAAATCCTGGTTTGCGGAGCGTAGCAAGGATCCACGCTGAAGATGCGTCGTGCAGCCAAATCGATGTGTCGGCTCCGAGATGTGGCAAGGCTGCAGTGTGAGGTCCTGCGCTGTCGTCGAGGATCCTATTGACGAGGGCTTGGATGCGAAGGCCAGTGTTGAGGATATATTGCACAGTGGAGGAGATGCGTGGGTTCCGAGTAGCTGCAATGCAGAGCCTATCGCTGTCATCGAGGCTGCCGTCAACGAGGGATGCGAGGGCTTGTGCCGGTTCCGATGTGCTGCGATGCTGGTCTCTGCAACGGGTCTAATCCACGGAACAGCAGTGATACGTCGGTTCTGCTTGAGTTTGAGCCGCGCAGCAGAGGAGATGCATCAGTTCTATTGGATCAACAGAGGCTGGCAGAGCATCTTAAGCCCACTTCCAAGGGTCCAGAACTGGGTGGCACCACTTGACAGGGTAGACTCACATTTGACAGAATCCAGGTGCAGGTGCAAGGTTGTTGGAAGTTTGTTGGAAGTTTGGTATGTTCCTGAGGGTTCAGATCAGGAGGCCATCTATTTAGACCTTGGGGTCACTTGGGTTCTAGATTCAAGAGATGCGGGTCATTCAGGCAAGAGGGCAGCAGGCAGCAGGTCAGCACAGCAGGACAGCAGTCCTTCAGAGCAGCAGTCCAGCAGAGTGGCAGTCCTTTCAGCAGCACAGCAGTTCTTCTTCCCGACAGAGTATCCACATTTCCAGAAGTGTACAGAAGAGATAGTTTCTGAGGTCCAATATTTATAACTAGTTGTGCATTTGTAGAGGAGAGAAGCTCCTAAAGGCATGTATTTGATGTGCACAGGTGCCCTGCATTCCTGGCCCTGCCTCCAGACTAACTGCAGGGGGTATGCAGCCCTTAGGGGAGGCAGGACACAACCTATTCAAGTGTGTGTGTGGGGCTGGGTCCAGCTCCTTCCTCCCATCCTGCCAGTGATGGCCCATCCAGTCACACCTAAGCTCCTGATTCTGTGTGGCTGTCTAGGTTGCATGCACAAAGCCCAACTGTCATGTGAACTAGAGAAAGGCTGCAGGCACCAAATGGCTAAGGCAGGAAAATGCCAGCTTTCTGAAGGTGGTATTTTCAAAATTGTAATTTAAAATTCGACTTCACAATAAGTTAGAATTTCCCATTACAATTCCAGAAGTGAACAGGTTACCTATCCCCATTTGGTAATTACACATATAAAATATAATAAGGCGACTCAAATGTTATCCTATGGGAGTGGTGGGCCTTGCAGTAGTGAAAAACGAATTTAAGGGTTTTTCACTACCAGGATATGTAAAGCTTAAACGTACATGGCCAACTTTTTGAATACATTGCACCCAGCCCTCTGCGCTGTTCAGGCTCTAACCTAGGGTTGACTTATTTGTAGTAAAAAGGAAGGTTTGGGCCTGGCAAAAGGTATATTTTGCCATTTCGAAATGGCAGTTTACAAACTACACGCACACAGGGCTGAGACATGTTTAAAGTGCTACTTAAGAGGGTTGTTTTTTTACAGAAACTTAAGAGGGTGGCACAATCAGTGCTGCAAGCCCACTAGTAGCCTTTAATTTACAGGCCCTGGGCAAAGGTAGACCCACTTTACTATGGACTTACAAGTAAATTAAAGATGTAAATTCAGTATAAATCAATCTTGTCACGTCTTAAGAAGAGAGCACAAACACTTTAGCACTGGTTAGCAGTCGTATGTGTACAGAGTCCTAAGACCAACAAAAATGAGTTCAGCAAAAACAGGAGGAGTGAAAACAAAAAAAGTCTGGGGTTGACTCTGCAAAAATGGCTAAGTCCAACAGGGTGAATCTGCCCATGAATAAATATAGTGTTTCCATTTTGTGTATAATCCACAAAGCTTAATTTCAACTTTGCCCAGGGGGTTCGTATGACAGGACTCCTTCAATTATTTACATTATAGTGCATGTAAAAAATACAGAACCTCAATAATACATCCTGTAGGGTGGAGCATCCATGACACAGTAGCCATGTACCTTTGAGCTCCTTGTTTTGTCATTCTGATTGACCTGAAATGTACTCCTTTGTGGGAATCTTGTGCCACAAGTACCCAGACAGGTGCTCTTCTTGTTTTGGAAGTTGCTCACTAATAGAATGCTTGACTCTGTTGAGAGTTAGTGGTACACCCCAGAGTACCCAAAGTGACCAGACCATCACACAACTAAGAGCTGGTGGCAGTTGATTAATAGTTACGGGGTACTGTGCTTTTTATTTCAACCCCAACTGGGAAGCTGGTTCCATGTTATTCATGCGTAAATCCTTAAACAATGTCACTATATGTGTTGTGTGTGGGTGGGATATGCATGGGCCGGGTCCCCTCTCTTTCCATGCTGCCACTAAGGTTGTAGGGTGTACTACATGGTTTAGTGGTTGTCCCAGCAGCTGCCTCAACTTTCTCTGCCTCAACTTTCTCTGCCTGTCCACCTGCACTACTCTTTTCTTTTTCCTGCAGAAACAATCGCAAAACAAATTGTATGCACCTGGTTGGAAATCATATGAACATGAATGGTGCCAATAGGATGCTTTGTTTTCACCATCCCTAGAATATAGCAATTCAAACTTTAGTAGGGAGACTGCTAACTAAACAGTGCAACATGCCACAAAAAGACTGGGACCAATGGCATCGTCAAAGAGGCACATCCACACAAAGACATGGGCTACTTGCTGACCCCCCTGTGTCCTCTGTTATGTTCTGCTCAGGAAGCCAGGTCGCATAGGAAAGAGATTGACCTTCTCCCTTACACAACATCATGTTGACAGATCACTTTAGCAGCTGGTAGCCATGGAGCAGCCTTACATATGGAGGAAATGCACGTTCAAATGATAGACGTCCTCCAAAGGTTTGAGGCCAAATTTGAATTTGGCAAGTTGACTGAAGCCTAGCGGTTTCTGTTTCTGGATATAAAATTACCCACTTGGCTTGTTTGGAGCGTATCTTTTTATTTGGAAGAGCTCTGTACATTTGTAGAGAAAACGGCAGAAACCATAAGCAGGAACATTTATGGATTATATCCCAGGACAGAGGACAATATGTTGCTGCAACATCCTGAAGAGTCTATGAAGATAGACTGCTTAGCATGTTAGAGAATCTGTCAAACTTCAGACTGGAGCCAAGCCCAGTGATCCCTTGTGTAACTGAGAGGAAATTGGTGGGAGCAAGACTGCCAAATATGTGACCACTGATAAGCACTACGATGTCAGGCTTGCGGACCTCTGTAGCAGCCTGACAGGAACTCTGAACAGAACTGAATTGTCTAATGAATTATGATCAAACACACTAATGAAAGCAGATGCTGAACTTGGGTGCTAACAAAAGTGTTAACCCCTTAGGTATTTGGACAAAATATCGGATTTGGAGTATCGAGGTACAGAAATATCAGAAAAGAAATACTGTGATACATTAATATTGTGATGCAGAAATATTGATGCCACTAATATCAATTTGTTAGGTAAGTAATATCGTTGTCAAGAATATTTTTGTTGTTAATATCGTTTCAATAACATAGTTGTAAAATATATCATTTTTTAATTATCTTTATGTATTTTAGTTCATATATTCAATTTATGTGTTATTATTGTTTGTATATTTGTTAATAATAGTTTTAAATGTAGTTTGTAATTTTAAGTGATTTACAATTTTTTATTTAATTACTAATGGTAATTTATAGTGTTGTAGCGAGTTACTATGTTTGTTGGGGTATAGGGTGGAGAATATAACGAATTAACAATTAGTTATTAATGTATTATTAATTATTTAATTGATTAATTATGTAAATTATGTAATAATTATATTTTTTAGTTATATATTTAGGGGCCTATTACGATGGAGGTCGGAAAGCTTCCAACCGAACCAACCCCCATCATCGGTTTCAATTCCGACTGGCTGATTATGTATCAGCCGGTCGGAATTGAAACCGGACGGTCATTACTGCTGGATTCTGACAGCTCAAGGAGCCCGTCAGCCAGTTGCAACCAGCTCGTAATTCCAAAGGGCGGGACTTTCTGCCCTTGTGATTACGATACACGGTTTCCGGCATGGTTTCCATATAGGCCTGTCCGACATGGAAACCATGTCTGAAAGCGGGTTTGGGGGCCCCCAGAAGGGCCCCCTTGTGTGTGCGGCCTCCGGTTGGGGGCCGAGGGGGCACTTATTGTGCCCCCCTGTTGATCCCTGCACCTTGAGGTGCCTGCCAAGGGGTGCAGGGATGAACAGTAGCTCCCAGTTCCCTATGGGAGCATGCATTGCGGCCGGTTTACAGCTCTAATGCATGCTCACATAGGGAACTGTAGGAATGCGACCGAACAGTGTTTGGTCGAATCCCAATTAGGCCGTCGGGATCGCCGACCGGAAGTCGGTCGGTCCCAAGACCGAGACAGTGTCGGGCGGGCTTAAGTCCGCCCAACATCATAATTAGGCCCTAAGTGTGGGCTGTTGGGTTTGTAGGGGTATATGGTGGAAAGTTAACTAAGTAACAATTATTTGACAATTAATTATTAATGGATTAGAGGGGGGATCCCAAAACGCGTTTTCTCCATGTTAATTTCTTTAGGAAAATTTAGATACAGCTACAGCCCGAACTGCTGAACAGAATTACACCAAATTTGGCAAAAAGATAGCTCTTGGTTCAGAAAGCACTCTTTTTGTTAAATGGTGTAAATCCGTTCAGTAGTTCCTAAGGAATTTAAATATTTCTCAGATATACAAATATGGCCACGGAGGATCCGTGAACCCTCCTCATCTCGAGCCTGCGATCTGATTGGCTGCTAAAACTTCAAATCAGGGATTGTTGGCAGCTATCTTGTGACTCGGTTGAACCGAGTCACAAGAAAAAGGTAAAAAAACATATAAAAACCAAGAAAAGGGGGCAGGGTAGAAACCCCCTGACCCCCTAGGCCTGCACAGGGGGTCCCGATTCCCAGGGCCAAAAAAAAGCATTTTTAAAAATTAATTTCCAGAGGGATTCGCTTTGGATCTTCGTATTCAGCCAAAAATGTAAAATAAAATGAAGCGTGGGCTTTGTTTTCTTTAAGCCCCCTGGTGGGCCAGAGGCAATGAAAAATTAGATGCGGTGGCCCATGTTGGCCCCTGCATACCCCGGGGACCGCCACCTCCCCGGGATGCAAAGATTGTATGCGGGGGCTACGCGGTCCCCCGAAACCCCAGGGACTGCCGCTTTAATGTTTAAAAAAATGCGTGGGGGGCTCCTGCCCCCCATGCAGCCCCAGGGACCGCCTCCTCCCCGGGGCTAATTATCTTAAGTGCGGGTGGGCCATGCGCCCCCCGCAGCCCCGAGGACCACCACCTCTCCGGGGCTCTGTTTGTGAAATGTGCGGGGCCGCGCAGCCCCCGCAGCCCAGGGGACCGCCACCTCCCCTGGGCAATTTACATAATTAGGCGTGGGGCGGCTCCTGACCCCCCACGCAGCCCCGTTCACTGCCATCTCCCCGGGACTATGTTGAAAATAATGTGGGGGGGGCTCAAGCCCCCCCACAGCCCTGCGGACCTCCACCACCCCGGGGCTATTTGAAAGATGGAAGGGGGCAGCGTGGCCCCCCTCCTGAAGGTGTAAATGGCCCTGAGGTCTGCCACCCCTCAGGGCCGGCTCCAGCAATGTCCCGGGGTGCCCACACCCGGGACATTGCAGTTTGCTATGGCTTGGTGGGAGCACTGCTCCCGCCAAGCCATAGCAAACTCTGCTTCGCTTCATGGAAGCGAGAGCAGGAAAAATGCTCTCACTTCCACGAAGCGAAGCAGAATTGCTTTTGGGCAGAGGGAGCTGCATGTTTGCAGCTCCCTCTGTCTAAAAGCAATGCCGGCTCCAGCAGGAGGCGGGGAGCCGGCAGGGCCGTGCAGGTCTTAAGGCGCCGTGTGGTCCCCAAGGACGTGGCTATGCCCCAGGGCCAAAAATGGCCCGGGTAGGAGGGCCGCACAGGCCCCCCTACCCATTTTAATTTTTTTTAAAAAGAAAGGATGTGGCCCTGCCACAGTGGATGGTGGTCCACGGGGCAATATTGGCCCCAGGAGTGGGGCCGCATGGCCCCCCTCTGAAAAAAACAAAATAGAGGGTAGGCCCCATGGGATGGGGTCCCTGGGGCCAAAACTGGCTCAGGAAAGGAGGGGCCACACTGCCCTGCACCCCCAGGGCAGAAATCGGCCTCGGAAGGAGGTCTGCGTGGCCCCCCTCCCGTTTTTTTTTAAATGGGTCAGGCCCTGGGGGATGGGGTTCCCAGGGCCCAAAAAGGATCAAGGGAAGGGGGGCCACACAGCCCCCCTTCGTAAAATTAAAAAAACCAAGCCGGCAACTCACCAAATGCCCCGCCCCCTCTTTGCACTACTCAGCAAACGCGCCTCCTGGCGCGCTCTTGGTTGGGTGATGAAGTCCACTTCGATGTTGAGGGTCCTTAGGTGCCAACTAGCCCACCTGTTACCTCCAGTAAGCCCCACACAGTGGGATTGCTGAGAGGTGGTCGGAGGCTATGCCCTTTTCCCACCACTCTGCAAACGTGCCTCTCAGCGCACTGCTGGTTGGGCGCTGAGGTCCTTTTGCGTCCTGAAGGTCTCAGGACTAAAATGGACTTCATCCCCCAAGCAGCAGTGCACCAGGAGGTGCGTTTGCAGAGTGGTGGGGCCTCTGACCACCTCTCAGCAATCCAGCTGTGTGGGGCTTACTGGAGGTAACAGGAGGGCTAGTTGGCTCCCAGGGACCCTCAAGAGGCAAGGGGACTTCATACCCCAACCAAGAGCACGCCAGGAGGCGTGTTTGCAGAGTGGTGGAGAAAGTGGGCATGGCCTGCGACCTCCTCTCAGTAATCCCACTGTGTGGGGCTTTCTGGAGGTAACAGGTAGGCTAGTTGGCCCCTAAGGACCCCCAGCAGCCAAGGGGACTTCAGCCCCCAATTAAGAGCATGCCAGGAGGCGCGTTTTCAGACTGGTGGAGAAAGCGGGCCCGGCCTGGTATCAGAACTCAGCAATCCTGCCGTGTGGGACTTACTGGAGGTAATAGGAGGGATAGATGGCCCACAAGGACGTCCTTGGGGCCAACTACCTCTCTTGTTACCTCCAGTAAGTCCCACACAGTGGGATTGCTAAGAGGCCTTCGGAGGCCACGCTCCCCCTTTCTCCAACACTCTGCAAACCCGCCTCCTAGTGCACTACTGGTTGGGGGATGAAGTCCACTTTACTCTAGAGGGACCTTGGGGGCCAAGAGGCCCTCCTGGTACCTCCTGTAAGTCCTACGCAGCAGAATTCCAGAGAGCTGGTTGGAGGTCTAGCCGCTTTTCCTCATCACTCTGCAAACGTTACTGCTAGTTAAAAAACTTTCGAAATTCACTGAAAAAAACACAGGTTTCAGGGACGTTATAGTTAGGAATTCGCATTTTAAAAACCTTAGAAATTCACGGAAAAAACCAAACATTACAGAGGCGTTATAGTTAGGCTGACATTTCACTCGTACAAAACCAAAGAAATTCAGCCATTATAGTTAGCTGAGCTAACTATAACTCGCGTCTCCGCAATGCACTGCTGATGGCGTCACATATTACATCACTCATGACATGGTCAGTGACATCACTGATGACATCTCAAATGACATCACTGATGGCATCACTGATGGCATAATCCACATAATCTCTGATGCACCTACTCACACCCTAATATAACCTTTCATACACCCACTCCAAAATTCAGATTACCATTCTCGAAACCATAGACACACCAATACCAGTTAGTACATACCCACTCACTGATTGATAGGTCTACACACACATCCGCTCCCTCACCCATACAGCCACTCATACATGCAGTCACTCACCAATACAGCCACAGATATATGCACTCATGCACCCAAACAGACACTCACACACCGCCACTCACCCATAGAGTTACTCACACACCTAGTCACTCACCCAAAGGGTCAATCACACTGCCATTTATTCACCTATACAGTTATACACACACCACCTCACTTATTCATACAGATACTAACACATACTTACTCTCTTATACAATCACTGACACAAGCACACACTCATCCATACAGGCACTCTCACAATCACTCACTCTCACATACAGTCACTTATATACTCCAACATTCACATATACTGCCTTTCACATATGCAGTTACCCATATACGACTGAGACATCCATTCACACAATGACAGAGCCATATGCTCACTCACTCACCCATACGCCCCTTGCAGATGCAATCATGAACCCTTACACCTAGTGAATCACCCACTCACATAGCCATGCAGGGAGTCACACACCCCCCACCCACCCACACAGCCTTTCAGGCACCCATACAGTTACTCAGGCAACCAATCAATAACCCATATAGACACTCATGTAGCTACTCACCAACCCATGCAGCCACTTACACATCAACTGACAGACTGATACCGACATTCACACAGATTAGTCACTCACCCATACTTTCACTTAGACACATATAATCAACCACTTACACAGTCAGTCACACATCCACTGAATGATCCATACAGACACTCATACACCCATTCATTGTTCGATACACCTTGGCGTATATATATATATATATATATTCACTGAAAAAACCATAGGTTTTAGGGACAGTTATAGTTAGTTGGACATTTCACTCGTACAAAACCCGTGAAATTCCCCCGTTATAGTTAGTTCAGCTAACTATAACTCGCGCCCCGCAATGCACTGCTGATGACGTCACATATTACATCACTCATGACATGGTCAGTGAAATCACTGATGACATCACTGATGACATCTCAAATGACATCACTGATGACATCATGCAGTGACTGTGTTTCTGTAAAGTTTAAATATTTTTAATATATATAGGAAAAGACGTATTGAAGAATGAGTGGGTGTATAAGTGTCTGTATGGATGATTTAGTAGGTGCGTGACTGACTCTATAAGTGAGTGATTTAACGTATCTTACTGAATGCATGGGTTAGTGACTAAACTGGGTGAATGTCTGTATCCGTCTGTCTGTTGCTGTGTAGTGGCTGCATGTGTTTGTGAATAGCTACATGAGTGTCTATATGAGTTATTGAATGGTTGTCTGAGTATCTGTATGGGTGCCTGAGTGTTTGTGTGGGAGGGGTGTGTGCGACTCTGTGCATAGATGTGTGAGTGGGTGATTCACTGGGTGGATGGTTTCAAGAGTGCATCTGTGATAGACTGTATGGGTGGGTAAGTGTGTGTAAGAGTGTGTTAGTGAGTGAATGTATGTCCCAGTGGTACATATGTGACTAACTACATATGTGAAAGGCAGTATATATGTGTGTTGGAGTATATAAATAGCTATAAGCGAGAGTGAGTGATTGTGATAGTGGCTGTATGGATGAGTGTGTGCTTGTATCAGTGATTGTATTAGAGCGTAACAATGTGCTAGTATTTGTATGATTAAGTGAGCTGGTGTGTGTATAACTGTATAGGTGAGTAAATGGCAGTGTGTTTAATTATTTGCATGACTGACTAGGTGTGTGAGTACCTCTATGGATGAGTGGCGGTGTTTGAGTGTCTATATAGGAGTAAGAGTGCATATGATAGTCCTGTACTGAGTGACCATAAGTATGAGTGACTGTACGGGTGAGTGAGTGGATGTGTGTGTGTAGACCTAAGAATCAGTGAGTGGGTATGTAGTTATTGGTGTTGGAGTGTCTATGGTTTTGCGAATGGCAGTCTGTAATTTAGAGTGGGTGTATCAAAGGTTATATTAGGGTGTGAGGAGGTGCATCAGATTATCACGTGGATGATGTCATCAGTGATGTCATCAGTGATGTCATTTGAGATGTCATCAGTGATGTCATCAGTGATGTCACTGACCATGTCATGAGTGATGTAATATGTGACGTCATCAGCAGTGCATTGCGGGGCGCGAGTTATAGTTAGCTGAACTAACTATAACGGGGGAATTTCACGGGTTTTGTACGAGTGAAATGTCCAACTAACTATAACTGTCCCTAAAACCTATGGTTTTTTCAGTGAATTTCAAAGGTTTTTTAAATGCTAATTTCTAACTATAACGTGCCTGAAACCTATGGTTTTTTCAGTGAATTTCAAAGGTTTTTTAAATGCTAATTTCTAACTATAACGCCCCTAAAACCTATGGTTTTTTCAGTGAATTTCAAAGGTTTTGTAAATGACAATTTTTAAATGTATTAATTGTTATATTTATTTTTTTGATACTGATTTACTACATTTTTTAAAACTATTTATTTTTAGATATTTTATTTATTAAATTACATTGTAATTACATTATACATTACATTACAAAATATACTTTCTCAGAATGAATTACTTTAGTTTAAATACTTTGCAAATAGGCAATAGAGTTTTAAGTACAGTAGTTACAGTTGTTGCAATGGGCAACACAATTTCAAACACAATGCAACATTGAGCTCAATGTGAATTTCTAGTTAAATGCAATTAGTTACTTTATGGATTACTTTTCTAACCACAGGACTGGATCCTAGATTCAGTCCTGGGACATCTCCTGTAAACAGTTGAGTAAAAGCGTTTTGGTTACAGTAGTGATTTTTAAGGAATATTATTGTATTTTAAAAAGTTGACACTTAGAAACTTTTTCACATAGAATCACCAATGTTATCCTATGTGAGGAAATTCACTTAGCAGGTAAGTAGTGTTATCGTTACTTTTTCTTACTCAGTGTTGGATCCTGGATCCAGCACTGGTGCATCTCCTGTAAACAGTTGAAAGAATGCGTTTAAGTCAGACAGGCGATTTTTAAGGAATATTTGTAGTTTGTGAAAATCGACACTTTGAAACTTTTCTGCTGAAAACCAGACAATGGATTCCTATGGAAGGAAATATAAGTTACTGGTAAGTACGGTTAGAATTACTTTTCAGGGTCAGTGCTGGGCTAAAAGATGCAGCACTGGGTTCTCTCCTGATAACAGGTGAGTAAATCGGAATTCGTAGTTCGGTTGATTTTAGAGGAATATTATAAAGTTCCAAAACTCCACACAAGAATTTCCAAGTGAAACCAGTCAATGTTAGCCTATGGAAGGAAATTCAAGTTGCTGGTAAGTACGGTTAAAATTACTTTTCAGGATCAGTACTGGGCTGAAAGATGCAGCACTGAGGTCTCTCCTGATAACAGGTGAGTAAATCGGAATTCGTATTTCGGCTGATTTTAGAGGAATATTTGTATGTTTCAAAAATCGACACTTAGAAACTTTTTCAGCAAAAAGCAGGCAATTATATCCTATGGAAGGAAATTCAAGTTACTGGTAAGTACGGTTAAAATTACTTTTCAGGATCAGTACTGGGCTGAAAGATGCAGCATTGAGGTCTCTCCTGATAACAGGTGAGTAAATCGGAATTCGTATTTTGGCTGATTTTAGAGGAATATTATAAAGTTCCAAAACTCCACACTTAGAAGAATTTCCAAGTGAAACCAGTCAATGTTAGCCTATGGAAGGAAATTCAAGTTACTGGTAAGTACGGTTAAAATTACTTTTCAGGATCAGTACTGGGCTCAAAGATGCAGCACTGAGGTCTCTCCTGATAACAGGTGAGTAAATCGGAATTCGTAGTTCGGCTGATTTTAGAGGAATATTTGCACAATGGTGAAGGAAGGGGTGGTGCCTGAGGTGACATGTCTGCAAACACGCACTGTGGCGCATTTTAAGTTGGAGAATTAATTCCTCCTCAATCCCGAGGGTCCCTAGGGGCCAACTGGCCCACCAGATACCTCCAGTATGCGCCAGAGAGCTGCGTTGCAGAGAGGTGTTCAGAGGCCACGCCCCTTTTACAACACTCTGCAACGCAGCTCCGTGGCGCTTACTGGAAGTACCTGGTGGGCTAGTTGGCCCCCAGGGACCCTCAGGATTGAAGGGGATTTAATTCCCCATCTTAAAACGCGCCATGGGGCCTGTTTGCACACATGTCACCTGAAGCCCCGCCCCTCCCTTCACCACTATGCAAACGCGCCCTGTGGCGCGTTTTAGGTTGGGGATTAAGACCCCTTGAATCCTGAGGGTCCTGGGGTCCAACTATCCCACCAGGTACCTCCAGTAAGCACCACAGAGCTGCGTTGCAGAGAGGTGTAAAAGGGGCGTGGCCTCTGTACACCTCTCTGCAATGCAGCTCCCTGGCGCATACTGGAGGTTCCTGGTGGGCTAGTTGGCCCCCAGGGACCCCCAGTATTCAAGGGGAATTTGTTCCTCTCTGCAAACGCGCCAGGGGCGCGTTTGCAGAGTGGTAAAGGAAGGGGGCGAGGCCTGCGGCACGATAGTTTTTTTGATTTTTTTTTCTCTAAGGGGGCTGTGTGGCCCCCCTTCCTTTTTCCTTTTTGGGCCCTGGGGACCCCATCCCCCAGGGCCTTACCCCTTTTTTCATTTTTTTTTAAAAAAAAACGGGAAGGGGGCCGCGTGGCCCCCCTCCCATGGCCGATTCCGGCCCCGGGGACCCCATCCCCCGGGGCATGGCCACTCTTTTTATTATTTTTTTAAGGAGGGGGGCTGCGTGGCCCCCCTCCTCAGGCCTCCTTTTGCCCCGGGGACCCCATCCCCCGGGGCAGGCCTTTTTTTTTTTTTTTTTTGGGGGGAGAGGGGCGCCGCGTGGCCCCTCCCGGGCCACTACTTGCCCCGGGGACCCCATCCCCGGGGCTGGCCCTCTCCGTTGGGGACCGTGGGGGGTCCCCAATCCCCCACCGTCCCGCATTGCTTTTCCACATGGGGAGCTGCTGACATGCAGCTCCCCATGTGGAAAGCAATCTGCTTTGCTTCATTGAAGCGAGAGCAGGTTTCCCTGCTCTCCCTTCAATCAAGCAAAGCAGTTTGCATTGGCAGGACGGGAGCCGCGAGGCTCCCGTCCTGCCATTGCAAACTACAGTGTCCCGGGGTAGGCACCCCGGGACACTGCAGGAGCCGGCCCTGGGGGTGGCGGTCCCCAGGGCCACCACAGGCTCCAGGAGGGGGCCGCGCGGCCCCCTCCCATGACTTTAAAGCCCCGGGAGGTGGTGATCCTCGGGGCTCGGGGTCCGTTACGGACCCCCGCATTTACATTATTAGTGCCCCGGGAGGTGGCGGTCTCGGGCGTGTGGGGGCTCCCCCACACAGGAACTGTTTTTTTTGTAAAAAGAAGCCCCGGGAGGTGGTGGTCCTCGGGGCTGCGGGAGGTCCGAGTGCCCTCCCGCAACATTTTATTAGAAAGCCCCGGGGGTGGCGGTCCCCGGGCGCCTTAGAGGCCCCCCATTAACTATAAACCCACCCCCGCATGCCCCCGGGACTTGGGCCACCCGGGGCAAAATAACATCGAAGCGCGGAGACCGCGCTTCGATTTTTTTTTTTTACGGCGGGATTCGCGCACCATGAGCGCATTCCGCCGATTTTTAAAAAAAAAAATGTTTTTTCTGCCCAGGGGTCCTTGTGGGACCCCTGAGCAGACCTAGGGGGTCAGGGTGTTTCTACCCTGCCCCCTTTGTGCGTTTTGCGCACTTGTTTCTTCTGGGGGTTTTTTCTAATCGGCAGGATCCGCACACCCTGAGCGCATCCTGCCGATTTAAAAAAAAAAATAAAGGCTTTTTTCTGCCCAGGGGGTCCTTGTGGGACCCCCTGAGCAGACCTAGGGGGTCAGGGTGTTTCTACCCTGCCCCCTTTTTGCGCTTTGCGCACTTGTTTCTGTCCCTCGGTTCTACCGAGGATAAAATGGCTGCCAACACTTCCTGATTTGGAGTGTTGACAGCCACTTGACAGCCAATTAGCATGCAGCTCGTGGTCGGGAGGGTACGCGGACCCTACTCGGCCATAGATATATATGTGACTTAACTTTTGATTTTCTCAGGAACTACTGAACGGATTTACACCATTTAACAAAAAGGGTTCTTTCTGAACCAAGAACTACCTCTTTGCCAAATTTGGTGTAATTCCGTTCAGCAGTTCGGGCTGTAGCCGTGTCTAAAGTTTCCTATGGGAAAATGAATGGGGAAAACACGTTTTGGGACCCCCTTTTTCTCGGCCCCCGCTTGACGAATCACCCTGAGACTTTCAGGGTAGGAGCGGACCGGAGCGGGCCATAAAGTTTGAAAATTTCGTGAAGATTCGTCAACCGACGCAAGAGTTATTTCAAATAGAATGTCGCGGATTTCCTATGGAAAATAGGTCCTAACTATAACTATCTACTGGCGACCGCCAGTAGATAATATATATATATATATATATATATATATATATATATATATATATATATCCTTCGAAAATGCTGTAACTCAAATCACACAACAGCAGGGACCGTAAACCAAAGTCTTTGCGAAGACAATTAGTTTATTCCAAAAGGTGACACAACACTCTACGCGTTTCGGAGCCCACGCTCCTTGCTCACAAGTGGTTTCTGTTGTGAAAGTGCACATTTTTTATAAAAACACCATGTGACATATGCATAAGCAGTGAAAACAGACTTCCGCTATCAGCTATTAACTTCATCACTTAACAGAAACGATTTCAAAATCAGTTTCAATAAACGTAAATCGATAGTTTAGTTACTGATTGAACTGCGGCTGCAAGTGGGGTAATTGTAGCAATTACAATTATTATTTCGTATGCAAGATAATATCCATGATTCTGCTGTCGGTGTGAATGTTCATTTAAATAAAGTATTGAACCTACTTTATTGTACTTAACAGAATGGACAGCAGACACAACATTTCTAATATATGTGTTGGCGATAGAGGTTCCATTTGTGTATGGATATATGCCCACTGTGGCAGGATCTATTAAGTTCATTACCGAGCCCACTGAGGCGCTATTAGTTCTAATTTTGCTCAGAATAGTGGCCCACTGTGGCAATATAGATATAGCATTTAGTGAAACCCAGGGCGTTTGTTATAATGTGTATCGGCTCACTGGTAATTGAGCACTTCGTGAAGTGCGGTCATTGTTAAAAGCCAACACATATATTAGAAATGTTGGGTCTGCTGTCCATTCTGTTAAGTACAATAAAGTAGGTTCAATACTTTATTTAAATGAACATTCGCACCGACAGCAGAATCATGGATATTATCTTGCATACGAAATAATAATTGTAATTGCCTGATAGCGGAAGTCTGTTTTCACTGCTTATGCATATGTCACATGGTGTTTTTATTAAAAATGTGCACTTTCACAATGGAGGGCTCCGAAACGCGTAGAGTGTTGTGCCACCTTTTGGAATAAACTAATTGTCTTCGCAAAGACTTTGGTTTGCGGTCCCTGCTGTTGTGTGATTTGAATTACAGCATTTTCGAAGGATGTTTTTAGAAACACTCACACTCATTGATGTCATTTGAGATGTCATCAGTGATGTCATCAGTGATGTCACTGACCATGTCATGAGTGATGTAATATGTGACGTCATCAGCAGTGCATTGCGGGAGCGCAAGTTATAGTTAGCTCAGCTAACTATAACGGCTGAATTTCTCTGGTTTTGTACGAGTGAAATATCAGCCTAACTATAACATCTCTGTAACCTCTGTTTTTTACCGTGACTATATATATATATGTATATATATATATATAAAAATATATTTATCGCTGTTCCCACACCAAAGTCGGCCACATCCACCGAGAGGAGGGAGAGTGCAGGTCAGCGAGGGTGGGACTCGCTCACAATTGAAAATATAAATACTGAGCAATGTTCACCATTCAAAAGCCTGCACACAGTGTGTTGGTTCCCAAAAATTTTAATGGCAACGTTTTCCAACCCTTCCAGGTCTTCGTCACGGCCCAATTACAAACATCGTGCCCAATCTCCCTTGAAGAGTACATTTAGAGAAAGACATACAAAAAATACTCAAAATAAACGG
Organism: Calotriton arnoldi; assembly: GCA_963921515.1. NCBI lineage: Eukaryota > Metazoa > Chordata > Amphibia > Caudata > Salamandridae > Calotriton > Calotriton arnoldi. Next base: position 2,595,538 of record CAWUFW010001780.1, read on the forward strand.
TGGGAGAAAACGCTAAACTATGCATGGTCTCAAACAGTGATGGCTTACATTTCACAGAACATGTGCACGTTTCTAAAGTTAATATAAGAAAACCAAACAGATGAAAAACATGTGAAATCATGATAGGTTCCGCTAATACTTATAATAAATGCCAGCGCTTTTGAAAATGCAAATAAATCTGTTCATCTCACCGTCATGTGTGCGGCTCACTCCTTTCACTGTGAGAGAGGTCTTCTGTGATATATAGACTGGCTTCGGTATGGACTTCAGCAACCTCGAAAATAGGTATGCGAGGAAGCAGCTGTGAGCAGAAATTGATTTTATCAACAATGGAGTGCATCACCCACTGAAGGGCTTGAACTGTAAACAAACCACAAGTACCAGCATGCTCCAGAACAGTGTCCCATCTGGGCGGCCACCAGGGGCCAAAAAATTATAAATGGCAGCAATCGTTATTGTGGTGGATGCATACAGGCGTGCCTTTGAGAAAGGTCAAAGTTGACCGAAACGCGTCAGGACTTGCCTTGCAAAAATGAATAAATTATCTGACTCACTGCGGGAGTGCGGCTCATTTCTTTCCCGTGAGGAGAGGGTTGTGGCAATATATATATATATATATATATATATATATATATATTCACTGAAAAAAACATAGGTTTCAGGGACGTTATAGTTACAAATTAGCATTTAAAAAACCTTTGAAATTCACTGAAAAAACCATAGGTTTTAGGGACAGTTATAGTTAGTTGGACATTGCACTCGTACAAAACCCGTGAAATTCCCCCGTTATAGTTAGTCCAGCTAACTATAACTCGCGCCCCCGCAATGCACTGCTGATGACGTCACATATTACATCACTCATGACATGGTCAGTGACATCACTGATGACATCACTGATGACATCTCAAATGACATCACTGATGACATCATCCAGTGACTGTGTGTTTCTGTAAAGTTTAAATATTTTTAATATATATAGGAAAAGACGTATTGAAGAATGAGTGGGTGTGTGTCTGTATGGATGATTTAGTAGGTGCATGACTGACTGTATAAGTGAGTGATTTAACGTATCTTACTGAATGCATGGGTTAGTGACTAAACTGGGTGAATGTCTGTATCCGTCTGTCTGTTGCTGTGTAAGTGGCTGCATGTGTTTGTGAATAGCTACATGAGTGTCTATATGAGTTATTGAATGCTTGTGTGAGTATCTGTATGGGTGCCTGAGTGTTTGTGTGGGAGGGGTGTGTGCGACTCTGTGCATAGATGTGTGAGTGGGTGATTCACTGGGTGGATGGTTTCAAGAGTGCATCTGTGATAGACTGTATGGGTGGGTAAGTGTGTGTAAGAGTGTGTTAGTGAGTGAATGTATGTCCCAGTGGTACATGTGTGAGTAAATACATATGTGAAAGGCAGTTTATATGTGTGTTGGAGTATATAAATAGCTATAAGCGAGAGTGAGTGATTGTGATAGTGGCTGTATGGATGAGTGTGTGCTTGTATCAGTGATTGTATAAGAGCGTAAGAATGTGCTAGTATTTGTATGAGTAAGTGAGCTGGTGTGTGTATAACTGTATAGGTGAGTAAATGGTAGTGTGTTTAATTATTTGCATGACTGACTAGGTGTGTGAGTACCTCTATGGATGAGTGGCGGTGTTTGAGTGTCTATATAGGAGTATGAGTGCATATGATAGTCCTGTACTGAGTGACCATAAGTATGAGAGACTGTACGGGTGAGTGAGTGGATGTGTGTGTGTAGACCTAAGAATCAGTGAGTGGGTATGTAGTTATTGGTGTTGGAGTGTCTATGGTTTTGCGAATGGCAGTCTGTAATTTAGAGTGGGTGTATCAAAGGTTATATTAGGGTGTGAGAAGATGCATGAAATTATCACATGGATGATGTCATCAGTGATGTCATTTGAGATGTCATCAGTGATGTCATCAGTGATGTCACTGACCATGTCATGAGTGATGTAATATGTGACGTCATCAGCAGTGCATTGCGGGGGCGCGAGTTATAGTTAGCTGGACTAACTATAACGGGGGAATTTCACGGGTTTTGTACGAGTGCAATGTCCAACTAACTATAACTGTCCCTAAAACCTATGGTTTTTTCAGTGAATTTCAAAGGTTTTTTAAATGCTAATTTGTAACTATAACATGTCTGAAACCTACGGTTTTTTCAGTGAATTTCAAAGGTTTTGTAAATGACAATTTTTAAATGTATTAATTGTTATATACATTTTTTTCATACTGATTTACTACATTTTTAGAAACAATTTTTTTTTACATATTTTATTTTTTAAATTACATTGTAATTACATCATACATTACATTACAAAAAATACTTTCTCAGAATGAATTACTTTAGTTTAAATACTTTGCACATAGGCAATAGACTTTTAAGTACAGTAGTTACAGTTGTTGCAATGGGCAACACATTTTCAAACACAATGCAACATTCAGCTCAATGTGAATTTCTAGTTAAATGCAATTAGTTACTTTATGGATTACTTTTCTAACCACAGGACTGGATCCTAGATTCAGTCCTGGGACATCTCCTGTAAACAGTTGAGTAAAAGCGTTTTGGTTACAGTCGTGATTTTTAAGGAATATTATTGTACTTTAAAAGTTGACACTTAGAAACTTTTTCTCATAGAATCACCAATGTTATCCTATGGAAGGAAATTCACTTAGAAGGTAAAAACTGTTATCGTTACTTTTTCTTACTCAGTGTTGGATCCTGGATCCAGCACTGGTGCATCTCCTGTAAACAGTTGAAAGAATGCGTTTAAGTCATACAGGCGATTTTTTAGGAATATTTGTAGTTTGTGAAAATCGACACTTTGAAACTTTTCTGCTAAAAACCAGACAATGGATTCCTATGGAAGAAAATATAAGTTACTGGTAAGTACGGTTAAAATTACTTTTCAGGGTCAGTGCTGGGCTAAAAGATGCAGCACTGGGTTCTCTCCTGATAACAGGTGAGTAAATTGGAATTCGTACTTTGGTTGATTTTAGAGGAATATTATAAAGTTCCATAACTCCACACTTAGAAGAATTTCCAAGTGAAACCAGTCAATGTTAGCCTATGGAAGGAAATTCAAGTTACTGGTAAGTACGGTTAAAATTACTTTTCAGGACCAGTACTGGGCTGAAAGATGCAGCACTGAGGTCTCTCCTGATAACAGGTGAGTAAATCAGAATTCGGATTTCGGCTGATTTTAGAGGAATATTTGTATGTTTCAAAAATCAACACTTAGAAACTTTTTCAGCAAAAAGCAGGCAATGATATCCTATGGAAGGAAATTCAAGTTACTGGTAAGTACGGTTAAAATTACTTTTGAGGATCAGTACTGGGCTGAAAGATGCAGCACTGAGGTCTCTCCTGATAACAGGTGAGTAAATCGGAATTCGTATTTCGGCTGATTTTAGAGGAATATTTTAAAGTTCCAAAACTCCACACTTAGAAGAATTTCCAAGTGAAACCAGTCAATGTTAGCCTATGAAGGAAATTCAAGTTACCGGTAAGTACGGTTAAAATTACTTTTCAGGACCAGTACTGGGCTGAAAGATGCAGCACTGAGGTCTCTCCTGATAACAGCTGAGTAAATCAGAATTCGGATTTCGGCTGATTTTAGAGGAATATTTGTATGTTTCAAAAATCAACACTTAGAAACTTTTTCAGCAAAAAGCAGGCAATGATATCTTATGGAAGGAAATTCAAGTTACTGGTAAGTACGGTTAAAATTACTTTTCAGGATTAGTACTGGGCTGAAAGATGCAGCACTGAGGTCTCTCCTGATAACAGGTGAGTAAATCGGAATTCGTATTTCGGATGATTTTAGAAGAATATTTGCACAATGGTGAAGGGAGGGGCGGGGCCTGAGGTGACATCTGTGCAAACGCGCTCCGTGGCGCGTTTAAGTTGGGGGATTAAGTCCCCTTGAATCCTGAGGGTCCCTAGGGGCCAACTAGCCCACCAGGAACCTCCAATATGCGCCAGGGGCTGCGTTGCAGAGACGTGTAGAGAGGCCACACCCCTTTTACACCTCTCTGCAACGCAGCTCTGTGGCGCTTTCTGGATGTACCTGTTGGGCTAGTTGGCCCCCAGGGACCCTCAGGATTGAAGGGGATTTAATCCCCAACTTAAAACGCGCCACGGGGCGCGTTTGCACAGATGTCACCTGAGCCCCGCCCTCCCTTCACCACTGTGCAAACGCGCCCGTGGCGCGTTTTAAGTCGGGGGATTAACTCCCTTGAATCCTGAGGGTCCCTGGGGGCCAACTAGCCCAACAGGTATATCCAAAAAGCGCCACAGAGCTGCGTTGCAGAGAGGTGTAAAAGGGGCGTGGCCTCTGTACACCTCTCTGCAACGCAGCTCCTGACGCATACTGGAGGTTCCTGGTGGGCTAGTTGGCCCCCAGGACCCCCAGTATTCAAGGGGAATTCGTTCCCCTCTGCAAACGCGCCAGGGGCGCGTTTGCAGAGTGGTGAAGGAAGGGGCGGGGCCTGCGGGCCCGATCGTTTTTTGTTTTTGTTTTTTTTTGTCCCTGAAGGGGGGCTGTGTGGCCCCCTTACTTTTTCCTGTTTTTGGGCCCTGGGGACCCCATCCCCCAGGGCCTTACCCCTTTTTTAATAATTTTTTTTTTTTTTAAACGGGAAGGGGGCCGCGTGGCCCCCTTCCCTGGGCCTGTATTGGCCCCGGGACCCCATCCCCGGGGCATGGCCTCTATTTTTATTTTTATTCTTTGGAGGGGGCTGCGTGGCCCCCTCCTCTGGCCATTTAAGGCCCCGGGGACCCCATCCCCCGGGGCCGGCCATACCCTTTTTTTTTTTTTAATTTTTTTTTAAACTTTGGGGAGGGGGCCGCGTGGCCCCCTCCCGGCCACTACTTGCCCCGGGGACCCCATCCCCCGGGGCTGGCCCTCTCCGTTGGGGACTGTGGGGGGTCCCCAAGCCCCCACAGTCCCGCCGGCTCCCCGCGTCCCTTGGGAGCCGGCATTGCTTTTACACATGGGGAGCTGCTAAGATGCAGCTCCCCATGTGGAAAGCTATCGGCTTTGGATATTGGAAGAGAGAGCAGGTTTCCTGCTCTCTCTTCCAATATCCAAAGCAGTTTGCTATGGCAGGACGGGAGCCGCGAGGCTCCGTCCCTGCCATAGCAAACTACAGTGTCCTGGGGGTAGGCACCCGGGACACTGCAGGAGCCGGCCCTGGGGGGTGGCGGTCCCCAGGGCCATCAAGGGCTCCAGGAGGGGGCCGCGCGGCCCCCTCCCTTAAATTGCACAGCCCCGGGGAGGTGGTGGTCCCCGGGCTCTGGGGTCCGTAACGGACCCCCATATTTAAATGTTTAGTGCCCCGGGAGGTGGCGGTCCCGGGGCATGTGGGGGCTGGAGCCCCCCACACAGGTTTTTCAATTTAAAAAAAAAAGCCCCGGGAGGTGGTGGTCCCCGGGCTTGGGGGCCCTTTGAGGCCCCCACACATAAAATTAACCCCCCCCACCATGCCCCCGGGACTTGGGCCACCCGGGGCAAATATAATCGAAGCGCGGGAGACCGCGCTCGATTTTTTTCGGCAGGATTCGCGCACCCTGAGCGCATCCTGCCGATTTAAAAATTTTTTTTTTATTTTTTGCCCAGGGGTCCTTGTGGGACCCCCTGAGCAAACCTAGGGGTCAGGGTGTTTCTACCCTGCCCCCTTTGTGCGCTTTGCGCACTTGTTTCTGTCCCTCGGTTCTACCGAGGGACAAAATGGCTGCCAACATTTCCTGAATCGGAATGTTGACAGCCAGCTGACAGCCAATTAACATGCAGCTCGTGATCGGGAGGGTACGCGGACCCTACTCGGCCATAGATATCACTATCTTTTACTTTTGATTTTCTCAGCAACTACTGAACGGATTTACACCATTTAACAAAAGGGTTCTTTCTGAACCAAGAACTACCTCTTTGCCAAATTTGGTGTAATTCCGTTCAGCAGTTCGGGCTGTAGCCGTGTCTAAAGTTTCCTATGGAAAATTGCATGGGAAAACGCTGTTTGGGACCCCCTTTTTCTCGGCCTCAGCTTGACGAATCCCCGAGACTTTCAGGGTAGGAGCGGACCGGAGCGGGCCACAAAGTTTGAAAATTTTGCGAAGATACGTCAACCGGCAAGAGAGTTATT